>OX578226.1:10560000-11017500 GCA_951216915.1 Tetheella fluctuosa | reverse complement strand
GCCCGCGCGGCACTGCCAGCAGTGGCATATGATATACGTTGATATATGATATACATTATCATAAGATAGTTGGTAGATAGCGACTTCTCTCAGCTTCTCTCAGCTTAGCGATGTCTCATTTTACAGCTCAAGGAAAAAAAAACTTCGGAATTCAACGTTTCAGTACTGACTTGTTTTCTGAATATGGGCAATTCAAATTCAAATTCAAAAATCATTTATTCAGTTTAGGCCCTAATAAGGCACTTATGAACGTTACAAATGATTCTACCAATGATGTTATATATTACAATCGTAACTAGATTAGCAGTGTATGGCTATGTCGCGTTACTTCTTTGCATAGTATGCCTGCAGGCATATCTGCCATAATTCCCCGCTTGACGTCAAGTGTCCCTGTCTCACTTTGACGTAGTTAGTTTCACGGTAAAACCACACTTTTTTTTTTCAGACATTGCCACTCTAGTGTAAGCTCACTGAATATGGGGGCTACAGATTTTAGTTAAAGGTTTAAAGCCCTAAAAATAATCTGATACTTGTCCTAAAATACAAGAATCGAATCTATTTATTGTAAGATTAATTTTGTTTGGTTCGCAAACAAATGTGTCACATAATTCTATGTTATTCATCTCTAAAAGAAGTAAAATTGTACATGAGTAGGGGACAAAAGTAAAGGGGAAGAAACATCCGGATATTTTATGACAGTTCTTCAAAAATTATCCTGCAAAAACTTTTCTTATCCGATTTTTTATTTATTGAATCGTGCGAGGCAACCCTACTGAAGAATAACAATAAACATAACGTAAACATCAAGCACAAGAGATATAATAAAGGGTTGCCACTTGGCATGGATCGCCGGAGCCGTGTTTTGCACAAGCTGTATCCAATGCCAGCCGTAAACAACGCGTTGCATTGATTAAATAATAATACAGAAGTGGTGAACGGTAATTGTACCTATATATCTATATACCTATATTTTTACCTTTTTTTGAATAGGTACCAAATATGTGTAATTTTCCTTTAATTTATAGGTTGACAAGGGTGCATAAGGGCAAGCTAACGTCCACTGGAATATTATTTTCATCTCTCAGATACATGTATGAAAATGAAAATATTTTTTATTCAAATAGGCCTTCACAAGCACTTATGAATAGTCTGACTCTAACGCACGGTTCGGAAGGTTGCTTTTACTGAGAAGAGCCGGCAAGAAACTCAGCAATTACTCTTTTCAAAACCAACTCAGATTCATTACATCAAATTATTTGTCTAGTCTCACTGACAATATGTGTGTGTTATATGACAGTAAGGAAAAAATATATCAAAATTATGAGTAACTTAGTAAACAAATGGATTGCAAACTTAAGCAGACCAGCCCCCACAAGCAGCACCTGTTCACAAGTATGAGGCATGTGGCAGCCATCGCCCTCCTCGCACATAGGTATTATAAGGAAGTGAGCGAGTGTAGTGAGTGTACGGAGTGGCATCCCATTTTTGTATCGTAATTTAACTATACCATCATAAAAAAGCACGTACTATCCAATTTTCATATTTATAGTTCCAATCGTTTTCTAATAAAATGGCTGGGACAAACGGACGTATGGACAGATGAATAGACAGATAGGACAAAATTTCAGAAAAAAAATCTGAAGCATTTTCCACTGGCTTCGCAGTTTTCGCCTTTTTTTTGGGGAATTACTGTTTTTAAGGGATAAATAAAAAATGCTCAATCTATGAGCCAAATATTTTCCAAATCTATCCAGTCGTCCACGCACACGAGTAATCACAGTAATAATCCTATATAGCATGTGATACATTCTCCAGTATTTTTTTTTTCAATCAACCTGCATCGTTCGTACTATTATTGTTGCCCCTTTTCCAAAGTAACTTGTTTTCAAACAATATTTTAATAAATATTCCATAGGTTTATAAACCGTCAATCAATATGCCTTTTCAATTAACCGTATGTAGATGTAATGTACAATTCACTCACCACAATTACGGAACTTCTTTTCTAACTAAATGTTAGTGCG
This sequence comes from Tetheella fluctuosa, assembly GCA_951216915.1. NCBI lineage: Eukaryota > Metazoa > Arthropoda > Insecta > Lepidoptera > Drepanidae > Tetheella > Tetheella fluctuosa. Next base: position 11,015,476 of record OX578226.1, on the reverse strand, counting down.
AAGTAAAATACTAGTGCTGCCATCTAGTAATCTTTTGCAACAATAAAACTTGGGTTCTTATCTGACACCGTACGAGTGCGTTACTTTGATGTATAGTTTAAAAAGCATATCAATATTTATGTGGGGAAACCAACCTTTATCTAGTTTACATATTACAAAGTGAAATACTTAGTTTTTTTTATTAATATAAACTACCTATCCGTCCCGAGTTTCCATCCAAATTCACTTATTTTACCCCCTTAGGGGTTGAATTAAATTGAATTGAATTATCATAAAAGCACCCTCTACTTCAGTTAAAAAATTAATATATATAAAAAATGTAGCCTTGCTGAGTTTCTTGCCGGTTCTTCTCAGTTGAAGGCGACTTCCGAACCGGTGGTAACATCAGTAGTTTCGACGTTCACAAGTGCCCTCCTAGGGCCTTAACTGAATAAATGGCTTTGACTTTGAGTTTCCTAGGTCCAAAGGTATGGGCCGGGCGTTGATGAATAAGCAGTAAACCAGGACTTCTATTTTTATATGTACTGATTAGTTTGTGTTTTACCACAATGTCATCATGGTTATGATGATGTAGCAAAAGGTGCACACAAAACGAAGAAGGGAACCGTCAGAACATACCGTTAGGTGCTTGGAAATAGATTTTCAACATGAGGGTGGTAATCAACACTAACAAGAGCTATTTCCTCGCGATGTTTTCCTTCTACGGTAGCTCCAGTTCACTGTAAGATTTGAACCCACGAACTTCACCATAGCATTCAACATTACTACTCAATTGTATTTAGTAAAGTACTTTAAAACATCGTTTTACGTGAGGTGGTTTAAAGAAAGTCTAGTAAAAGCTCGGTTTTAAATAGATCCATCACTCTCTAGCGTCATAAAACAAATAGAGACGGGGTATCATAAAACCTGAGTTTAACAACTTGTTTTAAACCAGCTCACGCAATGAGACCGTGTTAGTTTATTAATTAAAATCTTTTACCTACTTATGTTAGTGTATTTTATTTATAAGCGGGTCAGATTTACTCAGTAAGGCTTTACTTAACTGTTCTGCATGTTTTGTTAATCTTTGACGGATATATATTGGGTTTAGCCAAGCGTCTGCGTACGCAATATATTTGGACGAGTATACCTTGCAGGCCAACGCCCACAGACCGCCTATCTCCGCTATAAAACATAAAACTACTTAATGTACAGCATTGAAAATATACACGGTTTTGGGTTACCTTTTTCACACGATTCGCTACTGTAATATAAGAGCTATCTTGATACTCATGATTTATAACCAAGTTTTCAGTGTAACATGGATTTTAATATTGAGAATAATAGGGTTGTGATTTGAATACGGATCTAGGATTTAATATTATAGTTTAAAGGTTAAGTCAGATATAAATAAAGTAGAAATCACAATTTTATTCAAGTTAATTATGTAAATAGATAACAGGATTTCGTAAATAAATTCTATTGTTATTATTATGAAATTCGTGAGTCATAGATTCGATTCCGGTATTGTCTAGGACCAAATACATTTCACTGAAAACCGGTAGCTCTTTCAGGCTTTGAGTTCACCACTTTTGGCCCCACATTATCACATACTAGATGACTTTTTACAAGTTATGTTGAATAACTTAACCAAGGTAAAAAAAATACACCTTTACTTATATTTTTTTGAGATAGCTTGCATGAAATTTGCGTGTACTATTGAATAAGTGAAGAATCTAGTTTTTTTAACTATACCAATAATACAATTGTATGTTTGTGAAAACTGATATTTTATTCAAAGCCTAATCACATAAATACGTAAACACACCTCTCTGTGTCAGTCTGTCAGTTTGTCTGTCTTTTAACTTAATTTTCCGTGTTTCATTTTGATGCCTTGCAAGGTTCAAAAGGTTGAGCGAAGTCGCGGGCACAGCCAGTATTTAATAATGCCCTATAATTTATAAATGCATTTTTTTTTGCTAATTTCTCCTTTTTCACGCAACAACGGAGCAACGTATCGACAATCCCCGGAACGCGGGTGAAACCGCGTGGGACAGCTAGTATATATTAAAAGTATTAAACCCAATAATAAAACGTGTAACAGCTTTTAACGCCAATGCTCAGTACCAATAAAACAATAATGTTTCACATCTTACATTATTTTGTAATTTATCTTCTAATTTTATTCTATTTCCAAAGCGCAATTTCATCCTATAGCTTGTAAAATAAATATTCTTTTCATTCTTTACAAAACAAATTTATTTAATCTGGATTCATACAAATATTTTATCCACGCTATTTTTATAACAAACGTTGAATCCAATCAGATACAAAATTCAATTTAATACAAACAAAATAATTAGCTGCTTTACCTCTATTTTGAGGAAATTTAATCAGCTTCTCATTAAGCTCACTGTGGCTAACCGACCAATGTAAAAAGCTATTTATCTAAACCGTATCTCTACAGTACGGTTAGTGCGGTCAATGCGCCGACGGAGCAAACCGTTGCTTTTTGCTTTAGTCGCATATTTGGTTGTGCAAGATAGCTTGGTGTTAGTGAAATTTTTGATCTAAGAATTAAAATGGATACGACGTGATAGTTCGCGTATTTTGAAGTCAAGCGAAGTAAGAATATTATAGATAAATGTCGCAAAGACCAGGTAAACCAGGTGGACTGACAATCTGATGATTAGAGTTGCTGGAAACCGATGAATGCCAACTAGGTTCAAGTGTTCAAATAGCACCGAGCCATGAAAAGAGGTTTTCAAAGTCGGCAACCCATTGGCGAATCTCCTATGTCCATACGCGGCGGTGACTAATCATTACGTGGACCATTTGCTTGCGTTTCATAAAAAAACAACACCGACTTAAGGATATTTACTGCATTTTTTGCCTTATGGAGCTATTTTTTGCCTTATGGAGCTATTTTTACGCCTTTTTTTGTAAAACCTATTATTGTAGCGCTGTGACTGTAATAGGGAATTCCGCAATATAAACATCTGGGCTAATGGTTCAAAAGATAAAAATAATTTTCGTGGACTGTTAATCATTATATTTTTCAGTAACTGTGTAATGCAGATAGAATATACCGTTTTACGTTTGTGAAGGTCTTTTTGATGATGTCTTTGAATCAATAAAATAAATAACAAGTTAAAAAATGTTTCGAAAATTTAAACGTGTGAGAAATACGTCTTATCATATTTAAAGTATCTTTGATTTTTTTTTTAAATCAAGGGATGTAATTACAATAATTATTGTGTATTAAAATGATTTCACTCTACGAATAAATAATAAGTCATTTCACTACATAAATAAAAATAAATAAATAGACATTCCTCACACACGACCATCTGACCCCAAACTAAGTAGAGCTTGTGTTATGCTATATAGTATAGATAATTACATCTAGACTTAGGACGAACATGCACACAAATGTCTATCCTGAATAGAAATCGAACCCCCCCCTGTGGGGTGATAAGTAGGGTATCTTGCCAACCACACTAACTGGCCCGTACACTGTTAAAGAGTACCAGATTTATTTTCTATTTAAATTACTATGGGTACTTTAAGAAAAAACTTTTAAATTCTAAAGCTTTTAATAGATCGTTCGTGAACCAGTGACGCTTTCACTTGAAATATACCACATCCATGATTGTTTTTCCTCTCAACTCCTTTATTAATTCCCATTGATTGGTTTTGCTCACCCACTATTAACATTATAATCACTGTTACTCAACCAACAAAATTAATTTTAATTTGAAATTACCAGCCAGCTCCATAAGGAAATTCCTTTATGCTTATTAGTTTTTCAATATTGTTTACCTGTTACATAATTAAATCGGTGAAAATTTTTTGCCCTAGTAGATTATGTTAATTATCTCTAGTAACTAAATTTGTTGATTATTTATGAGAAATTAGATGAGAGTCTTAAGTCAAATTATGTTTTTTTTTTATCCAAAATATTGTCTGGGTCCTTAAAAAGTGTCGTGAAATCTTGTTATGATTTTTGCTAATAGACAATTTTATAGGAAAAATTATACCTATGCGTCGTTTAAAATAATATTGTCTCAATTTGTGTAATTTTGTGTCAAAAAATATATTTCTTTCATACAACATTGTCGACAAACAAGCATACGGCCCGCCTGACGGTAAGCGGTTACCGTAGCCTATAAACGCTTGCAAGGGAGTGTACCAGGGGTATCACTCGCGCGTTGTCGACCCTTCCCCCCTCCCCGATGAGCTCTGGCGACACCTTACTCACGCGCAGGAACACAACTATAAGTTATTTGGCTGTGGTATTCTGTAAGGTGGAGGTACTTCCTCAGTCAAGCTGCTTTTCGAGCGACATATCGCTATGCTCTACCTCTCTTAAATTAAATGTATTTTTTCTTTTTTTTCTTTATCGATAAACCATACAAGCCTTTAAACAAGCAGACCAAATCACCTATCCGATATGAAACAAGGTCGCAAAATTACTGGTAAAATGGCTCGCAACGGCACATGTCGCAAAACACCGTCATCCGAAAGAAAAAGAATAAAAACCAATAGTTTTCCAACACTGAGCAATATTACTTTGTATAGTTCAACCTACTTTCACGTAGACTTATAGAATATTTGGCGTACACATAAAAAGGAGCGGTTGATGTGGAATATCCTTCTTTTCCGTTCACCCTTCTGTAAAGGAAATTGCCGCCATATATCGAGGCTTATCTTCAGATCTATTTACATCTTCGGAATGTTGAGACGGTCTCGTTCCTTCCGCTTCGGTGTGCAAAAAGTATTTCGTGTAAATCAATGCGTGGCGATTTGGTTTCGGGCTGTTTAATTTTTTGTTTGACCTATGTTTGCTGGACCGTGGAGATAGTGGAGTGTTGAAGTATTTTCATGTGCCAAAAGTCTAATGCTTTTTTTTCATATAATGCAGTCCTGAGACCGAATAACTTTAATTGAAAAATATTTTTATTCACGAAAATAAAAAAGTCATAACAAAAATTGTTCGGAATGGTGAATGTGACCTTTTGGATTCCTATAGATTTTTGAAGAAACTTGTACAATGACAACCATTATGGCTTAATATTGTAATTTTGATATGGTATCATTTTACGCCTTGCAATTAGTTTGATCGGTTGGATCAAGACAAAGCCCAGTTTTCACCACTGACTGACTGACTGATCTATCCGTGTATGCTATGTCCATTTATCCACATAAAATATTACCATAAAATTTTTTGTATCAAATAAAACTGCTGCTTTAATCTTATTACAAAACATATCCCCATTTTCTACGTTTTGAATTTAAGCTTTGCATTTTTGAATCAAAGTCATCCTTTCAAATGCAGTCCACTCGCCCCATCCATTTTGCTTTCAGCGGATATTACAGTTCAGAGTCGGGTATGATATATTGGGGCACCTACTTACTAGATACAATATTCAAAGATTTGTGTCTATATATACTATATTATTTTGAAAACCAGCGTTGCGGTGCTTGTCGCCGTAATTTTATGCTGAGCGATCACCTAATTTCGACACAAGTGTTGTTTTGTGAAATGTTATTTTATTTTATATCCATACTTTTTAACGTGTGTCCAAATAAATATTTCTTTCTTTCTCTCTTTCTTTCTATATAACTCTTAGTTCTTACCTTATCTTATTAATATTATCAATGTGTATGTGTGTGTTTGTTCTCAACTCCGTAACGGCTGAACGGATTTAGATGAAATTTAGCACACAGATAGAATATGATCTGGATTAATACATTGGATACTTTTTATTCTAGTAATGTGAGTGAAAAACGGGGCATAAAGAGCAGTGCTTTTGATGCTATATAATTATGACGTCACATGCTTGTATTTAATACAAAACTCCATATAAACCTATCGTTTTGACATTTCATAAAAAGTTGCTGATTTGAATGTCAGTCAACATCCCTATTATATAAATTCTTGAAGGAAACAAAATGATGATTTAAAAAGAGCTATTCAGTGATATCCCACATATTATGGCACGTGACTTTTTATTTTATTCTCTACCGCCATTTTGTCCGCCATTCAGCGTCTGCCATTTTTATTTTATAAAAAGAAAACAGCCTATAACTATTGCACGGCTTATACGAGTCGATAGACAGATACGTCATGCATTAAAATCGATCTATCCGTTGGTATGCTTCGAGGGTATATACAATACATAGTATATAATGTATTATCCCACATAATAGCGCAGTCGGGTAAAAAAACGTCATTAGTTTCTTTCTCATTGCAAAATCGTATATTCCTAAAATACTTTACTACATTTGAAAAACAATCTTTCAAGTTTTATAGCATTACTCTTATTTTACACTTTATTACGCTATATTGCTTTATTTGCTTATTTTGAGAAGATTTATTGCCCCTTAAAAAGTAATTAAACGCCACCGTCTAGATATGATTCCTGTTCTAAATTGTTTCTTCATGACAATTGTACAGTCGAGTAAACATTTTAAATTAAAAATGTGGATTACCTGTTTGTTGAATATTGGTAATAAAATATTATAAAATTTCCTAACGAAGGACTGCGAAATGTGGTAACGATTGAGAAAAAAGACTATAAAATAGATGTGGAAGCTAGAATGATTTTGTATTAAGTCAGTAAACTGATAGAAACTGGTGAAAAACTAATAAAATGATTTAAATTAAATGTCCTATAAATTGACTTGTTCAAAAAAATACTGTTTATTTTTTTAATCTGTATAGGCTTGTGTTTGACAACAACCTCACTGAGGTAAGTGATGATGTAGCCGAAGGTGGTAAGCACACAGAGCCTAGAAAGAACTGGCTCTCAAGTGCAGCTGCCGGAACACACCAATAGGTGTTTGGCGATAAATTATCAACTTGAGGTTGGTAGGCAGCCAGGCGAGTACTACAAAGTACCCTACCACCGTGATATGGTTATCTCACTGAAAGCTCAAGTTCATAGGATTCGAACCCACGACCTTCACCGCAGCCCGAAGTCACTATCACTGAGCTATCATCGCCTTAAAATTGTTTCGTACTTTCAAAATAAACAGTTATGTTAAATTCCAGTTTAATTAAATTTTAGTTATTATTTACAATTTCAAGTTGGTTTTATTAGTTTATACTTCACCATCTAGGTTACTAGACGAAATGTGGGTGAGGGCTTCAAGACGAATATTTCAACCTAGATTCAAAATTGTCATAGCAACTGAAAAATAATGTAATTCATCGTATTAAATTGCTTGTAAAGTTGAATACACAACTGCTTTCCAAATATACTGAATATAAGAAAAATATTATTTATATTTATTTTTTATATTGCATAGACTGATACAAAATTTAAGAAAAAATGGTTGTGTGCAGTTTAGGCCATAATAAGGCATTTATGAACGTTTCAATTGACTCTAACACTCTCTAACATCGGTTCGAAATAGTACACTTACTGAGAAGACTCCGACGAGAAACTCCGCAAAGCATTTAATTTGCACATTTTTCTTATGAAATTATGTACTTAATTACAATCAACAAAATGTTATAATAATATAGTTTAATTAAAATAGTTTGTGGAGCGAACATTTCAATCAAATGCATTCTTGTATTTTACAAAATCAGAATTAGGTACCCTTTCTTACATAACTTCTGTTTAACTAGCTTTTTATATCACTACACAGATACTACTTGAATTCATTTGGGTACTTTGTTATAGAAATCCTAAATGAATCCTAAAAACAAGGGATTTCACCGAGAAATATTTTACGAGTTCACGATTATATGAGTAAATATAAACTGTACAAAATATAGAAAAATAACAATAATATTATAATGTTATTGAAGGTTCAATATCCGGTTATCGGCATAACGCTCTCATTTGTGAACGAACAAAAATAATTGATCCACATAAATTTACTGTAAGTAGGTGCTAGAGATGTGCGGAATTCGATATATTTTTTCGATTTTTTCGATTTGGGTATTTTATAGTTAGTTTATAATAGTTTAGAAAAGTTTTTGGTCTAAACAGAAAAGGATTGGTTGTAGATTTATACAATTTACAGTTTAGGTATTGCCAAGTAACATTATTGTTTTTACAAGCTTTTATCTAACATACAATGTATGTGATTATGTTTGTTAGGGTAGAATCTTGGATTGACTTGATATTTGGTATACATTAGTATATTGGAAGACAATGCAAGTACAGTTAACAAAAAGTACAGTAACCAAAAAAACTTCTATTAAAAAGGATTTTTAAAAAAACTTATTTATTACTAAATTGATTTTTCTTAAAATTCACATGGTCTAAATAAGTCTTCTGTCAAACTGTGAAACTTGACGCCAATTATTGTTCTCGTCTTACTTAACTAAGTGCCGATTTCCAGTACCTACTTGTGATTACCGCGCAATAATTATAAATCGTCAAAAAGATCATAATATGCGAGAGAGGTATTGTCCACACGCATAATACTTACATAATAATGAATACTTACTTGTGGCCAAGTCAAGCAGACCAACGAACTTAGTTATTTATCAAATCTCACATTTTGTTCTTTCCCCCTTACCACATTTAAATTTATTTAAATATAAGTTTGTTTTGAAATTAGTAATTTTTAAGGTTATTGCCGGCTCTTCTCTCAGCAAAAGTAACCTTCTGAAATGGTATTAAAACACAATTCATAATGACACTGTTTTTACTTTTTGTGTGTGAATTCGAATATTAAATCGACATATCCAAATGTTACGAACATCCCTAATCGTTACTACACAGCGTGCGTGAACAATTTGCAAAAAGCAATTGGTGCTATACATCACTGTCTTATCGCTGGATCTACGCGTCGATTGTCACTGTGGATTTGACGCCATTTTGCTTATTTTTTTTTTATTCAGAACAAACGTTTCAGTATTTGAAGCAGAATTGTTCAATTCACGTGCTGTATTTGCTTTTATATTGTGCAAATTTATATGTATATAACTATACTGACGGGCCGGTTGGCGTGGTTGGTAAGATACCCTATCTATCACTCCGCAGGTCGTGGGTTCGATTCCCACTCAGGACAAACATGTGTGTGCATGAACATGTCTGTTTGTCCTGTGTCTGGATGTAATTATCTATATATGTATGTATTTACAAAAGAAAAAGTAGTATATGTAGTTTATCAGTTATCTGGCTTCCATAGTACAAGCTCTGCTTAGTTTGGGGTCAGATGGCCGTGTGTGAGGAATTATGTCCCAGAATATTTATTTATTTTATTATTTATTTATACTAAAATTATAAAGCTGAAGAGATTGTTTGTTTGTTTGTTTGAGCGCGCTAATCTCAGGAACTGCTGGTTCGATTTGAAAAATTCTTTCATTGTTGGATAGCTCATTTATTGAGAAAGGCTATAAGCTACTTTTTATCCCGGGAAAATACAAGACCCCTCGGGGACGCGGGAGAAACCGCGCGGATAAGCCAGTGTCTAATATGATAAATAAATTTCATGGCACCATTTTTTTTAATATTCCGTAAGTGCTTCGTAGTTTATTTATAAAAATATAAATCTTGAAAAAATGATTAGTTCTAAAAATGATTAGAACTTAAAATAATATCTCTAAAATAAACTATTTTTAACAAATCTTGCTCAATGCTGCGAAATAAATCTGCTCTGTTTTACTTTTCTTGGAATTTCGTTAATATTAATTATATTACATCTGTCATACCATCTAACATCTTACCAATAAACACAAACTATAAAAAACACTGTATTTGTAGTACTAAAAAATAATATTTATTTTGAAAATAAATTTTATAAGCTTTGCATATCATAGAGCTTTTAATTAAAAGGTGGCTTATGACCACAATCTCACCATAGTATATGTTAATATGGCCAAAGGTGATAAGTACACAAGGCCTAGTAGAAACTGCCTCTCAAGTGCAGCTGCTGGAACAAATCGTTAGGACTACACAAAGTACTCTACCACCGTTCTATGGTTTTCTGTCGATATCTTCCTTCACCAAAAGCTCATGTTGATTTTGGTGAATTCATTGTAGGATTCGAACCCTACGACCTTTGCCGCGGCATCCGACGTCACTACCACTGAACTTTCATTGCCTTAAAATATACAAAAAACATGGTAAGTACGTACATTCATAACCTACCTGTGTTATTCCAGGGTTCATTCAAATCCATTCAGCCGTTTATGCGTGATTGAGTCACGCAACTTTCATACTTAAAATATTAGTAGGATACGTACCATTCATTGTACTTCTAATAACTTAAACCACATACATACGTGTTTAAACATTTTAATATTCGTGTAATAACCAACCTAAAACCATAAAGCTAATATTCTTATTCTACAACCTTATTCGTTTATAATCTTATTCGTTTATTTAAAAAAAAGTTTTTATTTCATTGTTCGATTCATTTACTCAGATTGAAACACAATATCGGTAGATAATAGCAAGTGATAGTAACATAAACCGGCTCGCGAAATATGATCTAATTTAGTTCCTAATCCAATCTTGTAAACTCAATTTGTTACCGGCGACTTACAATTTACATTTATGTTAGAAGCTGCGAGCGATTTACAGGTTCACTTTTTTATTTTTAAATGTCCACTTCTAAACATGAGGGTAACAAAACACTATATTCAAAAGGTGTTTTTTATTTTATTTTAATAGCATTATAAAGCTTGTGTATTTTGCCAATGTCAAGTTATACCTAATATAAAAATCTGGTCGCTTTAATTATTTTTTACAGTCAAGTCCGTACAAGTTAGTCAGGTTTTAGAAATCTGGTGACAGGTTATACTAACACTTGTCACGGACATCCCTAAATTTCACGATATACGTATTTATTTCATTTCACTTCACTAGTGCACTTAGATTGATGTTCATTGGACAAAATATATAATTGAAAATGAAACAAAAACGCAACGTCACTCTCCAAATTGGCGTAAAGTTTTTGACCCAATCAAAGTAAATCTACAATCAAAACTATTATGATCTTAGTCATTATTATACGTCACTGATAGTGTATAGTATACTTTTATTGACACAGATTAAAATTCAATAAACCGTGGGTAAATCTTGCATGTTGAACTAACGCTATTTTTTATACCTTGTACAACAGTAATAAGTAGGAGCAAAGCTCGATAGGACACCGTCGCCTTAGGAACTGCGACCCTTATCAACAATGTCGACTGACTTGGATTCCATAATACACGCACAATCACCTTATATACAATACAGCTACATTTAATTTCAGACTCTACCAAAGATGTTTTAAGACACCGTTTTAATTGTAGACTTTATGTAAGTTGTGCTAGTTATGTTATAACGTTTGGAAATTTACTATCGCCCTCATATTAACTCAATTCGGCTGTATTGTTTTGCTCACCTTATTTTCAATCAGTATTTGGGTTGGGTTCCCTAAAGTATTAACATTATGAAGTAAACGGTAACTTTACTTGGCACATTGTTACCATTTATACTGAGTATTTATATCGCACTTCAAAAATTTTAGGAAATTTTGATTACTTCGTAACGGCTGAATTTGGATAAAACTTCACACATAGGATACTTTTTATCCCGGAAACATGGGAGAAACCGGGTGGAAATTAGTAAAATATATATTGTACCACAACACATCTTACGTAAATGCGAAAGTTAGTGTGAATCTTTGTTTCCCAATCACGCTGATGAATTAGGAAAAAAAATTGGCGCGTAGATAGATCGTATTTTGGAATAATGTATATATACATCAGATTTTCTAGTCAGAATATTTTTTTAATAATAATAATAATGTAATTATATAAACATTAAACTTGTAAAATAATAATAATATAATGTGGTACTTCGATGAACGCGGATTACGCTACGCTTGTACGCTATAGTTAAAATCAGGTACAAAAGCATTCCAATTCATTCTAATCCTAAGCAAACATATTCACTGTAAACGAAACTGGCAGCCAAACATTGCAATCCAAAACGCCTGTCCGTTAAAGTGTTCTTATGCATTTCATGTTATATTGCTATTAATAAATACATAGGCGCTTAATATTTAAAGTATGATAAATTGAACTGAACAGACAAGAAACTGAGAAATCGGTGTACATCAATTTTAAAAAATAATGTCTTAAAATTGACAACCGCCACCATTTTTTGAAAAGGGCTAAAAGAGAAGGCAAACAATAGATGAAACCGTGGCACAGAATCATACTCATACTTATGTAGTAGATAGAAATAAAAATTTTCACGCCAATTATCCAAAATAAGATAGAGAGAGGTCTTAGAACTGAGACCCACATCACATCGAAGATATTAGTCCTATCGTGACTAGTCATGGTGATGATTCTCACCATCTCTCGAGCCTATCACCAATCTCGGGTATTAAGTATTTCTCATAAAGTAATATTAGTTTTATTGTATGTAAAAAAATAAATAAATTAATGTTCCAACACATTTCTCACACACGTCAAACTAAGCAGAGTTTGTATATTAGAAACCAGAAAACTGATATAATAGAGATAGGTACTACTTTTTTCTAGATAAATACAAACTGCTAAAGTACTAAAATATTTAAATATAATTTGGAATTTTATCAATGACAATTATATTAAATAATAGGTAAGTACTTTAAACAAACAACATAAATTTAATTTGATATCTAGAAATACTTTTTTATATTGGTTTTTCATTTCATTATCTACCTATTTACCTTGCAAATACCTTATGTAGAGATCAACTTAAATAATAAATAACTTAGCCGAAGCAATTAAATTACTTATAACATTTTTCACGCAGACTTCATAAACATATTAATATTTCTGTCAGCCAATTTCAATAAAATAACGCCAAAGGATATCCCTAGCTTGGTGCCCAAAGCTAAGATTAATTTACATCGAAAATCCCATAAAAATCCTTTCTGTGGTTTCAGAGATTAGCATATTTAAACAGACAAAAATAAATGGTCTCTTTGTATTCCGTGACTTCAAACCAGTGTTTGGTAAATTAAGGGCAATCCGAAAGCTCCCCGATTCGCTCTGATTTTATCTTCAAAATTATCTATATTGTTTTTTTTTATGTTAAAACTGCTAACAACCGGGCAGACGTTTCACCTGATTTGAACTTTCGTTAGTTGAACATTTGCGATACCAGCAATATCACCAATGTGTGCTGTGCCGTCGAACTCTTATCATACCATTTTTAATCGACTTTAAAAAAAATGAGAAGGTTCTCAATTCGGTTGTATTTCATTTTTTTGTGATGAAATGGTGTTCTTCAAAATTATAACGCTGCGGGTAAACCTGTAATAGACTCACTCTACATGTTACTGGGTATTAGTAAAATCCTAATACTAGTCCTAACTTCCTAATATTAACTATTAACTAATATATTATAAATGTGAAAGTGAGTTTGTTTGTTTGGTTGTTACCTTTTCACGCTTAAACCGCTGAACCGATCGTGATGAAATTTGATATGCAGATAGCCTATGGTATGGAGGACATAGGCTATTTCTTATCCCGGGAAAACATAAGATCCCTGGGGAACGCGGGTGAAACCAAGGGGCGGAAGCTAGTAGCTAATAAAATATCATTTTATCCAATTCAGAATCGCCATCTGGTAACAAAACCAGACAAAGAAAATATACATCAAAATGAACCAAACTCCGCTTTCGTTAAAGCAGTTTTGTTCGACCCACGTCAATGTGGACTGACATTTCCCGTTTTGCAACACTAAAGGAATGATCGGAATGGTTTTCCAGTTGCTTTATAACAAGCAATGGAATGTACCTTATTTATAGGGTAAAGATAACGGCTAGGCAACAGTGAGAGCTACCCGTCAAATTGGGACACTGTTGCAAAGATTTTGCTGGAGATAGTTAATATCTACGTCAACTTATTTAGAAATTGACAACAACCAAATGTGAATTATAAGAAGCTCGCTTAACGTCTAAAATCTATTATTTACTTATTCATAGTTGGTCTCTTGTATGTGTGGTATCACGCATTTCATTTTTAGAAGTGAATTGACAACAAAAGTGCTTCTTTAGCGCACGCCTTGTATACTTCCAGAAGTACCTTATTTAGTTTATGGGACACATGAAACTGATGGGGGAAGAAGTATTCATTTTTAACTACCTATGTGGCCCAAGGTGCAGCTACCGGTACACAACATTAGTGCTTTGCGACAGATTTTCAACTTTTCATGGATTATCTGGATGGGACATTTTTTCTTCATTAAGCCCGAATTCAATCTTCTCAGTCCAAAACTTTAGACAATTGAAATCTATCCTCGTTTTCCTAACATTGCCACGCAATTAGCTAAAGCATTATCGTAGTCTACACCCATTTGTCGCGTTTAACCCTAATATATTATTCTTTGTAATGCCTTTTAGTACATAAATATACTGATGTGTGAGTACTCCGAGCCCTGAGAGGTAAAAGGGTAAATTTTCCTCGGAAAACGCCTAGGGACTATCCCGGCTTTTAAGTTGAAAACTTTGTGTGTAAAGCTATTTCAAATTACCTTTATTTTTGCCTCGTTATTCGAGTTTTTTTTGTTACAATATAGAGTGGTTCTATTTTAATGTATGATCAATTATAAATCGCGCAGAGAGTAAATAAGTAAACTAAAAAGGTTTCAAAGACGTCAGTCAGACTCTAATATAAGGTAAGACTTTATTATAAAATGATGTAAGTATCTATTTACATGGGTTTCTCAGATGTTAGACCTTCACACTTTTCCAGAGAACACATGAACGGAGAGAACGACAACACGGAAGTTAGTTTATAGTATTAGTAGTGTAGTGCGATTATTACGGCTGACATTTACGAGTATGAAGTTCACACCGTCATTTAAGTATCACATCTTATGGGTATTTGGATGGGACAAGATGCCTTAGCCTTATAAATTCCATACAAAAATGTTAAAGAATTTAGTCACTAAGATATGCTTAGTAATTTTGCGTAAATTCGTTTAAATTGAGACGGGACAAGGGACTTTGTAATAACACAAAAGGTACTTAGGTTATTAATATTCAAATATTGCAACTCTTCGCTCATTACAACACGTTAGTAAACCATTAAATAAAGGTAATTAGAGAAACACAATGGTTTGGATCGTAAAAAAAGTCAAGAAACAGACCCTGTCTTATATTTTAATCCATATTGCTTTAATAATGGAATTAATTAGATGGAAAAGTGGATTAGCTTAGCGGACGGTGTATAATGCTCAATTGTCGCCATCTGCCTTCTTAACGAATGCTACTCACGGATTATAGCAAGTATTGATACATTCTTAAATTATATTCATCCGACTCTATAAGGTCCTAATAAATGAAGTACGGTCCTTTTGAGGGATGATAGTGCCCTAGGGTCATAAGTATTCCGAAAATGATAAAATAAAAATATTCGGTCGTCATTTTAATGAAAAAAAAAACCTGAAATTGTACTTCATCACTACCAAGATTAATCAGGTGTAAAATTTATTTTTAAATAATAAAAAAAGCATTTAAAAATACATTACTTTTATTTTATTTATTTATCACTTTATTTATGAAGTACTATTTCATATTTTTTTTTTATTATTTTATAATTTTCGGAATACTTATGACCTATACTATCATCCCTCAAAAGGACCGTACTTCATTTATTAGGACATTATATAAGTTTCATTATCTAATGGAATGTCTACGTTACGGAGTTAGGGTCTGAAAATTCCGGTCGTAGTTCACTCTTTAGTAAACACTAGCTTCCGCCCCGCGGTTGCATCCGCGGTCCTGAGTGCTCCGATCGCCACCAAACCTTACAGGATTACCCGCGGGGCTAATATGAAGATTGTCTGAAAATTTTATCGTGATCGGTTCAGCGGCTTCGGAGTCTATAAGGAACATACATACATACTTTCTCTTTTATATATATAGATTATCTTTGAGTTTCATTGTATGATCAGCTCTATCTACTGCTATAGTAGAAAATTTCATAATCTTTCGTGTCCACAGATTCCGAGGTATTTTGTAAATGATAGTTTACTTTATATAATTATTTCAAATCCAGCTTCCACCTAATTGCTTAGCCCGCATTCCCAAAGGATATAAAGTTTTCCCGAGGTTAGTTAAGAATATCATCTATATATGTGTCATATTTCATCTCAATCTATTCAGCCATTACGGCATAACTTTCGTATTTATCATAAGTTGTAGGTTTAAGGCGATGATAGCTCAGTGGTAGTGACGTCGGACGCCGCGGCGAAGGTCGTGGGTTCGAATCCTACAATGAGCTTGAGCTTTCGGTGAAGGAAAACATCGTGAGAAAACCATAGCACGGTGGTAGGGTACTTTGTAGTACCCGCCTGGCTGGCTACCACCCTCATGTTGAAAATCTGTCGCCAAACACCTATTGGTGTGTTCCGGCAGCTGCACTTGAGAGCCAGATCTTTCTAGGCTTTGTGTGCTTACCACCTTCAGCCACATCATCACCTACCATAGTGAGATTGTGGTCAAACACAAGCCTATACAAAGTAAAAAAAAAAAAAAAGCCGTTCAAGTCAGACATTTCTGTGTATGAACGTGTCACATCTTTGTCTTGAGTCTAGGTGAATTTATCTGTGTAAGTTAATATTTAGAAGAAAATAGTATATTATGTAGTCCATCAGTTATCTAGTTTCCATAGTACAAGCTCTGCTTAGTTTAGGATTGTGTGAGGAATGTATAATATTTACTAGTTGTCCCCCGCGGTTTCACCCGCATTTTATAGACAAAATATAGCCTATGTACCTTTCCATACCATACCAAATTTTATTGCGATCGATTCAGCAGTTTAGGCGTGAAAAGGTAACAGACAGGTTACTTTTGCATTTATAATTATAAGTAGGATACCTACAAATACAGGGTGATTTTTTTGTCACTGTCAATACTTGCAGGGGTGGAAGTACACATCAAAATGAACAACTTTTATAATGCGACTAACTGTGAAATCATGAAAAAATTATCAGCTGTTCCATACAAAAGTTCAATACCTACTCAACCCAAATTTATGAAGCAACCGTTTTATTTTACGCGATATCAGAGTTAGCCCCATAGTAAAAGTTGTTCACATTGATGAGTACTTCCAACCCTGCAAGTATTGCCAGTGATAAAAAAAAACATTCTGTATACTTTTCTAAAGTTAATGCTCGGTACTCAGTTTGACGAACAAAACCGCAGTATGTCACACCAATAAACGAGGTCGTGAAGTCGTTATATACATTACCATAATACATTATCATAATTAGCTACATCTATTCCCACTTTGTGTGGTTATGAAGCAATTTGCTGGCCTTGGTCCCAAGGAAATGTATGTTATCTTGTAATAGCACTGATTAGCCGGCTGTTTGAAGGCAAAAGTAAATTAAAACTGTTCCGAGTTTTATGATGATTCTAAATTAAGTTTTTCTCTATTTTCTTTAATGCAAGAGATTTGTAAAAAATTAATGTTAAACTAAAAGATTTTTGCCAGGGAACTATTTTTTTACTA
This sequence comes from Tetheella fluctuosa, assembly GCA_951216915.1. Classification (NCBI taxonomy): domain Eukaryota; kingdom Metazoa; phylum Arthropoda; class Insecta; order Lepidoptera; family Drepanidae; genus Tetheella; species Tetheella fluctuosa. The sequence goes on along the minus strand of OX578226.1, from coordinate 10,998,018 downwards.
ATTTAAAATTTTCTATGATAACGTCAGAAAAAAAATCGAGAACATGTGTCTTTTTAAATTGCAAATGGATTTTTCTCCTATTTTACCCATCCAAAAAACTTGAAAATATTAAAAGACATTCTAAGATGTAATACAAAAGGATCTATTTTGTTACTTTTCCAAAAAATCAATCTGTTTTCTTTTTTATAAAATTAAAAAAAATTCACTAGCCTTTGTTCCTTTTCTCTCTCGTCCTTTAATTTAGTGCAGGACAGTTATTTGCGTATATTGTCGCCTTAACGTCAATTCGAATTAAACGGGAAAATTCCCGAATATTATTGTCGGAATAAGCGGAATACTCTTTGGGTCAATTCTATTTGAAAGGATATCGATTCCCACTCAGGACAAACATTTGTGTGCATGAACATGTCTGTTTGTCCTGAGTCTGGTAGTATCTATACATGTATGTATTTACAAAAGAAAAGAAGTATATCAGTTATCTGGCTTCCATAGTACAAGCTCTGCTTAGTTTGGGGTCAGATGGCCGGGTGTGAGGAATAATGTCCCAGAATATTTATTTATTATCTGTTTGCTCATGAAGGAATCAGGTATGCTATTGGCGACTATAGCGCCATATATTAAAAATAAGAATAAAACGAAAACAATTACTTTTTGAAAAATAATATATTTTATTGAAACATACTTTTGTGACTGTAAGAGCGAGTATGTATTAAATAAATTGTACATCTTATGCAGAGCAAAAATAGTAAATTCTTTAATCTTGCATTCAAAATAATTCATAAAGGTGTACCTTTTGATGTATCAAATTACATAAAAAATATCCAAACAAATCTGAACTCAACCACATAAAGTTTAAAAACTAAAACACATCGTACACAAAAAGGTAAGGAAGTACCGTACCTGATATAAATCCAAATCAAAACTCACAACTGGTTACAAAGATGATACGTCACACAAAAAACTCCCCCTGTGTAACATAAAAAAGAAAAATCGTGAAGACAAACTGTTTGCGACCCCGCACAATCCATCAAACGTTTCAAAACTAGACGTAGAGCGGGCCGATATCAAAATGTAGTTACCATTGTCCCGCAGTTGATAAAATATGAGTTGTGACGTTGACAAATCGACACGAGGCATGAAGCAAGAAATGCCGCCGTTCACAAGTCATTGCGCAGGGATTTGTTTAATGCGATATCCGTATCTCAAATTGTCCGAGTTGACGTATGCAAATGTTTGTTGGCAAAGTGAAGTCATTATGCCTATTGGAAGTGAAATGAGCTTTACAATTTTGGACAAGCAATTTCCTTATGTTTTTGAAACTGAGTTAGGAAAATTAAACTTTTGGAATGAAAGTAAATCTACCAAAAAAAGAGATTATTGATACTGTTTGAGTGTGGAGTTTGTTTTTAAATTATGTATTGAATAAACTATTCTAATAAGACTGATTTTTCAATGAAATGAAATGATACGAAATGAAAATGAAATGAAAATATTTTTTATTCAAATAGGCCTTCACAAGCACTTATGAATAGTCTGACTCTAACGCACGGTTCGGAAGGTTGCTTTTACTGAGAAGAGCCGGCAATGACAAATTAAAGCGGTATTTGGCGGCTAATTTAAAATTAGAACAGTTTTTGTATATACTTATCTAAAGAATTATCCGTGGTTTATACCATTATATTTTAATTCTTAAAGAATATCATGATACTTAAATTTTCTTTTTACAAAGAATGCTCTTTCATTTCCATATTAGATATAATTGAGTAGTAAAGACGCGTAAAATAAACTCTCGCTTTCTTTAGTAACCGCCATGTTTTTCTATTTAAAACTGGTGTACGTTGTTCCTTCCCGATAATTTACACAGTCAGCTCTATTCATGAAGGAAACCTCAGGAAAGATAGCGTCTATTTCTTTCATGGTAATAAGTTTCATTCTAACATGTTTCAGTGAACTTTTTGATCAAGATTTCATTTACATTTTAAAAAGTATGTACCTTTAATAGTTCATTTAAAAAAAAACATGATTTCTGATTGTATCTGCGAAGATGTTCAAAATCAATACTTGAAATTTTAAAACAATAGGCCATGATAGCTCAGTAGTAGTGTCGTTGGATGCCGCGGCGTAGTTCGTGGGCTCGAATCATAGCACTGTGGTTAGGCACTGTGTAGTACCCGTCTGGCTGGCTACCATGTAAATCTGTATTCAAGCAACTACTAGTGTATTCTGTCAGTCGCGGTTGAGAGTCAGTTGCCTTCTTGGTTTAATAAAGGTCAACAACACATTGGAAATCCCCTTGATAATGCCTGTCAGCTTTCTGACATAAAAAAAAGGTTTCTTAAATTTCTGGACTGGTTGTTTTAATAACAATTGATTAAGACAATAGACAAATAAACTCATCCACATATTTTATTTTGATAGCCATCTATTCAATCGATTTTATAAGCCTAAATATACAGGAATAAGATCCTTAATTCATTGTTAAGAATCATTCCAAAAGACCATCAGTAACCGAGCGAATCTTATTTAATCCTAACCGACAATTTCTGGTCCAAATTAACCCTCTATCAATTATATCACTTCCGCAAACATTAATCAACGTGAGAGCGAGACAAAAACATTATACACCATCGTAGCCGAATATTTACAACAGCTAGTACTCTTATCACGTTGGGAAAGTATTTATTTTGGCATGAATAGGCCGTTGGACTTTGACAGATCGTCTCAAGTCGTATTTTGTTGAATAACTCCAAGATTCTGGTGACGATCGCTTTTTGTACACTAGCTCTTGGTTTATATTCCTTTCAATTTGTTGCGACGTTGGTTTTTGTTGTGAGTTTGATGAAGATATAGAGTTGTTGTTTATTTGAAATTCATGTTCTATTTTTGCTGGTTGTGTCAACACAGTTCAGGGATTTTTGATGAATTGTGATTCAGTCACAATTATTGTTCACATATTACATTGTATATATTACAGAAACAAATTATTATAATTATTATATAATTAAACCTAAAGAACTACATTATTTTGTCTTTAGGACAACGATTAAAACTGTATCAAAAGTAGTATGATTTCTACGCACAGACAAGTTCTTTGATTACTGCTACATAAATATCTCTTTATTTTTACTTTACTCCACTTCAATGGAAATGCAATCTTTATTTCCATCTTGTACTCCTAACATTAACTCTATCAATATAATATCTATGATACTTACAATTTGCACAATAACTACTTGAACCATTAATCACATGAAATCTGTACCTCCAATGACGTATAAATGATTCATTACAAATACTAAGGCAATAAGGTTATGTACAAACATCGCTTTAACTTACTAGGTACGAATATTGATGAAGGATTAGATGTTTGGAGAACATGATTTAGTGGTTAACTTTGATGGTTGCGTAATGGCTTCCCATGTAATATAGTTGAAGAGGTTGAAAATGAGATCGTATAAGAAGGTTATTAGAATCGCTTTTCATATTTACAATGAATATTTATTGCTTGATTAGAATAATAATGCTCATTTCATTAATGAAATGAATTTGGTAAGAGATGACCTAATTGAATGTGTAAGGACAAGGCAACACACTAGCAGATTTTCAAGTTGAGAGTGGTTTTAGCCCAATTTAATCAACCGTGCATTTAAATAATTTTATGCAGGTTACTGAGAGAGACTACTCCGACCAGATGTGTTAGTAATATTTAGAACCACTAGATGCGGTTCAAGTCTGTTTGTTGTGGAAATCAGCAGCCAATAAAATCAAAATAGAACCATACGGTTCGGATTCTCGAAGACCTATAATTTTTAATATTGAACACAATTTAATGTTGCTATTTCGTTCACGTATATGAGTAGATACATCTCGTTATCTCTGTTACACGTTCATTTTCCCACAGCATTAGATCCTTAGCAATTAAATTTTATTTAATTATCTTTTATGCTCATTTATTTAATGGAACAGGTATATCCCGGGATAAATTTATCAATGAGAAATGCAGATACATTTTATTTGATTTCTTTCCAATATTATTAAATCGCAATTGAAACTTTGCCCTTTACGAGACCGTACCTAACAACATCTGTTTCTAGAAGCGCATTGGACCGGTGCAAACTTGAAAGTTTGTTAATATACTGTTATCGTGATTTATGTAAACGTATCTTGTTATTTCCAATTGCTCTACTAAGTAGCACTATTATATGAGATTCAGTATTTTATTTTTTGGTTTTACTTTATTTTAATAGTTTTGAGTTTGGTCCAAAAGCCTTAGCGAGATAAACAAAGTTCATGAATACTGGTTTGTTATTTTTAATGTTTACTTCAGATCAAGACCTTGCCTAAATTATAATTTATGCACGGTTTGAAGCTGTTGAAAGGTCATAAAGTTAAAAGCTCTCACCTTACATTTTTATTAATTTAATTTTACGATATTAGGTATGAAACTGTGAGAGCTAACAGCCCAAAATATTCTCCACCCAAAATTACCTCAACACAGTTAATTTGTGGTTGCCAGTAACGTATATTACAGTAGATGTAACAGGTTATAAATGGTGATTACCTGCACGTATTTACACCCTAGTTAAACCATTAAACTCTCATAAAGATAAAAATTAATTATCAACTAGATAAAAATATAATTTGCCAGCTTTCACCCCGCTAACTTTTTGGAGATACCTTTTGCCTTTCCAAGTAAAAAAAATATAAGTTTTTCTAAGTCTATTAAGATAAGATTGATTAACAAATACACACACAAACCTTTGCATTTATTTTATTAACTAAATGTTCACTGTTTACCATCAGGTGGTTCATCTGCCTGCTATCGAATAAAAATGTAGCGAAAATTTCATAAAACAAAATGTCATATCCCATAAATAAATTTCCTTATCTGAATACTAAAGTCATGCAGTTGGTTCAAAGTTGTACAAGACATCTTGAAACGAAATTCGGTTTCCAAGACACAAGTGCAAACAATCCGTTCGGAAGCGTCAGAGAAGTTAGCACCTTACAACTGTACCTACAGTTGTTTCCAAAACAAACTGTGTTTTGGAAACAAAAGGACTGGAACGCAAACAAAAATGTAACGCTAGGTTTTCATTGTGTGCTACTGCATTACAGGCTGGATATATTTTGGATGTAATTTTTTCGAAATTTAAATTATATTTGTCATCCTGAACCACTTTTATTATAATACTAGCTTCTGCCCCGTGGTTTCACCCGCATTCCCCAGGGATCTTATGTTTTCTCGGGATAAAAAGAAGCCTATGTTCTTCTCCATACCATAGACTATCTGCATACCAAATTTTATCGCGATCGGTTCAGCGGTTTAAGCGTGAAAAGGTAACAAACAAACAAACTCACTTTGAAACTTGATATTAATAAATTTCATACAATTTTATGCGTCAACTTCAAAGTAATGTCATTCAAAGTCAAAGCCATTTATTCAGTTTAGGCCCTAGTAGGGCACTTATGAACGTCGAAGCTACTGAAGTTACCACCGATTTGGATGTCGCCTTCAACTGAGAAGAACCGGCAAGAAACTCTCATCCATTATGGATCCTTACATGCTTTTTACAATGCATATCTTTGGCATTTTAAGTTAATGACGGTGACAGTGACTACTGAGAAGAACCGGCAAGAGTCTTAGCAGAGTAACATTTTTTATATAATCTTACTAAATTGTCTATTTCTTTTTCAACTACAAATACAATAAAAAATAGAATATTTTTTATTTTTTCTAAAGATTCTGAATCTGTGGTTTGATAACATTATTTTTTTATATTTGGTGGGCTTTGTGTTTGTGACAATCTCATTATATTTAGGTAATGATGGTGAGTAGGTCAGACCTGGTGAACACATTCTTGTAATGTTTCTCTAAATTGTATATAAATTTTGCTACTAAAAGTTACAAAATGTTTACAAGCAAGTCTTATTCATTCATCTTATTTATGGAATAGAAAATAAAATCTAAACGTATATTTGCATAAATCTATTCGATAACTCAAGAAGCTCTCACTATTTTACGAATCACTACTAACCCTAGAACAATAGTTAAAGCACATTGTTCAGTGTGCTCCTGACTTGAGGAAATGTTAGCTCCTCTCAGTTTGTCTTTGCTCGCGATCACGTTTGCAGCAGCGCAATACCAGTATACTGCACCAAGAGGTTGCTATTCCTATTTATTTCTTTTATAGATGCGAATATGTTTGTTTGTTTATCCTTCTTCCACGCAGCAATGAAATATCGGATCGCTGTGTTTTTTTATAGAGATAAAATAGTGATATAGGGTACTTTTACAGTGATATTCTTATTTATTTATACTTTTCAGGTCATTATGTGTATTATAGTTGTCTCTAAACTACATTACATACATATTATTTACTATTACCATTATATTACAGGTAATTTGTATTTGGTATTGTATCATGTATTTGTCCTACCTATATTTTATTTGAGGTTATTTTTATATTGCATATATCTATCTAATATTCCAAATGTGAAAGATTGTTTGGATGTTTAGATGTTTGTTAGGGCTGAACGGATTTGGATGAAATTTGGCACACAGAGAGAATATATTCTGGATTAACATATAAGATACTTTTTATCCCTTGGAAACAAAAAATCCCTCGGGAATTCGGGTGATTTCGTGGGGCGGAAGCTTGTACAAAATAAATGTTTCAGAGTGGATTATTTATTAAATTGTACAAATTGTTTATTTTTTTCTTCTTCTATCGTCCGTTTAGTATAGTTTACACTAATATCGCAAGTTCTGAGCAATATTGTTACATTACAGATTCAGAAATCGTAATCGAAGTAAATATATCAAAAATATTACAAATTACATTTGATCAAAAAATAAAATAGCTGGTACAATTTTTTTTTATAATAGATAAAACACGTAAAGGAAACAGTGATCGTAAATCAATTCTTCAACAAAAAAAAGTTTAAGGTATATTTTTAAGCCAAATTTGATATGAAATGTTTACATGAAAAATACTGATAAATTATCAATTGATAACTCATGACAATTATTTGGATCTTTAATAACTTGAGACGCGATTCCTGGAATTTTATGTTTTTGTACGTAGTTATGGGACGTGCGTCTCATTCGTTAGTTGAAGAAAGACAGACAGAAAAAGTTTTTATTTAAGCAGAAAAGAGTATTTAGCAAATGAAATGCCATGAAAGTTATGCAAGGCATTTATTTGGCTTATAATATACCTGTACTGTTTGTCATTTGATCATTGATTAATTTGAGTCTAGTCTTAAAAAAATGAAGAGATTTTAGAAAATTAAGGTTAATTCTTAACTATCTCTGTTAATAACGAAATTAAATTTCCAGATCTACCATCTTATATAAAATCAGCACTGAGCGTAAAGAATCGATATAAACCACCACTAAGAGAGAAGAAACGAACGCTCTCTAATCTTACTATGAAAGAAGTATTCGATAAAATAAAGGACATCACTAGATCACTTAATCAACATGCAAAGAAGAATGGATATAAAGTTGACTATAAATTTAGGATTATGGATAATGGTAGATAATTGTTGAATCTTTTCAGAATAAAATATTAATCTAAACTTAAAAGAGTGTAGACCAAGAGTATAAAGATATCTAGAAAACAAAAACTTTGATGTATTAAATGATGACAAAAACGCAAAGAAATTATTTATGAAATTAAAATATAGTCACAGAAAAGTCATAATGTGTGTTTTAAAAAATGATGCAATTGCATTGAAGACAAAAAAGGATAGTAAAAAGGATTCCATCAAAAACATATTCGGTTCAAAATTCTGGTACTGGTCACACATACTGGTCACGCCAATCTTAGCATTAGGCATCACGAGGAGTTTCAGAAGTATATAATAAACACTGCTTTTCTAATTTACCTACTTACATAATTTCTATGTTCAATTTAATTAAATAGATTGTTATTTATTTAAGTTTAATTTAATCGCATTTTGCTATCGCATCTACATCTTTAAAAAACATCTTAGCATACCAGGTAAGATTATTGACAACCATCTATTTGTGCACAGAGTAAAAAGTAGTATGTACTCTGTGGTACCTCATAAGATTGTATAAGTATTTTCACCATGGCAAGGGGTTGAAGTTCTGTAATGCTATATAAATATTAATAAGTATAATAATAGACCTTATGATGGAAACAGAGCTAAGCTCAATTTTACATCATAATAATGTGATTAGTCATTTATATTCGTATACCACAATAATTATGACCGAACCGTAAACTAATTACATTTCTGACGCATAACCACCGAAATGTAATCAGAATATTTAAAATAGAATTCATAAACAAAGATAGGATTAGTGTGTGAGTATTATCCTTTTTGAAAAACCTTATTGTATAAATTCATTAAGTATCTATATATTTATATAAAAATGGATCGCCGAAATGTTTGTAGGCGCATAACTTCCGAACGACTGCACTAAATTGGATAAATTTTGTGTTTGTTATTGTCAGAAGGTTTGTATGAAAAAAAAAATATCGAACATAATTTTTTCTCGAGAACGCGGGTGAAACCGCGGGGGACAGCTAGTATTTAATAAAAAAATTACACTGCAGAGGGCGTCACACACGGCGAAGATAAGATAATATTTTATCTTAAGACATATGAGACAGTGCTATACCAGTGAAAGAGAAGGAAAGTGATGGTAGGTAGTTGCTTCTCTTTTTATAGTATAATGCTGTCGACAAAATATTATCTTCTATAATATTATCTTCGCCGTTTGTGACGCCCTTTAATATTGCTGAAAGTTTATAAATACTCAACTCTTATGTCGAGTTGAAAAAATAAGTTTTATAAATCAAAATGTAAAGAAGTGGCTACGGGCTGTACCAACAAACACAATGTACGCAGACATCTTTCATACAAGATTACCCACTCTAAGATATTGTCTTATCTCGTACAAGTAGTGTAAACATGATTTAACTTCACATAAAATAATGTTGACCCTACCGTAGCTGAGTACTTCGAATTAGAAATGAGTATGAAATGAGTTCAATGGTTTCTACTGTAATGATATTTTTAAATGATAAATGATACATTTTATTTGCATAACACACGATAGTAATAGATGTTCAACGGCGTGAACTGTTTTCCAAATATATTAATAGTTAGTTTTCGAAAACGTAAATCCATTTCTCTTAAAAGCTGGGTGGGTGGTTATTTGAAAATATGGCAGCCGCGTGTGATATTAGGAATTTACACCGCGCATATTTTTAAACCAGTTTACTTCGTCACTATAATAGCTGTCTTAAGGCATTGAACAATATCATCTCAAATATTTATCACGTGAATACAAAATAATTTATTTAATGAATCGCTAAGTAAATGGTAGGAGGCATAGAGGTGGGTTATGTTATTTCGAAATACCTAAGTCAACAGTCTATGCTCTGGCATGTTTAGGCCAAGGGGCTTGGTTAAACAATAATTCTGTTATTAGATTTCTCTGCGTAGGGGATGGCAAAAATTTACATTTGAGATTATTTTTCTGTGCTATATGAGAAAGTGTATTATTTGCTCGCGGAGTCGTATTTAATCTCTCAGATATTGAAAAAGTTTAATATAATATCTTTGGTGTTCTGAGAATTGTGTAACGCTTGCATAAATAATACTTTTATATAAGTATATATATAAATATCAATATGATTGGGTAACAAACTTTGGCATAGGCTGCTTTTGATCCCTCGAGAACGCGGGTGAGACCGCGGGGCAGAAGCTAGTAAATGAATAAATAAAACGTTCATCAACATTAAACTAGTAGAAGGACCTTAAATCCGGCCTCCTTTGGTATATTTTCAATTGATCCTCATCTCTCTAGAAACTCAGGAAGCTCTGATTTCTAGCTAGAACAGGAATAACCTATTTGTGAAGGATGAATAGTGATTAATGTTCGTTTATTATTTATTAGGTTACTTGGTTTTGTTACTTCCTTTACTGCCCAGTTAAAGTCAGAAAATAATGGATAATCAATTTACGATAATATAAATGCAAAAGTGTGTTGGTTTGTCCATCTTTCGTGCAACAATGGAGCAATGGATCTATTGTTTTTTTTTGCATAAAGATAATTTATGGGCTGGAAAGTGAAAAAGGCTACTTTTGATTCCAGAAATGCGAGTAATTATAGTACTTTATAATTACGAATATGTATTATGGATTATTATTTTTTTCAATACAAAATGTGCATTGTTTAGTATTGTTAGGGTGCCGTAGTCAACAAGGTACCGTTATAGTTTCGCCATGTACGTCTGTCCATGTGTTGGCGGTTTAATTCCGAGACTCTTGGTAGTACAGTAGCTGTAATTAGGTATGGTTACACATATTTATCACGCAGAAAAGTTGTAAAATAAAATCAAGAAAATAAATACATGAAAAACCGGCCAAGTGCGAGTCGGACTCGTGCACCGAGGGTTCCGTACAAACTTCGTCCATCGTTCGTCTATCACGGGAAATGCACAATTTTGTTTATTTACCTTATTTAAGGTTAGTGACAATTTAACTAGACCTCCAAATTGTATGCGCGCCCATACAATTCACAGGTCTTTATTAATTGGCGTAACTATGTATATATTTGGACACCTTTTCAACTTTTTTATTTTTTAGAATTTTTCCTTTATTTGTGCTGTAAGACCTTGCTTTTTGCCATTTTTTTTTTATATTTGAGTTGATTGAATGAAAGGTAAATTGCGGTTTACGATTTATGACGTATTAAAAAAAACAACTTACTAGATCTCGTTCAAACCAATTTTCGGTGGAAGTTTGCATGGTAATGTACATCATATATTTTTTTTAGTTTTATCATTCTCTTATTTTAGAAGTTACAGGGGGGGGACACATTTTACCACTTTGGAAGTGTCTCTTGCGCAATCTATTCAGTTTAAAAATATATATCATTTTTGAAAACCTATCCATAGATACCCCACACTTATGGATATGATGAAAAAAAAAATTTGAGTTTCTGTTCTAAGTATGAGGAACCCCCAAATTTTTTGTTTTTTTTTTCTATTTTTGTATGAAAATTTTAATGCGGTTCACAGAATACATCAACTTACCAAGTTTCAACAGTATGGTTCTTATAGTTTCGGAAAAAAGTGGCTGTGACATACGGACGGACGGACAGACAGACAGACGGACGGACAGACAGACAGACATGACGAATCTATAAGGGTTCCGTTTTTTGCCATTTGGCTACGGAACCCTAAAAACGGGTATGTTTTTTTTTACCCGTCTATTTCACTGTGTGGGGTGTTATTGGATAGGTTATTCAAAAATAGTGGGGATATGTGATGTTCCTTTTTCGATTCAGAGACCCGTTTGCGAAATATTAAGCTTTATAGTGGTAATTTTTGTTAGAGTCAAGTGTAAACCAGCTAAACCGTTGTTTTTGGATAGGTATGTAAAAAAAACACGGTAGTAGTTATACCTATATAATGAAGTTAAAAGGAAAACGATCACAGCTAAGAACGCTTTACAAGTTAACGAGTAATAGTCGACCAAGTTATGTATTGTAATGTAAGTCCTTGGATAAGTAAAAAAATCGTAAAAAAATCCATAGGAATTAAAAACCCACTGTTTACTTTAAAATACGCATATTGTGACGTGCGATTACGGAACCCTACGCGCATGGCCTGGCGCTCTAGGTCGGTTTTTCTTGTTTAGTTTTGTCATAAAATATTAAAAATCCATGTAGATCGTTCTACTAGTGATATAAGCAAAAAATATACTGGAATATAAATAACCCTGTACATGACCAGTTTTTCAGTATGGAAATATTAACAAATCAGGATAAACCAATACATAATCGGATTAACCAAAAGAACCTATAAATTATCACAAGCACTTCGACCAACCGAATATTGGCTGTAATCGTGACAAAAGACCCGAATGTTCCGGACGTAATATAGAAAACAATAAACACAATAAAATAAAGAAAATGTCCTACAACTAACCTCAGCAAGAGTTTGTTTTTGACACAAGGCTCCGGTGGGGAGGTGAACAGAGATCGTAAAGTTGTCATGGCCAGTCTGCCAGTAAATATTGCATGGGTTCGCTGGGCTTGTCCTTGATACTTGATGTACAAAGACGCGTGGTTTTGATGCAACGGGAACGGTACCGATCCGTCATATTTTTTTTTATACTAAGCATGTAATTTTTTCTAACTCATTAATCTCATTAATGATAACTACAGTAGGTAATATGTCGGAAAGTAACACTCAAAGCTTAATGCGGTTTTGACTTACTAATATCATCTTTGAAGTATTCTACTATTTAGCACTTACACCTCTTCGAGGATAATGGGCCTGGAGTTTACTTATTATTTATTTACTAGCTTCCGCCCCGCGGTTTCACCCGCGCTCCCGAGGGATCTTGTGTTTTCCCGGAATAAAAAGTAGCCTATAGCCTTTCTCGATAAATGGGCTATCCAACACTGACAGAATTTTTCAAATCAAACCAGTAGTTCCTGAGATTAGCGCGTTCAAACAAACAAACTCTTCAGCTTTATAATATTAGTATAGATGTTATGCAATAAATCTTTGCACTAATGTTCATTTTTTCAATTGCTGGATAAACCTTGGATAACCATTTTCTCTGATAAGTTCATACAAAAACTGTTCTAATTTCAAATTAACAGCTAGATACAATTTATCTGGCCATTGAAAAATGAGGCCTAAATCAATTTAAATCGTCGATCCAATAATACGATTTGAGATAATACAAATAGGCATCACACTTTAAAAAAAAATCCTTATCTAGTTAAAAATGCATGGTATCTTTAAAAAGGTAGTAAGTATTTAAAATATTTTAAAATATTTAAATCCAGATAAAAACACAAGAAATGAAATTGATTATATCATGACCACGAAGCACCACATGATCTCTAAATATGAAGTACTACCATCTTTTTCTTTTGGATCGGACCATAGACTACTAAGAGCAACAATACACCTAAATTCAACAAAGAAAAGTAGGCGCAATTTCTCTAATACATCCACCAAGCTAAAAACTCTAGCGGAGCAGGAAATGTACCTTACAAACCTCTACAGCTTTATACCAGAACTTATAAAGAATCAAAACAACTATAATGTGGAGGAGTACTACCAAAAAATCATGCACTACATCAAGATAAGTCTAAAAAACATAAAAGGAACACGTAAGAACAAAATCCTATCTGCGAAAGCGCTAGAACTCATGAAAATAAGAAGCGAACTACAAAATAAGCCCAAATTAAGCGTAGTTGACAAAGAAAAACTAAAAACTTTGTATAAACTTACCAATAAAGAAATAAAAAGGTGCTACGTTACCTATAGGACAACAACTATACAAAGGCACCTCAATAATACTAGATCTGCCAAAAAAGCTTATAGAGAGCTAAATCAAGCCAAAACATGGGTTCCTTTTCTCAAGTCTGGCAACAACAAATGCAAATCTCGCACAGAAATCATAAATGCTGCTACTGACTTCTACGCTAATCTATACAGACAATCAGACATACAAAATCAAAACATGGTTTCCTATAGCTACACAGATACCTCTCTAACACACCAGTTTACAGAAAATGAAATATTGAAACAAATAATGAGACTTAAGCCAGACAAAAGCCCAGGACCGGATGGAATCACCAACGAATGTATCAAGGTTGCGAAGACTCTACTATTGACACCAATCACTACCCTATGGAATAAAATACTTGGCGAAGAAGCTGTGCCACATCAATGGATGACATCGGAAATTATACTACTATACAAAAAAGGTGACCCAGCTGATATAGGCAACTACCGTCCTATAAGCCTAATGCCTTGTTTTTATAAACTTTTTGCCTCCTGTCTACTTGAAAGGATAGCCCCAGTCATCGATGCTCACCAACCGATCGAACAAGCCGGTTTCAGAAGTGGTTTCAGCACGATGGATCATATCCAAGCGGTTGACCAGGTTATAGAAAAATATTCAGAATTTAACAAACCCCTGTACTTAGCTTTCATCGACTACAAAAAAGCTTTTGATTCAATTCCACACGAGAGCATCTGGGAATCACTGAAAGCACTAAAAACGAATGAAAAGTATATCAACATCCTAAAAAATATTTATTCTAACAGCACAAGTAGAGTCAAACTGGATAGAGTAGGCGAAGTAATCAACATAAAGAGAGGTGTCCGGCAAGGAGACCCGATCTCACCAAAATTATTCATTGCCGTCTTACAACACGTAATGGGAGAGCTGCCATGGTCCAATAAAGGTATTAATGTAAATGGGAATTTTTTAAGTCATCTCAGATTTGCGGATGACATAATTTTATTTTGGGAAACCCCTCACCAATTAAACAAAATGGTTAATGAACTAAACCAGGCTAGTATAAAAACTGGTTTGGAAATGAATTTGGATAAAACTAAAATTATGTCTAACCGCAGTGCAACGCCCATCTTAACAAATAACACACCTCTCGAGTATGTCAACCACTACATATACTTAGGAAAGCAAATCTCCTTTAGCAAGGAAAGAAACACTGAAGAACTTAACCGAAGAGTGGCGATTACCTGGAACAAGTTCTGGCACCATAAGGAAATACTAAAATCGCAACTTCCGCTACCGACCAAGAAAATAGTCATGGATACAGGACTTCTACCGTGCCTGACATATGGATGCCAATCTTGGACCTTTGATCTCAAAACGAGGAATAAAATTCAGACTACCCAGAGAAAAATGGAAAGAAGTTGCCTAGGTATAAAATTGAAGGATAAGATAAAGAACGTTGACATTCGAAAGAAGACAAAAGTATGCGATGCCTTAACTTTTGCAATGAAGGCTAAATGGAAGTGGGCGGGTCACGTAGCCCGCTACAAGGACGATAGATGGACTCTACGGTCAGTAAAGTGGTCTGGGCCAAAAGGCACCAGATCAAGAGGTCGACCAAAGGCCAGATGGGCAGACGAAATTGTAGCGTGCGCGGGTGTAAACTGGCTGGACAGAGCTAATGACAGAGAAGGATGGCATTCCTTGGGGGAGGCTTTTACCCGAACGGGGTCCATGCATTAAATAATTAGGTAGTTGATAATTAAAGCAAATAAAAATAAAACTAATTACAAAATTAGAATTAAAATTTAGAATATCAAATTCGTCAATGTGTAACAAATGTAATTGAATTATTTATAGGCTATTAAGCTACCAATAATAACTGTTATCGTTTAAAATGTACTATGTATGGAATTAAATAAAGCTTATTATTATTATTATTATTTAAAATATTTTATATTATAAACGCGATACCGGTGTGCAACAACACTGAGAGGTATGTGCCACCCCGTATTAGGGATCGTAAATAAGTTACGTAGCCTAAATGGTGTGTAGAGGTCAAAGACTGGCCTAATACAGCTTGTTAAGGTTTCCCCACTTATTGTTCATACATAACTCATATAGTATTAATTATGTTTAAATTAAGGAAACCTGAAGGAAAACGCATACGCCACCAGCTTTAGGTACCTACCTGTAATTGTACCCTTTTGGTGATAAGTTTCGATTCCTATAATGAAATTAAGCTTCCGATATTTTTTCAACAGAAAATCATTGCACAGTGACCAAGGACTTATCTGTGTGTTCCATTAGCTGCACTTGAGAGCCAGTTCCCTTTTAGGTTTTGTGTGCCATGACGCTTGCTCGATACACGGTGATTTTAGTGGAAAGCAAGATATATAGATATATCGATAAATCTTTTTTTTTTATACCACAATGTCGGCAAACAAACATACGGCCCACCTGATGGTAAGCGGTTACCGTAGCCTATGAACGCTTGCAACACCCTGATGAGCTCTGGCGACCTTACTCACGCGCATGAACACAACTATAAGTTATTTGGCTGTGGTATTCTGTAAGGTACTTCCCCAGTCGAGCTGAAAGTCTTTAATGGTTTCAATTACAGTATTTAATAACATTTACAGTGTTACAATGGACGACCTTATCACCTTTGGATGTATACTTCCTACTATACGTATTATATGTTTGGATGTTTGTGAATCAATCACGCATAAACGGCTGAATAGATTTAAATTAAACTTGGCACATAGGTAGATCATACCTTGGAATAACATATAGAGTACGTTTTATCCCAGGTAAACAAAAAATCGCTCGAGAACGCGGTTGAAACTTCAAGGCGGAAGATAGTACAAAAAAATACGTTAAGTTTATGCCATGGTGATTTTAGTTGAAAAGCAGGCTTCAAGTTTAAAAAAAATGTGATAAATGAGAACTTATGAAGTAAAGTTTACTACGATAATAATATACAACCTGTAGATAATAAGTACGACAAGTAATACCATGTTAATACCCAGCAGTTGAGGTATAAGTTGGAACTTACACAAACAAGTAAAGAGGTGCAATAACATGAAAGTGGCTACGGGTAGTACGTTCTCGAGTCGCTGCACAGTGAGCCGATGGTAAGACAAATTGGAAAAAATAATACTTCGAACAGGTTTGACAACCTCATGGTAACTGATATGTGGCCGATAATTTTTATTAGTAAACTACCTTCCCTGTGGTGTCAACCCCCTTTCACCCCCTTAGGGGTTGAATTTTGGAAAATCCTTTGTGCTCAATTTCACCTTTTGATGAGTCAGTGAGTGAGTGATAATTATACAAGAAATGCTCGTTTAAAATTATGAGATAAATAAACCTTCACAGGCACTGATAATAATTTGTCCGACTTTAAAACTAGTTCATAAAGTTACCTTAGCTCAGAAGAGCCGACTATAAACTCCGCAATTAGTCTCATTAAAAACTATAATCCTATGTTAAAATTTAATTCCTATTTGATTTTATAAACATGTTTTAGTGGCCAAAAAATAAATGAACTTAATATTAAAAGCAGATCATTGTTATTTCCAACAGTTTTGTATTCTCACCCACTGTGCCCCCACGAGCTACTCGTAAGATTGATAGCTTCACTAAGTGTTCCCCCCGGTATCACCTGCTGAACTTCACTTGTTAACTGTACGAGGAAATTGCAACTTGTAACTCTTAGAGTGTTTTATTTATTAAACTGATAGATGTTAGATTTCTTGGGTATCTACAAATAAATTTGGATGCGTTGTAGTAAACGCTTAACGGTTGAGTTACCTTCTAGATTTTGTGAAGGTATCACCCAGGTATTGCTTATCTTCATTGATGACGGCGGTGGTGGTTGCTCGTCAGCAGCAGAGATAAAAATGTAAACCTTGCTGAATTTCTTGCCAGAAGTCCGGCAGACATCACCATACTTTGCGTAAGAAATTGGTAGTAAAAAAAATACCCTTTTAAATCCTTGTTTTTTATGTAAGTAGTTTTAATTTTTTGAAATAAAACAAACATGTCTTACTTATAATATCTGGATATATAACGCCAGTATTATCGAGTAGACTAGATAAATCAAATACAAATAAGTATTCTTTATTGTTGACTTGACATTATATTACAACACAGAAGTTACAAATTATAAAAGACTAGCTTTTCCGCGTGGTTTCACCCGCGTACCCGGGATAAAATATAGCCCATGTTAATCAGTGATAATTTAACATTCAAATAGTGAAAGAATTTTTAAAATCGGTCCAGTACTTTTTGAGCCAATTCGTTACAAACATACTTACATAGAAATATTTCCTCTTAATTATTAGTATAGACATAAAGTGAAAACAATTAAGGCTAATAAATCTTAATTCCATAATAAATTTGAGTTGGTTTAAAAAAAATTGTTGATTGTCGGCTCTTCTCAGCAAAAGCAACTGTGCGTCTAACTCACTATTTTGTATATTTTGTATGGTTATTTCGCATATTTCTAATGATACCGTAGTCCACGAACAAATAATCAGCTAATGCTATCAAAATTATATCCACTAATATATCTTATGACATTAAACGTTCCCACACGTTAGTAAATGGAGTGTTGTATTGATATTTTTAGCTAAGCACTCTCACACAAGCTCCTACTTCGCGTGAAAGATGGATCATGATGAATGAACGCCTCTCGGAGACCAGCTCCGCAATTACTTTGAATTTTCTTATCTCGGACGTAATTTTCGCTTTAGAAAATATTGGAAAATACTTGTGAATAGGTGTTTTTTAGGTTAAGATGCTAATAATTAATTAATCATGTTATTTTGTGACTTTTTAGTTGATTGGCAAGTCAGTATTTTTTAACATTTTGCTTGAGATTTATTTGTACGTAAATTTTAGTTTTTAAATCACTTTTGAATTATGTATACCTAATATCAACTTAAATATTATGATACATAGCAATTATATTAAACATCAGTTTTATATTTAACTAGCTTCCGACCCGCGGTTTCACCTGCGTTCCCGGATCTTATATTTCCCTCTCTTAAGTATCCTATATGCCATTCCATGGTATGATCTATCTATGTGCCTAAATTTCATCCAAATACGTTCAGCTATCATAGAGCTGATTGGAAATAAACTTAACATATACAAACATTCGCAATTATAATATTTATTGGAATTATGATGAAATATAATATAAAATGTTGCATTTTTAAATTATTTCTACATTAGGATTAGCCATAAATGATCCCATAGGCAAGTTAGATAGTTAGAATATGAAAAACAAACATTAATTAACGTCTGTCCAACAAAACATTCAAAACAGTAAGCCATCTTAATTTATTAAACCGAAGAAGACAATATTTTGGCATACAGAAGCAGGGACCCCATGAAAATGTACCCACGATCACTCAACGTCACCCCACTTATTTATCACCAAGATTTACAACTCTATAATCATTTAACAGCCCTTATTTCAATATCGTAGAGTCCAAATTTGAGTAGGTTTCTCTTTTGGGTACGGAAACCTAAATAGCGAGCTAAGATATATTTTTATGAATTCATATAGAATGACGGATTCAGAGATTTATGGGGAATACATTTTCGAGGTTAAAGCCTCTTTAGCTTTTTTTTATCTATACACACTACAGGTTGACTTATTATAGGCACATTTATATGCCTATGTTTATATTTTGTCTGAGTGGATACTTCTAGACGCGATCTCTACCTCAGTTGGGTTCGCCATGTTTTTTTTTAGCGAAGGTCGTGACCTTTGAATAAGACCTTTTTTGGGCTATGACAGTAGGTCCACCTCATTTATTATGCGGACAGCAAGGGTGCGTTATTTGGGGTAATGAATTAATAAAATTAAAAGTTCACGAATTTATTTACCACGTTTTTGTCAATGTCAAAAAATGACACGTTTAAACTAGTTGGGTACCCGAAATTGGACTAATTATGTTTTTATAACTTTTTAAAATCGTATTTTGATTCAGTGATTAATGGAACTTATGTATGAGTAGTTCTATTACGTATTGAATGTAAAATAAATCCTACTAATATGCCACAACGGCTGAACGGATCTGGATGAAATTTGGCACAGAGATAGATTATAGTCTGGAATAGCATATGACTACTTCTTATCCCGGGAAAACATAAGAACCCGCGGAACCGCGTGTGAAACCGCGGGGCGGAAGCTAGTACATACCCATGTAACGCGCGAATCACAAAATTACAAAATATGTGCTTATAATAGACCGCATGAAATATTTGTTAAAAACCTTTGATTATTTATATCTAGATAGACAGTCAAACTGTCAACGCGTCGAAAAATTAGTATGGCAAAGCGCGAGCGTAAGACGTAAATTTCACGCACACAAGCATAAAAATGTTGGCCTGTTTGCTTTATTTCTGTAGTAGCGCGACTATCCATCTAGATATATAAATAATCAAAGGTTAAAACTTGGTAACCATTTACTTTAAAAACTCTTAGCAATTTTCATTCCTAACTCTCCCGAACCAATTTAAACATACGACAACTTCAAAGATCTCATATAGGGCCAATCCTGACGTACAAAGGGTGATTGGTGCGTAGATTACGTTGCGGTTGCTAGCCTTCATGAATATTCTCAGCGGATAATTCTGCACGTTTAATATTGGTCGCCTTGGAACTGGAAACCAATAGTTTATCACAGGTTTTGCTGCTTAATTCCTCCCTCATGCTTCTTGTGTACTCATCATGCAGTAAGTAAAGCAAATTAAATGGATCAGGCCATATTGTGCAGTTATATTTTGTAGGATCACTGTTTCCGGGATCAAAAGTGGCGATGATGGCTTAGTGGTAAGTGACTTCGAGAGCCGAGACGAAGGTTTGAATCGTACAATGATCTTGAGCTGTCTGTGAAGGACAACTTTAAACACGAAGTTTAGGCGGGTACTACAAAGTACCCACTTTGTAGTACCCGCCTAGCTGGCTACCGCCCTCATGTTGAAAATCTGTGGCTAAATACCTACTGGTATCATCCGCCACCTGCCCTTGAAAAATAGTTCCTTCTAGGCTTTGTGTGTTTACCACCTTTATCCACATCACCACATTACCATAGTGAGATTGTGGTCAAACACAGATTTATATCATATAGAAAAATAAAATTTCTCAATTTTTATGTTCCTTCAAACTGAGTTCGGTAGTATTGCCGTGAAAACGTTGCCAATAGACAAACAAACAAGACTCACTGTCGCATTTACAATAAAAGTAAAGTCAATATTTGTAAGAAATTGATAGATTGGCTCGATTAATCTTGTAAGGAGACGGCCAAGGTTAAGAAAAATCCTGACTTGGCAATACCAAGACCTGTCTTTTAACAGATTTTTTTTAAATCTTAGATCCGTAAGAACATCAACTCTACCATTCTACTATCTTAATAATACTTATAACAGCTCAAGAAAATGTACTAAGAGGAGTTTAAAACAAGTTTACAAAAGTACGTTTGCCTTTCTGTTACCTACTCCAACCAAATCTATGGTGGCTAAACCCATTTCTAAAAAAAATATCTAACTAAAACTGTGACTCACTGATATGCTCCCTTAGAACTCCTTAATATTTATAATAGCAATGCTACACGCGTAAAAATTATTGCCAGAAGTATAAATTTAGACACTTGTGTATCTCCAATCTTTTTGCGCAATTTAAATGAAAAATAAGTAAACCTACTTTTAAATAGCTATCTATGCAGCTGTATATGTATAGCTATCCCTGATAGGTAAGTAACACTTTAAAACCCCCTCAACAGTAATCATTGCAGATAGAACACTCAAATTGGAATCGAACTTGCTTTTTTCCCGCCAGTAATTTAACACGACTCAACTTAAGTGCTCACTTAACGGGTAGTTCTTCGGTTACGGTCCGTATTTTGGTATATTCCTATATAGACTTGTGTATTGGACCTATTCGATACAATAGTTATCATGTTTTTTAAATTAAATTTTAAGATTTGAAACGAAATTTAAATCTTGAGTCAATATAACAACAATTGAATTGTCTCCCACTTGCTTAAAAATTGCTTCATTATTAAAAAAAATGCGCGCGGTCAAATTTACTCGAATGAAAGTTTAATACTGTATTGCAAATGTTTTCATGAGTTTATCATACATTAAAATTATTATTATTGAAAAAAAGTGTTTCGCAATTTAAAGAAATGTACAAGACTCGGTCGAAGTAGCAATAAACGGTCTCGTTAAGTAAAAAAACACTTCTTCGGATGTACCTACTCGGTTTCGCCAATATTACTCGGCCATCAATTGCTTTATTTCAGGCCTCGGACAGTAATTAAGGCCTGATTTTTGTATGTCCAGATAAGCGATATCTACTGATTAAAAAATAGAAGTTTGTAGGAACTTATCAGATGAATGGCTTATACATGGTTTATCTAACGATTGAAAAATTTAACCTAAATTCCATAGTTGCTAGACTAGACCGATGTTTCGAATGTTGCTCTATACGAAATTCAGTCTTTGTACAACACTAGTTATGAATAAAAAAAAAACTAATGTTGGAGGTGAAATTGACAATAAAATCAATTTAATTACCTCCAAATAGAATCTTGCTTATTCATCAAGTAATATATTTAAATTGTTTTTGATATTTTTTTTAGAATATACAGGGAGAAAGGACAGCCCTCCGCAAACGAATGGGGTGAATTCAGTATATTATACTAAGATGCCTGGTACATGAAACTATTTCCGGAACGTCATGGGAACCCAATAAAACTGATTTGGTTGATTACCTAATACGCAATGTATGGCTACCGTGGCAAAATGCACGTAGCGAACTGCAGCGCAGCAAGCCGGCGCGGCGCGGCCGCCCTCCCCGCGTCGTTCGTTAGATTTTTTCAACAACCATTGCTGATTTTTTTTATTTTAGCCATTTTATTAACATAAATGGAGTGTTGTGCACAAAGAATTTAATTTGACATTGAAATAAAAAATATGAAAATTTTCCGGAGAGAATTTCCAGTGGAATATGACTCAAAATAAGGAGCTGATGCACCCTGTCAGTTTGCGGAGGACCGTCCCTTACACCCTGTATTTTTATTCTATTTACAAATTTAAGAATTTTCAAAATTAGTCATTAACGCGAACAACCCAATGCCTGGGTAAATAAGGAATTTTCCCACCGTTCTAATGGCGACCGCGGTTCACCGCCGGGTATATACCCGGGCTGGCTACCCACTCGAGCGGCAACACAAATATGCCGTCTTCAAGCGATTATAGGGGTACATTTGACCTTGGGGTAGGTTTCTTGGTACGAAGGTTACGGCAATAAGGCCTTTTAGCCTATTTTTTAGATGATTGGTAATACTTGTATGTATGCAAGTGTGAGCACTATATCGAGAAAATTACTCATAGATATGATAGTAAAACTTTGTTGCCAATTTATTTATTTATTTTATTTCTCGGAAAACTAACAGCTATTCATAACATATAATTTTAATAGTAGAATACAATAGATCTAAATAATAGCCTTTTACATGTTTTCACCTATGTGTTGATTGCTATGAAATATAATAAATTGAGTAAAAAAAGAAAAAAAATATATATATAAACAATATGAAGTAAAATTATAAGTTAATCTTATAAGGAGTACACATTATGTTGATGTTGCAATAAACGGAGTGATCAGTGTCAATGCATGGTAAGTATGCGAACTTCAGAATCACTGTCATAAAATTAAACAGATACCTAATAAATTATCCTTGATATTTTTTTTTTTTATAAAGCACAAGTGCCGTCGTGTATGGCAGAATACATTACGTAGTGTCAAAGATGCTGAGTACGGACAGGTAATTAACTAAATCAAACGTGACTGCAGTGTTTCATTCTCCCACCTTATTTGTAATATGTAAATAGCAGAGATTTAAAAAATCTCTGGTAAATCCTAACTTTTTTTATATTATAAATGCGAATGTGAGTATGTTTGTTTATTTGTTACCTTTTCACGCTTAAACCTCTGAACCGGTGGCGATGAAATTTGGTATGCAGATAGCCTATGGTATGGAAAAGGACATAGGCTATTTTTTATCCCGGGGAAACACGAGATCCCTTGGGAACGCAGGTGAAACCGCGGGGCAGAAGCTAGTAGTATATTAAATGAATATTATGAAGTAATGAATATAATAGTAAGTATAGTTGTAGTTTTTTTTTAAACAACATAGTCGGCAAACAAGCATACGGCCCGCCTGATGGTAAGCGGTTACCGTAGCCTATGAACGCTTGCAACACCAACGCGTTGCCGATCCTTACGCCCTCCCCAATGAGCTCTGGCGACCTTACTCACGCGCAGGAACACAACTATAAGTTATTTGGCTGCGGTATTCTGTAAGGTGGAGGTCCTTCCCTAGTTGAGCTGCTCCGTGAGCGACATATCGCTGTGCTCTACCTCTCTTGTTTTGTTGGCCGTCCTTATAAAATAAATAAATGAACATCGTAAGACGTATGCGATACAAAAACTACAGCTACATCTTCATCACTATACGTCAAAGAAATCCCCTCATGGTCATCATCGATAACCGTATCGATCTAGATCTCATCTCTAAGGCTCACTAAATAGAGTCGCTATTGAAACAGTATAATTTATGAGCTCCAACGGGCGGCGATCAATCAATATTATTACAAGCCGGCAGTCTTAGCACTATAAAATGGACACAGTGTATTTACAGCATATGCAGTGGGTTTTTTTTTATTTTTTGAGAAGTAAATTTGAAGTTTTTTTTTTGTTTTTTTTTTTACTGAAATACTACTACATGCATTATAAATAAAGATAATATTTGGTAAATACTTGAGAGTTTATTTATATTTTTTTATATGAAATGGGCTTGCGTTTTGCCATTGAAAAATAATTATAAAATTGTTATAAATTGTAATAGCCATAGTTTTGACAAACGTTTCTAAACCTTTTTTAATTTATTTTAAAAAAAAAGTGTGTTTGGACTTATGTACGCACGTAAGAAGTTAAACTTCTTTATTAATTTTTTTTATACTATCTTCATGTTTTACTGTGTATGGGACAACCTGACAATGTTGACTAGCTAACTTCATGGTGTCGTTTTTTTGTGACGGTGTGCGCGCGCATCGTAAAAATTTTCTCTCATAATTTTTCTTTAACGCGCCAAAAGAAGTAATAACTTCAAAAACAATTTATTTACGACACATAATATTTCAACATGCCTGTCCATTGTAAGTGTCGTTTTTAGGGTTCCGTAGCCAAATGGCAAAAAACGGAACCCTTATAGATTCGTCATGTCTGTCTGTCTGTCTGTCTGTCTGTCTGTCCGTCCGTATGTCACAGCCACTTTTTTCCGAAACTATAAGAGCTATACTGTTGAAACTTGGTAAGTAGATGTATTCTGTAACCCGCATTAAGATTTTTACACAAAAATAGAAAAAAACAATAAATTTAGGGGGTTCCCCATACTTAGAACTGAAACTCATTTATTTTTTTTCATCCAAGCCATAAGTGTGGGGTGTTTATGGATAGGTCTTTAAAAATGATATTGAGATTTCTAGCATCATTTTTTTCTAAACTGAATAGTTTGCGCGAGAGACACATCCAAAGTGGTAAAATGTGAGTCCCCCCCTGTTACTTCTAAAATAAGAGAATAATAAAACTAAAAATTATATATGATGTACATTACCATGCAAACTTCTACCGAAAATTGGTTTGAACGAGATCTAATTAGTAGTTTTTTTAATACGTCATAAATCGTAAACCGCAAGTTACCTTTCATTCAATCAACTCAAATATAAAAAAAAAAAATTGGCAAAAAGCAAGGTCTTACAGCACAAATAAAGAAAAAATTCTAAAAAATTTAAAAGTTGAAAATTAAAGTGTGTCCCCATACATACATAGTTACGCCAATTAATAAAGACCTCTGAGTTGTATCGGCGCTCATACAATTTAGAGGTCTAGCTTAGTTGGCACCAACCTCAAATAAGGTAAATAAATAAAATTGTGCATTTCCCGTGATGGACGAACAATGGAAGAAGTTTGTACGGAACCCTCGGTGCGCGAGTCCGACTTGGCCGGTTTTTAAAAGGCCGTCGCCACTGCAATTTATTTAAATTCAGTCATATGTATAGCAATATACCTATAGTTTACAATGACCCAGCTGCAATAAGCTGTGTAGGTACATACAGTATTTACGAGCGTGCTGGTGACAAGAATTGATATAGCCATTTCTAGGGTATAAATACAATAAGACTATAGTTTTTCCGAAAATTCTAGCGCCATAAATAAAGTGGAGATTTTCCATGAAAAATCACAGCACTGCCAACGAGAAAATTATAGGAAATCCAGCAGAAACAAGTATATTAAAATATATAGATACATTTATGTTTTTGTTTTTTTTTGGGATGTCAGAATTGCTTCCATCACCATGGGACCAAGGTACCTACCTATTTTGTCCATTCTTCACTGTAACATATTTACCCAAATTATAATTATTTAACACTATCTATATCATTTTATTAACATTAAAAAGAAATATTTTGTCCAGAAATGTTTGACGACTTTAAACGTTTTTGTGATTCAAATAATTTATTTACGAAACATGAGTTCCGAAGTCACGGACTACCAGCTATCTATTTGAGTAAATTTTCGCCATTTTATACGACCGGAAATGATTTTTTGTTATTTGAAAATTATTTTTCGCTTATGGTCAAGGTCAAACAAAGTCACAAACTCAATGGTCTGGATAGGGGGAGTATTAGAAAAATGTGTTCAGAAATTGAAATCGCTGAGCCGTACGAATATTTACGCCGTGGCTGAATCATATAAGAAACGCAGTGAACTTATGAGTTATTATTTTTATAATGCAAATAACTTTTCATTGGTTTAATATTTTTTTTACTCTTTTATAGTTTTTTTAAAGCTATATTGTGAACTATGCTTGGTAAAAGGTAGCTATTCTAAAAACTTCAAGTAAGGACTTTTTAGTAGGGAAAATATTATGTTTATTTTTTTACGCAACATAGTCGGCAAACAAGCATACGGCCCGCCTGATGGTAAGCAGTTACCGTAGCCTATGAACGCTTGCAACACCAGGAGTATCACACACGCGTTTCCGACCCTTCCCCCCTCCCCGATGAGCTCTGGCGACCTTACTCACGCGCAGGAACACAGCTATAAGTTATTTGGCTGCGGTATTCTGTAAGTTGGAGGTAATTCTCCAGTCAAGCTGCTCTTAAATAACCTGAGAAATGAAAATTACAGTAGTAAAATCTAATAAAACGCAAAGGATATAATAATCATGCCTCCCTATTAATATTATAAATGTTAAAGTTTTTAGAGGTTTGTAACTCAATCACACCGTAAAGGCTGGAGGGATATTGATGACATTTGTCATATAAATAGGTCTATAGATACCAAGGATACCAATATATCCTAAATTATCATGTAAGTTCTTTTCTAAAATCATAGGTTGTCAGAAACATGTACAAAAACGCCGAATGGAAGCTAAAATAAATACTAATATTAGAAACGAAAAAGTAAGTTTGTTTGTTACCTCTTGACGCCTCAACCGCACAACTAATCGTGATGAAATTTCGCACGCAGATAGCATACAACATGGAGATAAACGTATGCTATTTTTTTTATCCCAGGTACACATGGTTAGGTTACGGCAAGCTCAAACCCTGATAGTAAGAAATAAATAAACTGCAGATGATAATTCTGAAATCAAATCCATTTTTTTTTAACATCATAGAACGAAATGTTACTTGTCGGTGTAAAATACAGCCTTCGCCAAAAAGCAAAAGTTATTTTTAGTTAGTAAGTATTCTTATGAACCCACAGTTGCGAGTGATAGTAATTCCACTTCGTACTATGTTCGTACTTTCGCAATATGTGCCAGGGGGAAATTGCTTTTTATAACATGTAATATTTTCTTCTCAATATATTTTTTTTCTATTGCAATGTGTCAGTTAGTTACTATTGGTTGAAAAGGTCATGACATTACATTTTATATGAAAAAGAATTTGTTTGTCTATCTATTTCCCTAGTTTATGAAATTAATAACTTTTGGGCACTTGTTATTATTGGAATCATCATTCCATATTGACTATTTGTACTGAAATAATAATATAAAAATCACTTCGCTGTATTGAAAATTTCTGTATTTAACCACAGTCTCGCTATGTTAAGTGATAATGTGGTCGAAGGTGGTAATCACACAAAGCCTAGATGATACTGGTTCTCAAGTGTACCTGCCCGGATACACTGGTAGGTGTTTGGCGACAGATTTTCAACTTGAGGCTGGTAGCTAGCCAGGCGGGTACTACAAACCATCGTGCAAAAACAAATCTATGAAATTCATTATATTTTGACATCAATGATGATTTGATGTTGTAGGCGATATTATATCGAAAACGTGACAATAGGGGTCAATAATGTCAATACACAGGGTGATTTTGTTATCACTGGCAATACTTGTAGGGGTGGAAGTACTCATCAATGTGAACAACTTTTATTATAGGGCTAACTCTGATATCGCGTAAAATAATATGGTTGCTTCATACTGTGAAAACTTGTAAAAGGCTATTATTTAGATCTATTGTATTCTACTATTAAAATAATATGTTATGAATAGCTGTTAGTTTTTCCGAGAAATAAATAAATAAATAAATACATTTTGGTCGAGTAGGTATTGAACTTTTGTATGGAACAGCTGATAATTTTTTCATGATTTCACAGTTAGTCCCATAATAAAAGTTGTTCATTTTGATGAGTACTTCCACCCTTGCAAGTATTGCCAGTGATAACAAAATCACCCAGTATACAATCTTCATGACTTACTTTGCTATTGGCTAACTTCGTTTTAAACCCAGTAAAATTCAAATTTACAGCGATCTTATTTGTTTCATCAATTTACCCGAATAGAGACACTTACAAACAAACAAATCCACTATATCAACACCCATAACAGTTTTAATCTTGAATTTATGGCTGCACTCATTACATTAATTACTCGCGCTCATGGTTTTACTATCGCATTCACAAACAAACGGAACAAAAACAAAGCTTTTATGAGATGTTTTTTTGTGTAAGTCTAAGTAATTGTTGGATTTCTTTTTGGCTAGTATATCAATTCCTACTTTATGTATATGGTATTTACGTGCTTTTGGTTGGCTTGTTACTTGTTTCAGTACCTACTTTAGTAGGTATCTCTACTCATAATTGAACTTGTTCAGATTATTATTTTTGATGTATTTTTCTTGTTGTTTTTTTTTTTATTATCATTTTGTGTTTATGCTTAATAGGTATATTGTTTTAAAAAACCAACATTGTTACACTGTCCAAGAAATTAATTGGGTACATAAAAATGTAACCTTGGTGAGTTTCTTGCCGGATCATCTCAGTTGATGGCTGATTTCCGTGCCGGTGGTAACTTCAGTAGCGAAATGACTTTGACTTTGGGCTATAGATTTAGACATAATACCAACAGTAAATTTTTGTAATTATTAAACGCTTTCACGTTTGCGTTTACGACACTTCTCTCACAGCACCTCACGCGGATTAGGTACTTGTGGAACTAATTTCTTCCATGCAAAATTTTTGTAAACGCAAACGCGATAATAAACGTTTACTATCGTCAATTACTCGCACAAGCACGTATGGGATCATTCTTGGTGTAATTCTTTGGGAGGTAACGAATCATATATATTTTTTTAAAATTTTGTGTCCGTTGACTGTACAAAACGAGACAAATAAACTTTACTGTAGTTTCAGTGACAGCCGCTCTTTTATCCACGTTTTAGATCGATGTGCTTCATATTTTCTCGGTATAAAAAAATATTTTATGTCATTGCAGGTTCTATCTATTTATACTATTGAATAAATAGCTTCCACAAAAACATGTCCCAATAATGGGGATATTACGTGACAATGTAAATTTTTGAAAACATTTAAATCAGTCAAAGTTTCAAATATTTAACAACTATTAGGGTCTATTTCACTAGCTGTCGATACTCTCTTTAGCTTATACGGATATCCCATGGCCCATCCCATTTTGTTCATTTTATAAGAAAGCTGCTGACTGGATATCTGTCAAAAACTATCTGGAACTTATTGATAACCTCTAAAACAGACCTTTAATAATAAGTCATTATAGCTTAAGCTGAAGTTTAACTCAACAAGAGATCTAAGCTAAGTTATGAAGTCAACAGTCTTCAAGTTTGTTCCGGTAAGCTGAAGATGTAAGAACAAACTAAATCCTCTTACAAAATGTTAAAGGTAGTCTCAATTTTTAAACTCACACGTTGTTTCTTGGAATTCGTTGAAATTTAAAAGAAGCTTTAACATATTAACTGATAATAAATTTTATACAATACTAGCTATTGCCCGCGGTTTCACCCATCTCCAAATATACACAAAAAAATACATAAAAATCGGTCGAGCCGTTTCGGAGGAGTTCCATAACAAACACTGTGACACGAGATATTTATATATTAGTTAGATAATAAAATAAAAAAAGTTTCCATCGGTACAGTACTGTCACAATTACTTATTCTTTCTTTTCTTTATGTTCTTGAGGAAACTGTTAGCCATAATTGACAGCCTATATCCATCCATGTACCAAAAAGAGACAAATATAGCGAGATACAAAGAGAGATATTCATATTTGTTAATGGCTTTTTAAATCTCGAGGAGTTTAATTGCACGGTGAGTAAAGAATTTTGAGCAATAACTAGTCAGCGTCAAAAACTATTCTTCAACGGCTAGTATTTTTAATCTAGATTAAATATTATACAAGCCAAAATTGACAGATTGTCCAAAAAAGAAACAAAATATATAAAAAACTTAACCTTGCTGAAAGTTTCCGGTTCTTCTCAGTTGAAGGCGACTTCCGAATCGGTGGTAACTTCAGTAGTTTCGACGTTCATAAGTCCCTAAACTGAATGAATGGCTTTGACTTTGACATATATGTGATTAGATTAAAGGCTAGTTTAGCTCGCTTTATCTAATGATCCTATCCGTTTTGCCAAAACAAAAACTAGCATTGTAAACAATTAGGAACTGTATCTACTAGATTAATAAGGTTTAACTTTGATCAGAACTATAAAAACAAACATAATATAAATTAGTAGTTCAAACGTTAAAGATTCATACAAATTCATAAAAGCAGTATAGATAAGGAAAACAGTACAGTAGATAACAAAGCAAACTTTGGGAAGAAAGCATTTAGTCTAAATTGTACGGCCACAAAAGGCTCGGCGGTTTATTTTTAAAACTGCTCAAACAATCTAAGCTAACCTAAACAGCATTGGCACAGTGGCAACATGAATCTAGCCTCGAGGCTTCCACTTGAAATCGATTTGGCTAGTACTTGACCTGCCTGTTACTATGAAGAGGTGTGTCTTGTAAAAGATTTTGATATGGATGAGGTACATTACGGTTTCTGTTACTTATTTTAAATCTGTTCATTTTTCTATTCTTGCAATAAACTTGGAAAGAATTGAATCGACAGGCAAAAATCGTTTTGATTAAATACATTTTATTTTAATAGTGTTCATTTAAGAAATTACATTATCATTGGTTTTAATTACAAAAATCTTCAAAAATCTAGCTAAAAACGAAAAACTACGAATTGAAATCCAAATCCAGGAAAACCAAATCATTTAAGATGCAGCAAAATTAGTTAATCTTTTGAAAAATCTAAAACTCCAAATATTTCCAACGCCAAATATCTGTGTTCATGAGTCGGCTTAATCCAATGACTTTTGCTTCAAAGTTGATCAAATCTGTAAAAGAAGATTTGTGTATAGATAAGATAAGATCTCTATAAGAAAAGAGCAATGTACCTCGTCACAAATGAAAAGCTCATCCTAAGAACATTAAAGCACTGAACGAACGTACCAACGTTTGTGAAGTAGCAAAATCAGTGGAACCATGCCAATGTCGCGACATATGCTTGTAGCCGGTCTTTTTCTCAATTTCGATGCAATTTTCGGTAAGAGAGTGGTTATGAACGACATTTTCAGACCACCCAATTTTGCTTTTTGAATTTTATAAGACAGTTTCTGAGCCGTAATTGCAT
Organism: Tetheella fluctuosa; assembly: GCA_951216915.1. Lineage (NCBI taxonomy): Eukaryota > Metazoa > Arthropoda > Insecta > Lepidoptera > Drepanidae > Tetheella > Tetheella fluctuosa. The sequence goes on along the minus strand of OX578226.1, from coordinate 10,966,600 downwards.
GCTGTAACTTGCGAACGTTCCCATTTTGGTATTATGAGATTCCAATTTGATACGATTCGATTATTTGTTAAAAGAAAGAAGTAATGCTGGAGTATTACTAAAATATTACGTTATTGTTGTTGGTTTGTGAACAGTTCATCAGTCAAATGCCATGATGCAGGTTACGAGTTCGAATCCTACTAAGAGCTTGGATTAGTAAATAACACTAAAATATCTCAAGACTTCTTCAAAATAGTTATAAGTGTTCGGTGCCAGGTGAAAAATGCTGCTACAGTTGATAATCTTAAAAAAATTGCATGAAAAACTTAAGTATCTAAATAAACAGAAAGATTCTGTAGAAATCATATTTATTAGCAATACAGACCACAGTTTAAATATACATTTAAGACCTTACTGCCTACTCTATTTTAAATCTTATAGCAGAGAAAAAAAAAACCACAAACAAACTAAATCAAGGCTTGGTAAGTAACTGCAGAGTTTAATTAAATATTCACCAAAATACAGTGAAACTTATAATAAATCCCATTGCCCACAATTTAATATACACCACTTAAATAATCTAACAACATAACTGAATCACCGATATTTACTTTGAAACCTTAGGGTCGGTCGTGCATTTAATTTTCTCTTGTAGATCTTTGAGGCGTTCCGCCCGTTCATAACTCAGGCGCATATTTTATGAGCGGCCGAGCGGTTTGCAGTTCACGTCATAACGTTTATACTAAAAGTGTATGGGTACCATCAAGGCTGTGGGATGTGCACTGACGCGGAAAAACGCAGCGTCTGTTATTCCGGTTTATGGCATAAAAATTTGTAGGCTTGTATTTCGTGGAAGGGAAATAATGCGTAGCGATATAAAATATTACGGAGGTTTGTTATTTTTAAGTAAGAAGGTAATATTTAATATTTATTTTCTTATATGAGTTATCCGATTAAATAGAGATTGATGTTTATTGTAGAAATAAACCTATAGTAAGTAGGTACCTACAGTATAGTAAGTTGAACATTTGAAAACATTTATATATTTTACATTTACTTTACCAGTACTGAGCTGGATTTGCAAAATATCGTATCTATATCAAACTAAGACAATACGTCGATATTCGATACACAGAGATTCCATTTGTCAAACATCGTTTCCTTTGTCAAACACATCGTAAAATATTTGCGACGCCGCAAAGCTATACCCAGGTATAAAATAGTAGCATGTCTTTTTCTTTAGATTGAAGGCATTCTCTTTATTTCAAGGCCGTATCCAAAAACACATAATTTCTCCAGTTTCATCATCATAAAATTTGCTATACGGAAACTATTCAAACTTTAAGTGAAAATACCACAATTCCTGTTCGGCAATCATGAACAGTAGACCCTGTCCAACTTAACTCTGGCTACTTTAATATTCTTCAAAACTCTTTATAGTTTTCATGAAATGAAAGTTCTTTTTGAATTTTAAAGTTAGAAAACTGTCCTGGCGTCTTAGAGTGCAAGTATAAAACCCAGCTATTAGCTGCCGTTGTGAGAAATTACAGGTATCTTTCAGGCTGTAACGAGGATATACGCCGAGCACCGGCTCTCCGAAACACTGCGTCCGATATTTTGCTGTGAATGTGCTGGCATCGCACTGCTGTAAAATTGCTGGTTTATGGACATTCTGAAATATACATCAGTGTTACTGGGTATTAAACTTAACCCTTCAGTTTTGGGGTCTGTGTTTATGTCTTGTGCTGAGTTGATCGAATAAACATGTCGAAAGTTTTTAATGAACGTAGTTGAACATCAACAAGTAATCTTATATAATAACAGTTATACCAAATCTCGTTACATAAAAAAAGGAATTTATGTATGTCCAAAGAACATGAAAAGCTAAAAGAACACATTTTTTTAACGCATAAAGATATGAAGTAAAATGAAACAGGAAATGAAGAGCTCGCAAAGAGCGAGAGCCCGATAGGCGGACAATGCGAGGATCCAGAATATAGCAAATAATAAGGCACTGAGTGGGACGTAACGTTTTTAATGAGTCATGATCGCCTCTGAACATTCATCTGCTGACATTGCTTTTTATTTCAGATTATGTTAATGTGGACCTAGCCTTATTATGAAGAGATTTTAGTAACATAACTTTGATATTGTCACTGCAATGTAGAGTAAATGATCTGTAAAGACATAATTGTCAGTTACTTTAATAAAATTTAATAAATTTCGAATGACGTAAATATAAAATTTTGGGTCTCCAAAAAAAATTTCATTGCTGATTATTTACTTAATTGTTGAAGAAAAGTTTTTTAAATATTAAGTTTATTAGGCAGCATTAAACAATAAGATAACTTACACTTAATGTCTAGTTATTAAAATAAATTTATAGAATAGAGAAACCGATAAAAACTTAAATCATATCTATAAATACGAAAATTTGTGTGCATTATTATTACTCAATCACGCTGTAATGCCTGAATGAATTTGCATGAACTTTTGTACATTAATAGGTAGCATAAATACCTTTTATTAAAACTATTTACTTACACCAATACTCCAGATCCCTCGAAAACGTGGCAATACGGCAGCTTGTATAAGTAATGAAGCCTCAAAAATTCATACTAATAAATTGTTTGTGACGATTTGTCTACCCAGTGGCGTCTAAATATCGACATGTACATTCAATATAGTGTATGAATCTGACTCAGTTTGTAATAAAGACGGTGTATTGTGTTATTTGTGACCAAGTTAAAGATAGTGTTCGAGTCGTGGAGACACTGCATTTGTACACAATGTATGCGGAAAATGTAAACTTATCCGTGTAAGTGTTTTTGAAATGGTTGACTACCCGATAGTACGTCAGTTGACCGAATTTAGAACATAGTCCCACCCTCTCATGAATGGTTTTCGGTATAAAAAGAAAATAACTACAAAATTATTTCATATTAAACAACAAAAATAGTGCTTGATACCCTATCACTACATAGTATGAAACAAAGTCACTCCCGCTGTCTGTCCCTATGTATGCTTAGATCTTTAAAACTACGCAACAGATTTTGATGCGGTTTTTAAGCTATTGCGTAGCTTTCAGCCATTTTGGCGTGATAGACTGACTTTGCGACATTTCTCGAAAATACTTTCTACTCCATGGAAGGTCCTGCTCCTGCAGCAGAGACGTTGAGCTGTCGATGGTTGATGTTCCTCTCCTTTGAAGTTTGCATGATTATGTATAAGTAAAAGGTTGAAGACATGATGTTTAAAATATTGTTCTGTCAAAGCTATTTATCCAGTATCCAGTTTAGGTCCTAGGATGGAGGTTTTATTAGGTCGAATTTACTAAAGTTACCACAGCAATTGTTGTCAGTGAGGTGATCACTAAAATTTAAATGTAATTTAATGAATCTAAGTTCGTTTTGTTCTGTCTGTCCCTATGTATGCTTAGATCTTTAAAACTACGCAACCTCGCAAACCGCGGAGAATAGCTGAGTTTACCTATAACCAGGAAGGTCCACCATATTCCCCACAGATCCAAATTCTGAGCAAGGCTCATTTTTACGACAGGCTAAGGGCGGTCTTCGTTTACAAGACAATGTTAATGATAACAATTTTTACATTCACCCACATTTTTTGCCGCAATGGTTTTCACCAATGGACTAAAGTTTCTTTTAGATAACTGTTTAGTGTTGATTAATGGTTTTGGTCATTTATGTTTTTGTAATGATGAGCTTGTTCTCTTGTACAGGAGTGCGAACAATGCTTGGCCGCCAAGCATACCGGTGTTCGTTAAAGCTTGGCCGCAAAGTATACCTGTGTTCGTCAAGGGTTGGCCGCAAAGCATACCGGTATTCGTCAAGGGTTGGCCGCAAAGCATACCGGTGTTCGTCAAGGCTTGACCGCAAAGTATACCGGTGTTCGTCAAGGCTTGGCTAGATCTACTTGAGGGTAGCCTGTGAGTCGGGTACTAAACAGCAAACCATACCTACTCTTTTCTCACAATGTTTTCATTTATATCATTATTTATGGTAAATTTTCAACATGAAACAAGATTTTCACAATAATATCTCTAGTTGGATGATTGCTCATCCAAAATATTATAAAGAAAAACATCACATTTCTCTCTCGCCCGTTACTTACTTGAGTGCACAATAAAGAGCAAAAATTGAGCGTACCCGGTGAATATTTACAAGCAAACATTACCGTATCTTATATGGATACGTGGAACATTATGAAAATTAAAATTGGCCTAAAGCCAATATAATCTCACTGTACTCGTATTTATCACTAAGAGATGCATATAATATTATGAGAAGAGAATTTAGAGCAATGGTTTTTAACCGGTGGATTGCGGACCACTGGTGGCCGCTGGAATCACCCGAAGTGAAGCCATCTGAATATTAATCGTAAAAAAATAAATGTCTTTGAACAATTGTATGCGTGTTTTATTTATAGATAGAACAACCCTTAATTCATTTATATTTACTGTGTATTACCTCCAAACAGTTGGCGGTCCATGATAAGACCGACATTTTGTCAAATGGTCCTTCACCACTAAATGGTTAAGAAGCACTGATATATATTAAGAGATTATAGGGAACTGTTAATCCTTCATTTTTTACTAGGTTCCGCTCCATGGTTTCATGCGTAGGTATATATTGACGGGATAAAAAGTATGTCACTCTCCGGTTTGTAAACTATCTAGGATATTGCTAGATAGCGTAATCACCTGATTGGTAGATGCTCTATTTTTTTTTTTAAATGGCGTCTTATGTCTTCAATTTTGACATTTATGAAGTATTTACTTAATATTATATTATGTAAAAAAATTACAAAACTTATTGTGTTAGGAAATCAGGTAGGTAGGTAATTATTATATGAGATTACTAGCTTTTCGCACGCGGTTTCGCTCGCGCAGACTTTATAAAGTGTCTATAACTTTTTCCCCGTTAGCCAATTTGGACGAAACAAAGCCTATTTATTCACTGAAAAAAGTTTCAATTTGACAGAAGGGGATTGTTCTGAAAAAAGTTTCTATTTGACAGCAAAATCCCCATTAACAAAATGATCAGCCATTTATTGTAACAAAAAATGTGATAAATGAAGAACCGCTCGACCGACTTCACATAAACCATCTACTAAATAGTCCGAACAAAGCCTAAAAATTTGGTTTGGATAGGTGAGCCCGTTCTTGAGTTACAACGAAAAGTGGCATTGATTTTTATATATATAGATAAGGGATAGGTATTTATATAGGGAGGAATAATAAATGCACAATGTACTAACAGTTATTCGTAATACTAATAAGTACAGCAAGAAATAGACTGATTTAAAAAACAACAATTTAAAGTGATCATTTACTTTTGCAGCTGTCATTACAATCGTCTAAAAATGACAATTTGCATGAGCCTACGCTCTACGCTAGGTTCCTACGTACCTACCTAAAAAAATAGTATCACCACCAACCACCTAAGGTAATATACTTGAATAGCCGTCCCGCACCAAACTAACGGGTGAAAGAAAGAAGGAACAAAGGCTATTTCCTTGTAAAAAAACACATTTAAATTTTATTAAACAAAATAGTTATTAAATCTTAGAATGACTGTAAATATCTTCATGTTATTTGGATAGGTGATATAGGAGAAAAATAATTTTCAATTTTAAAAAGGTAGGTACATATTACCGTTTTTTTTCTGACATTATTAATGATTTTTTCTTTAATTTTTGAAAGATTGTTCCCCGGCATAAATCTTCTAGTTTAACATATATTTTTTACAAATCTCTCACATTAAAAAATACAGAGAAAAACTTAATTTAGAATCATCTTTTTGCGTATATTGTCGCCTTAATTCCAAAAGGTAAACTGCCGTGAGCTGACTAGAATTATTAAGTCTAGTCTACTTACCCATATAATTGTATTGGCTTTGGTCCAGGATACACAGTTTCATCTCTAAATGGGTGTGTATATTATTTTTATGATGGTACTTATGTCGTGATGTTTGCTCGAGGATATGTCACAGGATAATGGCACTAAATGCTATTTATCTAAGAACCTATTTGAAACAACCGTTCATTCATTGAAATATGAAGGTTTTTTTTATTTATAAAAAAACATTTTCAATAATAAGCTTTGTTTGCTTATCACCTTCGGCCACATCATCACTTACCATGGTGAGACTAGATATGTATTGTAAAATACAAGCCAACATTTTTTTTAAAAAAAACTAAAAAACCTGACTGCAGTACGAAAAAAAGTTGAAAATTAATTTAATATATACACTGAAAAATAAGAAACAAGTAAATAATCTAAAATTATAAAAACTTTGAGTGCACTTGTGACCCATTTCCAAATAAAATTGGAACTGGATGAAAGCTTAGGTGGAAGAATTATAGTATTACGTACTAGCTGTCCCCCGCGGTTTCACCCACGTAGCGGTATGAAAATTAGTTTACGACTGATTCTTAGACCTATCGAATATACATATAAAATTTCATAAGAATCGGTCAAGCTGTTTCGGAGGAGTTTGCAGACAAACACTGTGACTCGAGAATTTTATATATTGGACATAAAATTAGTTATATATACATATGTTTACTTACGCTGCCATAAAAGGACCACAGCTAACAATTTTAGACATTATATAAGATCCATCTGGAATGCAGGTAGCTCCGTTGGGTAGAAATATCTAAGACATATAGTAGCCTATAGGCTTTCTCGATAAATGGTCTATCCAACACTAAAATAATTTTCAAAATCGGTTCAGTAGATCCAGAGATTACCCCCTACAACCTCACAAGCTCACAAACTTTACCTCTTTATAATATTAGTATAGATTTATAGCATCTTTCTAAGTTTAACAAGAAGATTAAAGGAACACCTTGTACCTACCAATCTCTTACACATATATAACAATTTCTCTACTGATTAATACACGAGACTCCGAGAGAATGATTCAATATTGGAATCTAGTTAAGCCATTCAACACAATATTGTGATCGACAGATGTGCGCTAGAGATACGTACAAATAACGCGTTAGTACAAGCTTAATACCTTAATATTTGTTGGATATTGATCAGTAGCTTCTCCCCCGTGTTCCCGAGGGTTCTTATGTTTTTCCGGGATAAAAAGTACCCTATATATTATTTCAGGGTATGATCTATCTATATGCCAAGTTTCATGCAAATCCATTTAGCCGTTTATGCGTGATTGAGTCACAAACATCCAAACATACAAACTTTCACATTTATAATATTACTAGTAGGATTAATAGAACAGTTTTATTTATATATCTTTTTTTAAACTGTAATTTAAAAAAAATGAGTAGTATTTACATATTTCCTCTAGGTCTAAAAAAATAAAAATGACTTGGAAGTAGGTACTACTAGAACTATGAAAGACTTTGTATGATATATCAATTTAAAGGAACTCTAAGCTGAGGGTGTAATTAGATAGGCGTTTATTAAAAATTTTGGGAAAGAAGAACATATTATTATGTTCCAAAATCTCAAATTATTTCACAGTAGTATATACTTACAGTAAGTTTAGCTAATCACGTGCTAATCTTCTTGACGGACCGGTTGGCGTGGTTGGTAAGATACCCTATCTATCACGCCGCAGGTCATGGGTTCGATTCCCACTCAGGACAAACATTTGTGTGCGTGAACATGTCTGTTTGTCCTGTGTCTGGCTGTAATTATCTATATATGTACGTATTAACAAAAGAAAAAGTAGTATATGTAGTATATCAGTTATCTGGCTTCCATAGTAAAAGCTCTGCTTAGTTTGGGGTCAGATGGCCGTGTGTGAGGAATAATGTCCCAAAAAAATAAGAATAATTTATCTTTGCAACTGAACGGAGTTTCATGAAGCTTCGAATAATTATTTCATCGAAATCAGGTGAAAGGAATAAAAGATATACCTAAATATTTTTTAAAGAGTTTGCGCGAGCCATGCCGCAGGCGAAAAGCTATATAGTAATTAATTATAATATATATATATATATTAAACAATATTGAATAAGAATAATTTTTTTTTTATGTTATAAATAAATAAATATGTAAATAAAGTCTAAAAAGTATTCCTTAGCTACCAAGGTCCAATAGTAGTATTTTACTAAAAAAAAAAAAAAATGTAAAAACCCAGTACTTTTTTTTTGCATAGACGTGAAAACATATTGAAAATCAAAATAAAGGCATACCTACGTTGTATATTCGGTTGCTTAGCAACAGTTTTATTGATTATTCCTTATCAATCGACTACCAGTTCATTACTATCAGCTCATTTTGTAGAGCATTGTTTATTTTGTTTTCTTATTAAAATCCTTAATTACATACATACAAATTTATACTTAACTTCTATGTGACCGTTCAGAGGTGAAATTCTGGTAAGTCACTTCTATAAATCTTCTTGATCTATCTAACGTTTCTAATCATTTGGTACTTGTATTTGAGTATTTTATTATGTATTTTTGCAATTTTTATTACGCAGTAATAGTTCAGTGTTAGTGACGTCAAATTCCGTGATAAAGGTCGTGGGTTCGAATCCTACATTATTCTTGAACATTCGGTAAAGGCAATTATCGTGATAAAACCATAGCACGGTGATAGGGTACTTTGCAATACCCGCCTGGCTGACATGGAGTAATCAAACTACCTTTCGTACTTATGAAATATAGCTCCCGGTATAAAAAAATTGTAGGGGTTTAGATAGAGGTAACGCACACAAGTGCATAGCGATATAATATATTATTATAAACAAGCTTCCGCCCCGCGGTTTCACCCGCGTTCCCGAGGGATCTTATGTTTTCCCGGGATAAAAAGTAGCCTTCCTCGATAAATGAGCTATCCAACACTAAAATATTTTTTAAATTCGAAGCCGCTAGACGGGTGACGTGACGGGCGACTCATCGCGCGCAGATGTAGTACCATAACATCTTTTATTGAAGTCTCCCAACTCCTAAAGTGGAAAGCTTCAGGCCAAGTCCTAAAAATTAACCTATAACTAATAAAAGTGGCCTAAGTTAATCTCAATAGCATTAGCTGTAACCGCAGCAGTAACTTTGTCATATGACATTTGGGTATAAAAAATATTATGGAAGATATTCATGGAAGATACATTGGACCGGATTTAATATAACTTTTAGATAATTTTCATTACATTTTTAGCTCACTATGCATTTAACAGTAGCTAAACATGGCCTTCATGGTGACAGCATAATTATACTGATTTGTTTGAAACAAATGTCAAAAACCGATTAAATATGCACTTATTTGAATACACTGGGAAAAAAAACAGAATCTCATTAAGTCGCAGTATTGTTATAATGTAATGACAAAACGCTTTTTGAACATAACTAGTCATTTTTTTAATTTATGTTTGATCACCATTATACTATGGTAAGTGATAATGACAATGTGACCGAAGGTGACAAGTACACAAAGCCTAGACGGAACTGTGCTCAAGTGTACTCAAGTGCAACTGCCGGAACACACCAGTTAGGAAATTGGCGATAGATTTTCAACTTGAGGGTGGTAGCCAACCAGGCGGGTACTGCAAAGTACCCTACCACCGTGCTATGGTTTCTTCACGATGTTTTACTTAACCGAGAGATCCAACTCATTGTGCGATTGAAATGAAATGAAATGAAATAATTTATTCATTCAATTAGGCCTTCACAGGCACTTATGAATAGCCAGACTCTAACGCACGGTTCGGAAAGTTGCTTTTATTGAGAAGAGCCGGCAAGAAACTCAGTAATTACTCTTTTTGAAACAAACTTAGATTTATTACATAAAATGTATCCTGCAAGAGCGAGCGCTACACCCAAGCATTGTCGTCATTTAAATATTCATTATTGTTATAGTATGCCTTCTGTACTAAAATGGACTTAACACGTTCCTTAAATGTATGTAAAGACAAATTTAAAAGTGCAGATTTGAACCCACGTCCTTCGCCGCGGCATCAATCGTTTGAATTTGTACAACGCTGTATATTAGTTTTTGTATCGGATACAGAAATGTTCATCTTACAAAACAATTTTTTAGGTTAACTCAATAAATTTAACTAACTACATTAAGATAGATTAATTATTAATTAGGAAAGGTTAATCAAGCTCCACCACGAGAACTTGTTTCATTACTATTCTCAATTATTGTACCAACAAATAAAAAATCAGATTTCAAATACATTTGAGGTCATTTAGTGTCACTTTGTATGTAAATAATAATTATATTCATGAAATATTTGAAATGTTTGTTTGTTTGTTTGTTTGTTTTAACCGTCACTATGATGTCAATTAATTTGAATAATGACGTTTTTAGCTATTAGAAATACCACCGTACCATTATCTATAAAAACGGCAAAAAAATCGCGTTTGTTGTATGGGAGCCCCCCTTAACGAGAAACCAACCCCCTGAAAGAACAAACCAACAAACACATTTTCCCATTTATAACATTGAAAACTCCTGTAACTCTAAAAAGCCGAAAACTCATTTAATTTTCAAGCTAAAGGTAAACAATGGACTTTCAACGAATGTTAAATTTTTAATAATGTAATATATAAATCAAACAAATCGTGGCTACTTGAAAAGGGTTCTATTCGACACTCGAATAACGTTTAGTGGTTAATGGGAAGTACCCTAAAACTAAATAAATAAACGCACCTCTACACCAACCATTATTTTACTGTTTAAAATTTGTAAAGAATTAGGTATTATGTGAAACTTTGATTAATGAATAGAATAAAAAATCTTGTATATTCGTCTTATGATTTGTCTGTTGCTTGTTTTTTTTAATTGAGCGGAACACGCATTTTCCTAAAAGAGGAATGTTCTCTGTTTCCCTGACTATGATTACAAAGCGTTTTTTATCTATAGCATCCTTCTGTAAAATGTAATGATACTTAACTCTATAAATATAGAGTAGAAATTTGTACAGAAGTAACACGTTGGTCATCTGAACAGTATCGTTGAAAGAGCACAATATAAGAAATAATTTAAAATGAATAATCAAAATAAAAAATAAAATAGCTAGGTATTACACTAATTTGCATTGAATAGCATATATTTTTCATAATAATTTGTCGACATTTGTTTTAAAGGACATTGTTTAAAAGCATGGCTGCTCAACTTTTTTTAACTGTCGGGTCAAACTGAGATTTAGTCATTTTTGGCAGACTTCTGACGGTTCCTATATTAGCTATTTTTAAGTATGACTTGAGCAATAAAAAACTGAATATTACCTACGTAATGTAATTGTTGTTTATTCAAATAATAAAATAAGTACATTTTATGCCAAATAAATTAATTTTAAAAATTGTATGTAGGTATCAAATCAAAGTCTAAACTAAAGTCTAGTGACGTCGAATACCGCGGCGAAGGTCGTGGATTCAAATCTTATAATGAGCTTGAGCTTTTGTTAAAAGAAAACATCGTGAGGAAACCATAGTATGGTGTTAGGGTACTTTGTAGTACCCGCCTCCTCGTATTGATGATGTATCGCCAAGTACCTACCGGTATTTTCTTGGACTTGGGAGCTGCACTTGCGAGCCAGTTCCTTCTAGGATTTGTGTGCTTACCACCTTCGGTCAATGATAGGCCTATAAATCGTAAAATATAAGTATAATTATGTTTATTCGTTGTAAAAAAAACAAGCATCCAGGCTAAAATTTTGTTAATTGATCTGTCGCACAATAAGTCACTAAAAAAAAAGCAATATTTTCGACAGTAACAGCTTTAGATATCTTATAATCAAGCACCGAAATCAGAATTTTAATAGGTAGATACAAAATTCAATAATCAAAATTGCGCATCTACAAAACAGTTTAATGTTAGTCTATGACACCATACCTCACTTACATGTTGGCAACGAAACAAAGCACGTCTATACGTGTTGGATGCGCTCGCGCCGTTCTAAACAATCATTATTCACGATTGATCTTTGATCGGGCGCATCGAAGTTTTAATTAACAGTAATAATTGAGTTTCGATTGGTGGTCTTTAGTTTTTGTTACTCCATATTAATGTGTACTGTAGCAATAGTTAGTTGAAATGTAAAAAAGTGTTTTAATTTTTGCTAGTCACTTGGTAAGTTTATGCATAAGTTCCTTAAATTTCCTATTAAGTACTTTCCTACAGGTTGGATTATTTACATTAAGGCGCTGTGAGAGGAAACATGCGATTCTTTGATTCAGTTGTATAAGAAAATGAAATAGTTTTAGTTCGGAAAAAAAAATAACAGTTGACAATAAATCCTAAGTTCCAGCGGGCTTCAAAACACGATTGAAATAATTTCGCTCGAAGAAAAAAATCGCAAAGTTACACCTTTTTCTTACTTTTATCGCGTTGTATGGCTAATAAATAGTATTTTGAGAAGAAAAATATATTGCAATGATAGTCATACTATATACTGGGTGATTTTGTTATCACTGGCAATACTTGCAAGGGTGGAAATACTCATCAATATGAACAACTTTTATTATGGGACTAACTGTGAAATCATGAAAAATTGTCAGCTGTTCCATACAAAAGTTCAATACCTACTCGACCAAAATGTATGAAGCAACCATATTATTTTACGCGATATCAGAGTTAGCCCTATAGTAAAAGTTGCTCACATTGATGAGTACTTCCACCCCTGCAAGTATTGCCAGTGATAACAAAATCACCTTGTATAATCTATCACACCACAATTTTATTTTGCTTTTTTAATTCTTCACTTTAACACAAATTCAAAATACTTACAAAATGTGTGGACTCGCGGCCTCGCATTTTGTAGGCGGGCCCGCTCAGTCACGTTACAGCTCCTTAAGTCGGATATTGACATGTGAATATCTATCTAATAATTACATGGTTAGTTACAAAAATCATTTAGTTATCACTTACATTATGTTTAATCACATTATATACTGGGTGATTTTTTTGTCACTGGCAATACTTGCAGGTGTGGAAGTACTCATTGATATGAACAACTTTTACTTATACTTTTACTTTAATTATATCACAATCTCACCATGGTCTTGTGTAATAAATGCTAAACACACACGCAATGGTACCTAAGTACCTCTTTTAACACTATTTCGGAACACCCTCAGTTCCAAAAGGGCGTCAAAAGAGCCCTTCAAGGTCGGCAATACGTCGGCAATCCCCCTGGTATAGCAAATATCTATAGGTGGATCGTCCTACCTACTGGCATAAAAAACCGACCCAAGTGCGTATTGGAATATGCGCAGTATAGGGCTCCGAAGTCAGTATGATGTCGTTGTCTAAAACTTCAAAAAAAAACTATTTTGATATCTTTGTTTGCGTCTACTATGCAAAGTAGTATCCGGGTAAAATGACCATAACAGACAGATGGATATGACGAAATTATATGGGTTCCTTGTTTCACTTTGGAACCCTAAAAAGATAGTAATCAAACAATCTAGAAAGATACTAGCATACACATCGATATATTGTTGGCAATAGATTTTCAACTCGAGGGTGGTAGCCAGCCAGGCGACCTATTCGCCGAGTAAAACCTTACCACCGCGTAAAACGGATAGCCGTTTGTTTGTTTAAATTTATAGAATTACCGCGTTTCAAATTATTTGTAAATACATTCAATTAATGTTGTGATTATCAGAATCCACATACTCATTTCTACAGGTCGATAGAGCTCATTGTTCTTTAACAATAACACCTAATTATTAGATGAGGCCATATGCGATTGGCGTTAATTTGTACGCTAGTGAACTTTCTTGCATTGAAACTGCTAATGCAAGTGTACTTGCTCGGTGTGGTTTAAAATGAATGAATGACGTAATGTTTTGAAGATAGTTTTTTTTTTACACTGTATAGGCTTGTGTTTGATCTATGGTTCTGTATTATTAATTATCTATATATGTATGTTTTTACAAAAGAAAAGTAGTTTATCAGTTATCTGGCTTTCATAGTACAAGCTCTGCTTAGTTTGGGGTCAGATGGCCGTGTGTGAGGAATAATGTCCCAGAATATTTATTTATTTAATTTCATAAAAATTGCACGTTCTAAAATATTATTTCTTGGAATTCAGAAAAATTTAATTCCTACCTGTGTCATCAAGTTTGAAGAATCATTCAAATTTTACATTATTTTTTGAAAATTCAGCCATGACTAGCCATTTTACCATAAACTAACCCCCCATATCACTTTTTTAATACGTATGTAGGTATGTATCATCATTCAATCTAGTCAATTTAGTCAATCATTATCATTCTGCGTCCAATATTCAATAAAAACATCTCCGAGACAGACAGACGGTAAACAGTTCACGAGTCCATGCAATATCTTTTAAAATCCATAAAGGATCCAATAACGATAGTTGAGAATGTAGGTGACATGAACGAGGATGATTGGCCTATCAAACTAATTGAAACTGATTGGAACGTAGGCGCAACTATATTATTACATCTAAAGGTATGTGTCCATTACGTCTTTAGTTTTTTTTTAAATTTATTTATACCCATAATACCCATCACCAACTACATACTATAACATCGCCAAACTGCTAATGCAGTTTGTAGGCGTAACGCTCATTACAGATTTTTCAGTCAAAGTTTTACCCTAGGTACCTAACCTATACTATTGCCCAATAAATATCGCAATAACATGATCATACCCACGTTTTCATTGAAAATTATATTAATCGCTTTCCTATGATTAAACAAATACCTTATAACCTACATATTATTAAAGTATACCTATCCCTCAAACTACATTTGACAGAAGTAATTCTTTTGTCTTACGTTTCAAGCTAATCTCAGATTTAATTTTTCCATCTCTCAATACGCGTTACTTATTGTATAATCGTGGTACTACAAACTTGCGGGTTCGTTCTTCGTAATAATTATTGACTCTTGCCTGTATGAGATTCCCCTGCTTTCCTGATTTTACACTATATTTATGTTTTTTTAAATCCAATTCCAATTACGCTCCGCGCTCATAACGTTCATACTCTAGGAGTTTATACTATAAAATGCGTCTACAATTATAAAGTACTTCTAGGTGTAAATATCAAATAAACAAGTTCTGTTTAGTTTGCATTTGATAATTATATAATGATTATTTCAAATCTAAATCAAGTACCAAGGTCCAAACAATTTTTTAGGTTATATTATACACTAGCTTCCGCCCCGCGGTTACACCCGCGTTCCCCAGCGATCTTATATTTTCCCGGGATAAAAAGTAGCCTATGTGCTATTCCAGACTATAATCTATCTTTGTGCCAAATTTCATCCAGATCCGTTCAGCCGTTCTGGCGTGAAAGAGTAACAAACATCCATCCATCCATCCATACTTTCGCATTTATAATAGTAGGATTATATTTTAGATAGGATAAAATGTCTGTCTGCCACTCAAACTATGTCTAGCAACCACGCCCTTACTTATAAAATGTTATTTAACTAAAACAGTTTAAGTTGTCACATATTTATCGATCACTTTCCTATTATTATCAAACAATGTGACATTTTTTATGTGACGATTTACATTGTGTTGTGGAGTGAATGTAATGGTCACGTACCTTAAGGCTAAGTGCTAATTATAATATACAATAGATTATAGATAATGTTAAGTGTTAATAGGTATTTGATTAAATGCAAGATGAGATAGAATGAGACATGCTCTTTAGAGAAAAGTGCCATTCAAAACGATTACTGATTGATTGGGTAGCAAACATACTTACCCAATCGTTTGTAATTATAATAAACTAGCTTCCACTCCGTGGTTTCACCCGCGTTCCCGGAGGTCAGTAAATTGGTAACTTCAGTAGTTTCGACGTTGACAAGTGCTCTCTTAGGGCCTGAACTAAATAAATGGCTTTGACTTAAAAAAAAAAATTATTTTGTTACAAACATCCAAACATACAAATTTTCACACTTATAATAACAATAGGATTTCAAATATTGTAATAAAACACCAGTTTTAATTAAAAAATCGTTTCATGTACCAGAGCATAAAGTAAACACGAGTGATATCCACTTGTGCGATATTATTTTCACACTTTTTCAAAGCCCCATTGTACTTGAGACGTATCACAGTTCAGATAATATAATATACTCTTGACCGTACTAGTCTAGAGGTGAAGATGTAAGATTGAAACGGAGGTCGAAGATTTAAATCCCACGAGAGAAGTTTATGAAATTGTTTCGGTCTGGTTAGAGCCAACCGCCAACTTGAACAGGCAATGTCAACATAATATTATCTTTCGCCATTAAATTATTCATGGAATCCGAAATAACAAAGAATATTTTCATTATCACTAAGTGAAATATGAACAGATTAAAGGTTGGATCTTGTTAAAGTTGAGAAACTTTGGTAAAATGTTGCAAGTTAACAAGATTTTGGTTTATATTTTCACTAAAAACATGACGATAAATTAAATAAATCTTTGTCTATCTATATCTATACAGCAGAATCCGGTGTGTCTGTACATTTAAAAAAAGTAATTTAAAAAAATAGGAAGGGAGCAACTAAAGAAGCGTAACAGAACATAAACCAGCTATTTTTAGAATTCTTTTATGTCTGTCCGTCTATCTGCCTGTTTGTTCACGCACATCCCGGAACTATGGGACGTATTTTCATGTAGTTTCAGTTGTCACCGTTAGACAGACATTAATTTAGAGTAGAATATAGGGTTTGTTTAATTAAGATGTTGCAAAAAAAAAGTTATCATTTAAAGATTTTTGGATTTTACTGTTAGGAAGTTATCTATAAGGGAAAAAAGATTTAGAAAATTTATAAAGTTAGCGCGAGTAAAATCGCGGGAGAAAAACTAGTAAATAATTAAATAAACATCCTGAGATATTCTTCATTTACATTAGATGGTAGATTTCAAACAAAGCAGATACAGGGTGTCCGGTGGCGGATTTATGATTTTGAAAACTAATAAAATAAATAATTATATTCTTATCACTTTATAAACTAGTAAAATATGTATAGAGAAAGTGCAGATTTTACTTTATATAAATTACATCAAATGCTGTCCATTTAGGCGCTCACACTGTTGGAAACGTTCCACCGTATGGCGGGCCACGCGCTGCAACAGGCTCGGTTGAATTTAGGTTATAAACTTCCACCATTGGCCCATTAAAATCCCTTCCCTACTATCCCTATCTCTACTAATATAAATGCGAAAGTGTGTATGTTGGTTTGTCCTTCTTTCACGCAGCAACGGATTTATGTTATTTTTTGCATAGACATAGTTTATGGACCGGAGAGTGACACAAGCTACTTTTATCCCGGGATCGCAGGTGAAATCGCAAAACAAAACTAGTATAATTATAGTAGTAAATTAGTCGAGGCTTAGAGGCTATACGCAAAATGAAGATTCAAAATTACGTGTTTCTCTGTTACATACAGAAAAAACCAATGTACTATAGTGAAACGGCAGTACTAAAAATCATAGCCCCAAAAAACTCTCATTTTAGTTCTGTTAGTTATTGGTCTTCGCAAGCCCCATAATATAGATTCAAAACACCGCGTGATAAGACACTCGGGTCCTTATTTTGGCCTGCACCATCAATCACTGGTACCAAATGTGTGCCCGAGTGATGTCTCGTCCGGGCTGTTCATCTTCTCACCGCTGAGTGGTCGCAGCCGGCTGAGTGAGACCCGTGAGGGAGGCTCGGCTGGCGACCGACAGCGACGGCGACTTGGTGTGCACTTTCTTCTTAGTCCGATATCTGCTTGGGCGTTGTAACCACAACGCGGCGTTCTAACCACAACGCAGCGTTCTGCGTGATCGTGGGGCGTGTCGCGTCGCGGGCCATGAGGGCGAGCGAGTGAATCCCTCTCAAGATCACCTCGACAGGGTCGGTTAGCCAGAGACTTTCATTTGAGGCTGGTCTGATATAGGTACTAATAGGTACATCATGGCTTCTTGATTTTTTTCTGATGGGCAGTAAACTCTTCAATTGATGCGGTCTGTAGCTACTGTAGTTTACTAACAACGAGTCACTTATTTTCAGATTTCAACTGAATTATACAAAAGTTCTTGTAGACTACAACCAAAATGGTGGAAATTAGTAAACACCTGTTCGACAAGATGTGTTCTCATGTCGACTGCAACGTGTTGATCCATCCATGGAATTCTAGCTGCGTCATGTCCTCAATACCACTTTACAAGGACTCTATGATAGGCAGCGCTAAATTCTACAGTATTGTCTACGCCGTAAGTATTATTTTAGAACATCAGATATTTTTTAAATTCAATGTTGACATCATCAAAACCTTTATCTTCAATCTATACTTAATCAATTTGATTTCTACAAATTTTGTATTGGATTCGCATATTCACTATAGAACATTATTTTTGCATCTTTTGTATGAAATTTTACGCGATTAGCATAGTGATTATAGAGATATAAGAGACGGTCATCCTGATAGTATACCGTCACCGTCACCTATGGAAGAATAGCAGTAAGATTGCCGACGATCACAAAGCTTGGAAAAAAACTGGCTGTCAAGTGCAACTGCTGGATTTCACCGGTACGTGACAAGATGTACAACTTGAAGGTGGTAGCCATCCAGGCGTTTAATTGTATTGTTTTATTGCATAGGTGATACCATAGAGTAAAAGCTAGTGTCATATTTTTTATATCATTACTATTTCAGTTGTCACACGAATGTTCAACATGATAAACTGAACTTCATTTTCAAAAGATGATAACTAGTAATATGATTTTTTCAATCAGCAATCACTTAATCACTTTCATATTTATATTTCTTCATTATTTGATAGTTTACTATAGCTTTTTTACTATTTTTAGGCACAAATAGCAATGCGTGGAAGGAAAATGTTAAAAAAGACGGAGTGGATAAAAATGAGTGAATATTACGTCAGATCTACCATGTTGGGGTTTGTGGTAACAGCTACTGCTTTCAATCTCAGTTGTTTATTTAGGTAAGGTATGTAATAATGTTCTCCTAATATTAAAATCTTCACTGCTATTTTTGAACTGCTGGGCTTTGATTGCACAGTGGAAGCAACGCCGAATATTGTGGTGAAGGTTATAGATTAAAATCATAATTTGAACTTGAGTTTTTTGGTGAAGAAAAACTTCATGAGGAAACCATATCACTATCATATGGTAGAATACTTTGTAGTATCCCCTGCCTTCCTACCACCCTCATGTTCAAAATCTTTCGATATAACCACCTACCGTTTCTAGTTTAAATACGACTATTGCAAGTACCTAATACTGTGTATTTCTTGCACATTGCCAGCCCTCCACAAATTTCTTAAGAACCCCATGCTGTACTCTCTTAGGAAAACCACGGAGAGCTCGATCCTAAGCCTGAGAGTCCACAGTATGACTTCATAAAAGAGATTTACTTTGAAACCCAATCGTGTGAGACCGGTTTGGTTCCAATGTGTAAGAATGAGCTCCCCATCAATGGCGGTTCTACGTTAAGATAAAATTGTCAAAACATTATTCAACTTTCAAATCACAATAGAACAGTGACAAATGGTACGGTATAATATTAATTCATGACGCGTGAATGTAGCAACACAATACAATTGATTTATATTGTTTGAAAAATAATATTGTTATGGCATTGCGTTGTGATCGTTCTCGACATTGTATGAATGTATCACTTACAGGCAAAATTATTTACACCATTTTTCCACATTTTTCTTTTAATGTAGACTGAAAATGATTTTACACTGTGATGTGTGATAATAGCCATTGATTTTCTTTTATTTTTTACTATGTCCTTCAATACGACGTGCCTTGTGGCATAGGGTTTCTCCAACTGTCCATTGGACTCTTTCGGCTGCCACTCTTATCCAATATGGAGCCAAGATCAGACGAATGTTGTCTTCCCATCTTCTTGTTGGTCGCTAGTCCGTCTCTTGAGTACCATAAAATGTATTTCTTGCTCCATTTATTTAATTTGCAACGTGTCTTGTCCAGAACCATGACTGATGGTCAATACGAGTAGGTAATACTTTTGGCATTGGACGCAAATCATTTGGTTTAGTATGGTTAAAAGGGAACTGGGTTTTAAATGTAGTTACTAGAATACTCCGATCTCTATTAGGTCTATAACTAAGCAGATACTTGGGTTGATAAATCCTACCTAAGTAATGCGATGATAGCTCAGTGGTAGTGACGTGAGACGCCACGGTGAAGGTCGTGGGTTTGAATCCTACTATGAGCTTGAGCTTTTGGTGAAGGAAAACATCGTGAGGAAACCATAGCACGGTTGTAGGGTACTTTGTAGTACCCACCTGGCTGGCTACCACTCAAGTTGAAAATCTGTCGCTTAACACCTATTGGTGTGTTCCGGTAGCTGCACTTGAAAGCCAGTTCCTTCTAGGCTTTTTGTGCTTACCACCTTCGGCCACATCATCACTTACCATAGTGAGATTGAGGTCATACACAAAACTATACAAAGTAAAAAATAAAACCACTGTACTAAAAGTTTCCCTCTTAATTGATTCACCGAAAGCTAAAACTCATTATTATGATGTGAAAAGCAACATAATTATATCTTCTTTGACATCTGTAAGCCCATTTAAATTAAACTGTTTCAGTGAACTTAAATTAGACACAGGCTTCATTTGTTTCTAGGAAAGTATTTGGAGGTCAATTCACATATTATACGTTTTTGTGGCTACCTTTTACGTTAAACGGCTTAAGTATTTACTTGGAACCGCCAAGCAGACGAGGTTTGGTCATCAATTTGTTCGTTAACTTGGTAAGTATTTCAATTTTTGTAAAATTCTAATGTTTTTTTCATCTCTGCCTATTAATTTTGCACGTTGGTAGGATACTTTTTAGTATCTGCCTGACTGGTTACCAATCATGATAGTTGAAAATCAGTCACAGGCAGATGAACTTGAGAGCCAAGAGGGGATCTTAGCAATATGTGTATTTGTAGACGACTTATGTTTGTACTAGTAAGTCCCTCGCGGTATTACCCGCTTTCTCGGAATAAAAGCGCTTACGTTTCTCTCCATGCCATAGTTTACGTATGTGCCAAATTTCATTACGATTGGTTGTGCAGTTAAGGTGTCAAGAAGTAACAAACAAGCATTTATAATGTTAGGAAATAGTAAAAAAAAACTATTTTCAGTTATTCGAATACTGGTTACGTACATTAGAAAAAGCTGGATACGTAGCTGTCACAAAACCAAAGCAAACTTTATTGTTTATGCTGGGTAGTGCTGCTCTCTTTTATCTCATGAGATTGGAAGGAGATAAAAAAGAAAGAACACCTTTGTTTTGGTATGTTACATTTTTATATCAATATCGCTCAAAATACTTTCTACAGGTGTGTTTCAGAAGTGTGTTTCTCATTGGCACAAAGGTCATTGCACTAAATTCTTCCTGCTTCTCAACCACACGTAATCATTGGTTTATTCAAATGTTTGAAAATAGTACGACTAGTAGTAAAGGTAGATAATACTCAACCGTCGTGACCAGATAATTGCCTTAAATTTTACTACTCAGTTATTATTACATCATTAAGAAAACCTATTAGCTTTCTTAAGATTTTCTATATTTACCAAACATAAAATTTGTTTCTTATATGCTCCGACCCAATTACTTCTATATCTCTATAAACAATGATTAAAATTTACGAACAATTTATAATAAAAATTGTACGTTAGTATTCAGTTCTATCTCATTATACTATCAATTAATTATGTGTCTACATAACTCAGTCAATACTGGATATGCATTAAGTCCCACCACGCGGAATACATTTACTAAACCACGTAAGGCCATCATCCAATATTCAGTCCCGCTAAATGCCCACTTAGCAACTATCAGAATTAAATAATACCTACAGTAACTTATTCAGAATCGTTCCTTAAAATATAAGGCCCTGGTAGCTTAGTTAGTGACATCAAATACCGTGTGAAAGATTGAGCTCTCGGAGTGTAGTGTCCTGGGTCAATACAAATTAATTCTAATTAGTCCGTTGGTTAGATTATCAAAAAATATTGGACGTATTTTTTGCTTTATCAAATCAATAAAAATATACAAAGTGCAGTGCAGTGCGCATCAAAGTATAGGAGTGGGGCTTGTGACATCACTTCGTGGTAAAATTTTTACTGTATCCTCGTCATTTTTCGTTTACGGAACAAAATAAAAAAATACGTGTCCAATATTTTTTGGTAATCTAACTGACGGACTAAATAGCTTTCTTTAGGACACTACCCTATTATAATTCGGTGGAAGGGTTCTATTTTAACTGCCCAAAGGTGGATCTGTACCCTGAGTGTAAAGAATTGACGTATATGCTTACTACCGAGTTTGCGTTTACAAAAATGTTGTACTATAGAGGAAAATAGTTCTATGAGTATTCCGCGAGAGGCGCTGCCCCAACTCCTATAGAGAAATGTCGCAAACGCAAATGTGATAGTAAGCGTTTATTTACGTCAATTCTTTACACTCAGGGTACTGACATCACTCACCTCACGGTGTATTCTAGGCTTTAGTTCTATTTTCTTTTTCGGGGCTTTGTGCTTTAACCAGCTTTATTATCATTCATAATTATCATTACGTACCATGGAATACGTACGTGACACGGTGGTCAAACTCAAATAAATTAACAACTATGTCGTGGCGCTGTTTCACTATTTGCAGTTAGATCTATATCTTAAAGCCAGTATGGTTCCTGTTACTTATTACATTTAACAATATCAGGTTCTTCACTCCAGAGAAAGTGAGAAGAAAATCTGACGAGTCCAAAAACATTTGTCCCCATGATGGCCAATGTCAGAAATACATCATCAAGGTAAATGTTTACATCAAACCCCATTATTTTATATCTCTTTCATATTTTGTGTAATTTTTAACCATATGTTAATCAATTCAAGGTAAGAAATTCCCAATTATTTGAATGAAAATTAAAAATTATAAGAATTGTGTGCAATAGGGTATTACACCCATTTTTGAAAAGTGTCTCAATTCGTTCCGAAGCCACCAAAAAAAAACACATAAATTTTATTCAATCGATAAGTGCCATAAAATGCATTTAAATTTTACATTTTCAATTTTCGCGCGTAGTTTGATGAAAACGCTGGACGCCATGTTACTCTACGGTCATGACGTTATTTGGTCTCTTGTAAGTAAATAAATGCGATATTGGTCTCAATTGGACTTATAAAATTTTATAAATTAAAAACCGGCCAAGTGTAAAAAAAATAATACTTCAGTTGACACTTTTTAGTTTACTTACAGAACCGTATGACGTCATAATAATGGCGGCTACTGTTTCGCTTGTTTAGAAACAGATTAAAAAAACTGAAAACTTTGAAATGAATTTTAAAATTAATTAAGTTTTATTTTATGAACTAAAACTAACATTTTCCGACTGCTTATTGCCTAAGCTATCTAAATTGTACATTTTTAGATCTTTTCTCATATAGAGTAAAATACCCTATTTCACATTGATTGTGTACTTGGGGTTCAAGAGTGATCATTGGTTCATGATCATCAATGGTCTGGATGTGGTCTGAATGTAAGAAACAATATAAGAAGCGCCTAATGAAAATGTATCTAGATTGGACTTATCTTAGATTAGCGCTTGAAATGCGTCTCAGCAAATAACGTCTTGCATTCCGATGAAATGAAAAATGAAATATAAAATGCTGATCGTAAGGTCTTAGTTAGTGAAAAAACCATCCTGAAGACGTCTCAAAAGATCACAAAATGTTTTTGTAGGAGCTTGTGACTTTTTAAAAGCACATACTAGATGTAAATTTCTTGGAAAACCATGTATCATTAAAAAGCAAGTTAAGTTTTTTATTAGAAGTGAGAGAAACTTAAACTTAAAACACATTTATTCAGTTTAGGTCCTGGTAAGACTTATTTGTCACCGGTTCGTAATATATTTTAACTCAAAAGATTTTTGTTTCTTTCCAGGGCTCCACCACATACTTTGGAATTGGACTGGCGATATCCTTAGCTCGAGTAATTTTACCCAGAATAACAACCCCAATCAAGGCTCTGGCATCGATAAGAGGAAGGCATTTCAAACTGGCGTTATTCTTCGGCAGTTATATCGGTATTTACAGAGTACGACTTATTTACTATACTAGCTTCCGCCCCGCAGTTTCACCCGCGTTCTGCATGGAGTTTTAGTATTTGGCCATTAATCTTGCTGCTCGCAACACCCCCAAAACGCTACCACCGAGCTGTGGGCTACAGTTTTCATACATTTTATATAAACTCGCCGCTCACGATTGTCACTGGCGGTAGCCACACGCCACAAAAGGCTACTACTCGATTCCAGCGGTCACTACTACAAAATACCGATACTCCTTACTCGCGTACTACCTCACCGCAATAGCGACCATCAACCACAAGTGGCTGTCGCGCGTTTTCTCTTAATAGACATTCCAGCTTCAGGTGGCGGCCATTTCCATTTGCATCCAATGAAAATTATTTTTAAAACGCCGCTTGAATTACTCACTCAGACGCTGTTCAGCATAAATGACTCGGCAATTTATTAATCAACTTTGCAGGCTGTCATTTGTTACTTGTGCCGTAAGAGAGGCTCCGATTCAGCTTTGTATGCGTTACCTGCCGGCTATTTAGCCGGTCTATCGTTCCTATTTAGTCCTAATATGGGGATGGCTATAGCTTCAATGACCGCAGCTATGAAGGTAATATTTTTATTTTATGCATAATATGTTTTATCATCATACATCGCGGCATGGTATGAAATTGTAGAATTCTATACATAGAAAAAATCTCAATTCCACGGACCTGAAAGTCAATGGCTTGCCACTATTTGAAACACCTGCGGTATATTCCGGCAGTTGCACTTTTTTTTATAGGCTTGTGTTTGTCCACAATCTCACTATGGTAAGTGATGATGTGGCCGAAGGTGGTAAGCACACAAAGCCTAGAAGATAGGTGTTTGGCAACAGATTTTCAACTTGAGCGTGGTAGCCAACCAGGCGGGTACTACAAAGTACCCTACCACCGTGCTATGGTTTCCTCACGATGTTTTCCTTCACCGAAAGCTCAAGCTCATTGTAGGATTAAAACCCACGACCTTCGCCACGGCGTCCGACGTCACTACTATCATCGCCATAAAACTTGAGAGCTAGTTGCCTTCTAGGCATTATAAAGGTCGGCAACACTTTGGCAGTGTGCTGTCCCTGGTATTGCTAATATCCATAGGTGACGGTAGCGCTTTTTGACATAAAAATATATAAAATCTAGGTTTTATATCTTTTGCCTTCAGCTATACTCAACAATTCTCTATGAGAAGAAACTGATACCTACAAACATACCTCTACCGGAGTTATTATATTGTTTTTGTCAAGGAACTCTGTTTCATGCACGGATCATGCATCCAAAAGTGTGTCCAAATTATGTTTTTAATCTAATGAAGACCGTTAGTGGAGGAAGGTGAGTGAATTATTTATATTTTTATTAAACTTACTTTATCTCTCTGAAATCTAGCAATTTGACTGTCGAAGAACTAACGGTGGATAGATTAGACAAGTCATAGAAGGGTGACTGCGTCTTGGCAAGCGTATTGTGGGACTGGCCCAACCCGGTGTACTGACGACTTCAGAAAGGTGTCTGGATTGGGCTGGATGCGGATGAGAAGGGCCCGAATAGAGTGGCGTGCTTTAGGGGAGGCTTGAGTCCAGCAGTGGGCATCGAAAGGCTGATGATAATGTCAAAGGGCAAAGTACACAAAACGTATCAAAAACAGTTTTTTTAATATTAGTCTTACTGTAGTAGTAATTTTTCCTATGAATATGCTTGTTTGGCCACAATTTTACTGTAGTAAGTGATGATGTGGATATGATAATGATGATGGATGTGATGAGTTAGACAGGCGAGTACTACATAAGACCCTACCACCATGTTATAATTTCCTCACGATTTTTGCCATCACCGAATTGTAGGATTAAAATCCACAGCTTTACCACTATTCCACGATATTTTATATTATGGAAATTCTTAATATTTTTTTAAATAAAGAACAGCTCTGAATTCATTCCATAAATTTTGATCAATGGTCAATTAAATAGGTATTTGTTTCAAATGTTCCATCTGTATTGGAGATTCCAAATTTGAATGAAATAAACAGTTGTTATTTTTTGTGTGTTTTCAGATCAGAAATAATATACGCCAGTTTAATAAAATCTGTAACAGGAACAGGTGGTACTTAGTATGCAAAAAAATGTGATAAATTTTAATTTGAAAGGTTGTGGATATTATATAATGCGAGAATATTCTGTTATTTTTCAAAATATTTTGACAGGATATAATATATACCTAGGTACTAAGTATGTTTTAACATCCTGATTTTTGATTGACTAATATCTGCAGATATGACATAAATACCTACATACATGCAACGATGTTCAGGTCAATTTGGAGTACAATAAGAAAGGCTTTTACAAAGTGCAATTCGTAACATATAAAAAAACATGGTGGTTGACAATATCAAGTAACTGCAAACTTTAGGTCACTGAAAAGAAAAAAAAGGCCAAGTGCGAGTCGGACTTGTAAACGGAATGTTCTATGCAATAATTATAAAATTAATTTAAATTTTGCGGCTCTGCTCAATAAAGTCGAGTTACCTACTAATACGTACCTACAGTGCAAATTTTGCTATAAATTATTCTAGACAATGATATCTAACCCCATATGCCAGGGTAAAAGAAAATATGATGAGTCTTTTTTCGTGTAAATGAATACTTCGATAGCACGATGTAGAATCTTGTGACGCCATCTATCCACGAGTAGTAAAAGTTCCTTTGACTGGTTCCTAGTGAGAAGTAAAATTCATTCTACGTACGGTCAGCAACATAAGCAGTTGAACAAATCTTACAAAACTCTTACCATAATATGGAAAAATAAAGAAAACAGGTGCCATCTAAATGTTTATTATACACAAACATTTACTAGGTATATACTACTAGTAGTCACACGCGGTTCCCGAGAAAAAAAGTAGCCTATGTTCTCCATACCATAAACTATCTGCATACAAATTTATCTTACGCATATAATATATTATAATATTTCTACAACATGGACAGCTTTGTAAATTTGAATCCTTTCAACTTTTCGCCGGTTGAAGCGTGAAAAGGTAACAAACAAAGAAACAAACTCACTTTCGCATATATAATATTTACTATTTGGTTTAATATTCATTTATTTGTCAACTTAATACTATTATATTGTTAAATTTCTTAAGTTTTTACCATTGAAGTAATATTTTCAGTCGTAGACGTGTATAACTGGTTTCGTTTGGGCGATGTATTCCATGGGTTGATGATCAGAATCTTCTTGGATCCGTCTTTTGGCTTACGCGTAAGTGATAAAACCCCCGTGCCGAAACGGCAAATTGAGTCACACTGGAAAAGAAATCAATTCAAATTTACTAACTGTCCCCCGCGGTGTCACCCGCGTTCTTGAGAATAAACAGTAGCCTACGTCCCTCTCCATACCATAGGATTTGGCACATACTATCACATCCTATAATAACATAGCTATTTATATTATAAATTATTAGTTCTTGTCTCGTGGTTGCACCCATGTCTCAAAGGGATCGTATTTTTTCTTGGGATAAAAAGTACCCTAATTGTTATTCTAAAGTATGATCTATCTATGTGTCAAGTTTCATTCAAATCCATTCAGTCGTTTATGCGTGATCGAGTCACAAACATCCATACATCCAAACCTTCACGTTTATAATATTAGTAGGATAGTAGGATGAGAATGGGTACCTGTTCCTTGTTATAGAAGTTATTCTTGTTACCACCACAGCCTGAATAAATAGTTTTCTTGCAAACTTTCCACATTGGGTCAAAGTAATATCTGTCAATTGCACCAAAACAAAAACCATAATCGAAGGCCAAATTGCACCAGTTCGGTCGTTTTTCTGAAATTATAAAATGTTTTTCATAATGCACTAAGTATTATACAATAATTTGTAATACTATTGTAATTTCTGTTTTTTCTTTAAAATTTTATGCGGTGTACTAATAAAGAGATATTTCAATGACAAATATATTTTTTTTTTATTTTACCCACAATAATTTACACACTGCGTTGTGGATCAACTTGGCATATTATAAAAGCAGTAGTAGGTAACTTTCCTTGTATTGAGTGCTGGGGGGCTGCTAAAGACATTTACATCTGTCATATTCGATAAAAATGTATCGAACAACTGATTTTCTTGCGATTTTAATGTTGACCTTTTCACCCGCTTTGCTCGCGCAGACTTTTTTCAAATATCTAAATAAAGTCTATTAGAAGCGTCCAACCAAACCATGGAAACGCCATGAAAATTAATTCAGTGGTTTCGAAAATTAGGTCGTTCAGACAGACAGAAGAGAAATAAAAATCTCTTAGCATTCTTTACTCCTCCTACATTACCTGTTCACGCTGTTCAAATCGATACATAAAATAATTTAATAATAAAAGTTTTAGATATACGCTACGCTACAAACCTTCACCTCGCACTACACTATGAAATCAAAATCAATCTATCCGCTCACTCATTCATTTCAATCCTTTCCGCACCTCTCTTACTACCTGAACTCACTCACTTTACGCTCGCGACTCGCTCCTATCGCAAGGGCACTCGCCAATAACCCTATTTGGCTTGAGAAAACGTCAAAGTTCAAAACTCTAAAATTACCGGCGCCGGTTCGCGTGTGATACCCGCAACTCACGCTATCAAATTGTGTAAGAGAAGGACTCCAGTGACCTAAAAAGTGCTACGCCATTTATCGAAGGAAGGACATTCAGACCATTCAGTGCAGTTATCCAGGTATTCTTAGAACTACTTATATCCTTTCTTCCATATTACCTACATTTCTTCTTTGGCAAAAATAATGTACCGACACATAGTTTTAACGCATACTAGCGGTTCAGTGAAGGGAAACATCGTGAGGTAACTTGCATGCTCAAAAAAGACATGTTAATCCATACTGGGCTCGTGTGGTGTGTAGATATTAACACCACTTAATTCCAATTATTGTGTGGAAAAAAATGTGGTCCTGCTTATATAGATGTACGAGCAACAATAGTTAATGAATACTGACGGTATTCTTGCCTGAAAACTTCTCCATACAATAAGCTAATCACAAAAAAAATACTTACTTGGGCTGTTAGGCTTGCTAAGGCAAATGTTAGTACATTCTTCTACACTGTCAAATCGATTACCATTTCCTTGACAGCCACCCCATCTAAATGTGGAGCAGTTCTTTTTACTAGGCACATAGTAATACATAAGTATGTTCCCTCGACAGGGCCCTTCTTCGGGCTTTAGTAGACATGTTTTGGCAATCACTGGAAATAAATACAATTATTGCACTACCTGCCTAACCAGGCTTTTTTTCAACTTCAACACCTAGTAGTGGAATTAAATTCTCTACACAATTAGAAACATAGTGAGGAAACCATGGTGGTTGGGTACCCTTAAGTTGAAAATATAAAGTAAAAAAAAAACACACATATTTTTTTCTTTTAAAAACTCGTAAATGAACTGTAAGGACAATGTCGTAAGAGAACATAGCATTGTGGTAGGGTAGGGTAGTAGTACCCGCCTAGCTGGCTCCTACTCTAAAGTTGAAAATTTGTAACTAAGCAATACACTTGTTTGTTTCGGAAGCTACAATTGAGACAGTACTTTGTGCCATTGTTCGTTTTGCCTTCCTTGTGGTCTAATGTAATCTATCTACAAATTGACGGGCTCGTTGGCGTGGTTGATAGTATACCTACCTCTCACGCTACAGGGGTTCGATTCCCACCTAGTACATACATTTGTATGCATGTACATCTCTGTTTGTTCTGAGCCTGGATGTAATTATTTATATTTAAAAAGAAGTATGTATAAGATATTTAGTATACATAGTTTATAAGCTTTGCTTAATTTGGAATGAAATTACTGTTTGTGGAAAATGTCCCAGGGTGTTATTATTATTATTAATAATTATTTAATGTATATACAAAATACCTGTAGGCACATGTGTCGACGGTCGTGTGATCTTTTCGGTAAAACGACTGTACTCTATTTTTGCATCAGAAAAATGTACAAACATAAATACAGTGAAAAACAATGAAATTAATGATTTCATATTTGTAACAAAAAACCAACATACGTCCGCGATAGCGTTGTGGCAATAATAATAAATATTGAACGAATAAAAAACAATTTATACAGACGTTTTATTGTTAAAATATCGTAGTTTCGTTTTTTATTCGTATATCCGTTTTATGACTGAAATATTTAACGGATTTTTCCTCTTTGACACACAAACCTTTTCATACATTTAATTTTACTTCAATCTGGTTCTATATTTACAATATATCAATCAATGCTTTAAGAGAAAATCCCTTTAAGTGTGTATATATTTTAGTTTTTGACAGTACAAGTATATTAGTATATTTATTTTTATTATTAATTTTTAATATTATCCATGAAGAAGTACGCGGAGATCTCAGTACCTACTGGGACCCACATTAAAGCAAAAATGGTGTAAGACGTGATATGGTGAAATCTGTCGCCGCCTCTCAAAGTCAAAGCCATTTATTTAGGTTAGGCCCTAGACTTTTAACATCGAAACTACTGAAGTTACCACCGGTTCGGAAGTTAGTCAACTTAGAAGAACCGGCAAGAAATTCAGCAAACTCCCCTCGCCTTACCAAGCCGGGAGGCTCAGGTAATCATTTCCAAACAAACCTTAAAATACAATTTTTTCAATTCTCGATAAGCATGTCATTTGTATTTATTTATATTATTTGATTTTTTTGCACCGTTCCTGAATTTGAAAAAAATATTTTGGTAAATCGCTCTTTTAGAAAAGAGTTAGTAATAAACACATCCTGTATACAATCATGCCGTTCTCTCAAACATATCCCTTTATAATTGGATCAATATTAGCAATACTTAAAGGGATTGTCAGATTTAATATAACCACTATAGGTAGAAACTCGTCGAGTCATGAATAGAATTAATCAATCTAACCTTTTGTGTTACTAGCTATTATAATTTAGATCTAGAATTAATTCTAGTTCGTTTGTGTGAGGGCCACTGGTACGCAAACTTTAAAGGCTGACTTCTCCGAAAATAATAGGACTTCGAGCATTTTCCCGGGAAAAACAATTGTATGTCTTATTCCACGGTATAATCATTCTGTGTACAGTTTCATTCAAATTCGTTTAGCCAATATAGGGTGAAAATCACTTGCATCTATATATATAATAGTAGTAGAACTCTTAGTCCAGAGTTCGTCCGGGGAAGTACTACCACCATATCTAATTCCGCCGTGAAATAGTAGTGCACTTGTATTACTGTGTTTTGGTTAGGAGGGTATGGGAGCCGGTGAAATTACAGGCACAGGAGACTTAACAACTTCATGTCTCAAGGTTGGCAACGCGTGAGTGATACCCCTGGCAGGGAAAATATAATATGGTGCTATGAGCGTCTATAGGCTATGGTAACCGCTTACCATCAGGTGGGCCGTAAGCTTGTTTGCCATCTAGGTATGTAGTATATAAAAAAAAAACTTTAAATGAGGCGAATCAGCCCACGATATTTTTTTAACCAAAATATACTAATTTATTTTTATTAACTAGAGTTATTTTTAGTTAAATATAGGACATTAGCTAATGACGGATTTAGCTCGTAAAGTCAGTAGGCTGAAATGGAAATGGGAAGGCCACGTCGCTTGAAGAGATGATGACCGATGGGGAAGAAAGGTTCTCGAGTGGCGACCAGGCTTCCCACCTGGTGGACTGATGACCTGGTGAGAGTTGCTGGGAGCCGCTGAATGCAAGAGGCCCAAATCGTTCATTGTGGAAATCTATGGGGGAGGCCTATGTTCAGTAGTGGACATCCTCAGGCTGAATATGACGATGAAAATGATGACCAGTAAGGGATTTTTGTTTATATTGGTGGTAACGGTGCAAACACAAAGTAAACTAAGTACATTAGTCCAATCTAATATACTCTAATTTATGTCATTAACTAATAAACATAACTTTGGAGTCAACGATTGACTACAAAACAAAATTTGAAAACACAATAATGTCAAAATTAAGACTAACGAACTCACAACAATACATAAAGGAGATCGTTTGAGCCAAGGCTCGGCTTTAGAGAGTCAACTTGAGCCTTCCATACGGAAATCTTAACGAGTGGTAAGCTTAACTCGTATCGTATGGAGTTTTTCTTGCGCATAAACTCGATTACCATATGTATTCGTGGTATGAAATTCAGAGCAGCTTTTACACTTCGAGATTCAGGCATTCGGGGTAAATTTGCATTGTTAATTTAGGTTTCCGCCGCTGGAACTTTGGAGACAGTGTCTGTGTGGGTACATGGTAATGTAGGATGTGGTGTAATGTTAATTTTTTTTTTTTGTTATAAACCATAGCTATTGTCATATACCTTACCGTTACAATAAAATACGTAATGCGTGATGATATGGTCAAAAGACAGTAAATAAAACTTTGAAGCTATCTGGACCTCAAGATGGGCTCAAAATATTTGGACTGTTGTGCTTCATACATTTTTGTTCAAGTATTTTCCAACAAATCTATAAGTATACCTACTTAGATTATAATATACTTCTATGATCAAGCAATAATAATGACTTGACTTGCCTAAAGAAAATTGTCTTCCTCAAATAAGTAACATACTAACAAAAATAAAAATAAAGAATATAAAAAAAAATATTCTGTCAGTCCTCGGTTTATTAACATAAATAAATAAATATTCTGGGACATAATTCCTCACACACGGCCATCTGACCTCAAACTAAGCAGAGCTTGTACTATGGAAGCCAGATAACTGATATACTACATATGCTACTTTTTCTTTTGTAAATACATACATATATAGATAATTACATCCAGACACAGGACAAATAGATATGTTCATGCACACAAATGTTTGTCCTGAGTGGGAATCGAACCCACGACCTGCAGAGTGATAGATAGGGTATCTTACCAACCACGCCTACCGGCCCGGCGACATATATAACATATATTAAGAACATTTTATAGTAAGAATATAATAGCATAGTATTACCTACTGAGGATGCAGGTAAAACCGTGGGGTGGAGACTAAAGATATTAGATATACATACAATGTACCATTCAGACCCAAAATGCTGAAAAAATCACCATTCTTTTAAGAACGTAACTGTTAATATTTATAGAACAGCATATCGACGTGAGTTGTGGGTAATGGTTTACCCACAAAGTTATTATAACAGATATTTTTGGACTGCCAATTATTACGATTCACATCGTTGCCAATATATTGTGGTTAGACTGAACCAAAAACAAAACTATTATTACAATATTTGAAATATTATTACGTGGGATTTGATTTCCAGCTCTCTAATGTATGACCACATTGCAGATTATGTTTTCATACGGTGGAGGTATATTTAGATTTAGAGGTAATCAACTTAGATTAGCTATGAATGAATGAATGACAATGTTTCTATTACAAGACGAAAAATTCAATGTATTTAAGAAAATTATTACTTTTAGCTTTTCGCCCGCGGTTTCACTCGCGTCACCTACTTTAAAATATTTGTAGCTTCGCGTAGCCGACACTGGCAGGTCTCCGTCACTTACAGAAAATTACTATATTAAATGGTTAGTAAACAAAATCACTATAAATCCTATCGCTAGCCGAGCTCGTCGGCTAATCGTCGTATCACCGAAATTATTTTAGGTCAATTGGTCCTTATTTTTAATTTGTAAACGAATATTTCTTGGAATTTACTTAATTTAAAACGTAAATTTTTGCTATGAAACTTAACGTATTTTTGTAATTCGTGCCTGAAGGGTTATGGAAATTTATTTATGTTTAATAATATACCCTAATACATTGGGTATTCATTATGAATTTAAAACTGTAATATAAAACGAAAATGGTCCCTTATAAAACTAAAATTATTCCTTAATTACAAAGGTCCATTATTTATTGATAAGGAACCAATGTATGGTTTTCAATAGTTATGATAACATAATTTAATTACCTATTTATAATGAGTTTTTTTTTAATGTGAATAAGGTCGCCAGGTCTCATCGGGGAAGGGGGAAGGGTTGGCTTGTTCGCCGACAATGCAGTATAAAAAAAATACGCCTCAAGCGTGAATCTCAAAATTACGTCACATATATTAAAACGTTAAAAATTCAAAATAAGGACCAACTATAATAAGTAGATGTATTAATGTAATATGATGTAGTAGTCCTATATGTAAGTTATCTTCTTTTCATTATACAGCCTGTGCTTATTAAGGAATCAGATGGCCGTGTACATTTGATTATATCTAAAGAAAGGAACGACAAATGCGTCCTAGCAACCTAGAAATAAAAGCTAGGGCATACGGCCGTTTTATACCACACTTTATACATTCATTTTTATGATAAAAACTAGCCAAGTGTGTGTGGACACGTGCCGTGTAAGGTTCCGTAGTCAGAACGATATAAATAAGATATCCGAAACAAATAAGAGAGGTAGAGCATAGCGATATGTCGCTCAAGGGCAGTTCGACTGGGGAAGTACCTCCACCTTACAGAATACCGCAGCCAAATAACTTATAGTTGTGTTCCTGTGCGTGAGTAAGGTTGCCAGAGCTCATCGGGGAGGGAAAAGGGTCAGCAACGTGCGATTGATACCCCTGGTGCTGCAAGCGTTCATAGGTTACGGTAAGCGCTTACCATCAGGCAGGCCGTATGCTTGTTTGTCGACAATGTGGTATAAAAAAAATGGTATCGTATACCTACGGTTGAGTATGGATTAGTTAGACGAAAGGATATATAGCTCGTTGCGTATAAAATAATGAAGCCTGCTTAATGGTGATACTTTTCCTATTAAATTTTCATCCTACTAATATTTTAAATGTGAAAGTTTGTTTGTCTGGATATTTATGACCCAATAACGGATAAACGGCTGAATGTATTTGTATGAAAATTGACACATAGATAGATCATACCATGGAATAACATAGGTAACCTAGAGTACTATTATCTCAGGAAAACATAAGATTCCTCGCGAACGCGGGCGAAACCGCGGGGCAGAAGTTAGTAATATATTATACTAGGTGCTGTAACTATTGTTAGACCTTTAGATGTGATAGACTTTAGATAAAAATGATAAACCTTCGGAAACGTAACTTTATGTGTAATATTTAAAAAAACACCGCCATGCACTTATAATGTAGCAGATACCCAAATTATTTTTATACGATTTTTTTTTATACTAAATAGGTTTTATAAATATGAACAACAATGCATGCGAGAAATTCAGCTTTACATTATAGCACTGAAATATTAAGGCTACGGTCTGGACACTATCCAGCGGCTAAGTTTGCATTCTTAATGAGAAAAGCCGAATCTGCAAACTGTCTTGTGTGTGATAAAATTGAGGATGTACAACATATGCTGATGGATTGTGTCAAGGCGAAAGTTGAGAGAGAATCATTGATGAAAGAGTATAAATTAAATTTATTAGATATCGGTATAATTCAATGTATTTTGTCAAACAGAAAATCGGAACTAGCAAAAAAATTTTGTACTTTGGTAACTCTCATTCACCAGTGATTCTCTTCTTCATTTTTTCTTCTTCTTCTCTGAGTAAATAAGTACATGATACGATGGGATTGACATATCCGTGTGGATAAAAATCCCCAATAATAAAAAAGATAAAAAAAATTATAGCACTGAGCCTTCAAGTAAAATGGCCATGTCAGATATGATGAAACTATATGGGTTGCTAGACTACGGAACCCTTAAAAGAAGACCTAAATGTAGATTTACCTGTATCCTACAATATAACTCCGGCACAGGCAATATTAGTAGCTCCTATGCAAAGCCTTAGGGATTTACAATGTATCCTGGCTTCTGAAAGAGCTAGTAGGTTTTACTCGTTGCCAAAATCAAATTGAAGTTCATAGGGTGGTAGGCAAGTCTCTTTTGGAATAATGTTTAGGTGCTATTTATATAATAACTAGCTGTCTCCCCCGGTTTCATCCGCGTTCCTGAGAAAAAAACGTAGCCCATGTCCTTCTCCATACCATAGGCTATCTGTGTACCAAATTTTATCGCGATCGGTTCAGCGGTTCAGGCGTGAAAAGGTAACAAACAAACTCACATTCGCATTTATAATATTAAAGTTAGGATTAGGATATTTAGGAACAATATTCAGAATCTATTCCTAAGCCAATAATTACCTACAGTACTGTAGGAACAACAACAATTAGTAGGAATGGGACCAATTCTGAAATCGCAAAAAAAATTGCTCGATTAAAATGTAAATCAAAACAGCTGATTTTTTCTCACGCTTTCACAGTTTTTTTTTGTAGTATGTTTGTTTTTCGATACCAAGTAACTTCGCGAACCTAATAAACTTTTACACATTTTTTTTCTTTAACCCAGGAAAATCCTCACGGTCCGGGAGGAAGCGGCAGCAAAATAATACATATCACACAAATAATAATTTAAGGAATTTTATCCGACAAAGATTATGTTTGAAGATTAATAATAAAACCGTAATAAACTTTCAATCTCCATCAAACAAAATTAAATTGAACCTCTTATAGTACTTAGTACGACTTTGAAGGCCAGTTTTACAGGTTGCCGATAAGTTCGGATAACTTATCTGACCGATACCTAATGATTTCTCTTTCCTTTGATACCTACACGGAATGAGACGGCATGTTAAGTTATAGCAAATAATCTATCAGGAATATATCGGCAGCCTATAAATCTAGCCTTTATTGTTATTTTACCCAGTATTTTTCATAAACGGACGGATCTTTTAAGAGACATTTTCAGGTTTAGCAGCTTATTCATAAAAGGAAAATCTCCATAACACACATACGAAAGAATAATAAAACAATTTAAGCGCTGTCAATTTTAAATCCAGCTCTAGCGGCATTGCAAATACCTGGAAATTTCCAAGCTGTATGCAAATAGGAGAAGTATTTTCTACACAAGTTGATTCTAAAGAAAATCCCCGGCTAAATCCGGAACTTCTCAATCACAGTCCCGAGTAAAACGGAATTCTTGTACCTACCAAAGGGTTTACTCGCAAGTGCTAGGATGTTCATTTTGAAATATTTATTACGTATCGTTTGTTTGGTTTTATATTTGTTTATGTTGTGTGGTAATCGGTTTTGTATTTGTTTATTATTTTGCTCCATTTGTGAATTGAAATCTTTTATGAAAGCGAAGTGCGGATTTAATTAGATTATAGTCTAACGATTGAACAATACTATTGTTATTCAAACATGATACATTTGAAACAACTGTAAACATAAAATTATCTTTTGAAACACCAATGGAAATAATCATAAAATTATTAAAGAATAGCTGTTCCCCGCGGCTTAACCCGCATTCCCGGGATAAAAAGCCTATAACCTTCTTCAAGAATTGGGCTATGAAATGCAAAAAGATTTTTTCAAATCCGACTCGTAGTTCTAGAGATTAGCGCCTTTAAACAAACAAAAATCTCTACTCTATTATATTAGTATAGATTATGTTAAACTATTGTAATAAATTACGCATTTATCAATTATCTACGCTTCTCATAATGTACTTCAATGAAGAACTTCATAAAACGGCGTCATTACATAACTGAAGTCAAAGTTTGAAAGTTAATAAAATCTCTGCATTATAGAAATAATTGAGTGAGAGTGGAGGTAGTATAAAATTCTTAGCTAAGCCTTTGTGCATCCCGCGGCTCATGACGCGGGTATAAGGAAACCCTCGAGCGGAAGCCGTGGCGACAAACTATGCGACGGCGGGAAGAAGCTCTGAATAAGTGCCACAGGTTACGGTGAGGTACAGAGACTTTTGAATAACACATTTACATTTTGAAAAGATCTCATGACCACTTTATAAAAAATCATACATGGAACCCAGAGAATGAGCCATACCTTCATATGGAACTATATTTTTAATCACTTCTTCAACACTAACGGACAGTGAAACACTGATTAAGAATAAAAAAATAAAAAAAACTGACAATGTACTAATATTTACTACTCACACTCGAACTGTTGTGCTCAATGCTATTTATTTTTTGGAATGGACTAGTTAGAACATGGTGGTGTCTCCACCGTTACACTCTTACGCGGACTAATCGAGCACTGAGGGCCCCTACCGGATGGATAATTTTGCCTCCAAAAATGATTTTTCCACCACATTGTAGTACATATATGTCACTATAATCCTTTTCATACAAATAGTTTAAAGGAAACTAAACTAAAATAAAATATTCTCACATTCTCACAGTCCAAAGCTACTCTGTGCTCAACCGGGACTCGCCTCGAGGACTATGTTTGTTCATTAGAGGTTTAATTTGATTTTTCTAGCCCGTTCTAATTGCGCCACGCTTATAATTCTCCGTTCATTTATTCCGCTTAGCACTCTAACAATTAGTTTGTGCTTATTTGTTTCTACGCCACTTGGGCTAATGTTATTTTTTCCAATTACTTTTGTTGGTTCGTTGTCTTTTAATTTTATGTAAATTTTCTTGTTTATAATAAGGACATACTTATCTTTTAATGTCTTTTCTTTAGCGTGTTATCATAATAAACAGTCGTATTCTTCTCTACTTTGGAGGCAAGAGTCTTTATAACAAGAAGGGACCAATTGGGTTCAATACTACTTTTTTTTTTTACGGATTTATTACTTTTACACACACATGCACACGCACATACACACACACACACACACTGGTAACTTCAGCTAGACATTACTGTAATTTGTATGTACTTATTATTTAAATTTTAGTGCAAATAAAGTTATTATAATTAATCGACATATAAATAAACTACTACAACCAGATGAAAAGTTCAATGTACCCTACCACCGTGCTTCCTCCATATGATTCCCTTCACCGAAACCTTAAGTTTATTGTAAGATTTGAACCCACGACCTTGGTCACGGCATTATACATCTGTACCACTGTGACTGAGGTATCGTCTTAATCGATAGACTATTTTGTAGATTTTAATTAAGTACCGATTAATTTTTCAGGTGGATTGAAAAGAATTTTAATGATCCAAAATAACATTTCAAATGCCATAGAGTCCAACAACGAACTTGAGGTTTCAGTGAAAAAACCATAGCAGGATGGTACGATACTTAGGTACTCTGTAGTTCCCGCCTGGCTGGCTACCATTTTCAGGTTGAAAATTCTTCTCCAAGCCCACCGGTGTTCCGGCAGTTCGATGTACCGGCATTTATACTTGATATCCAGTATTACCAGACTTAGTACATAATTACCATCTTCAGGAACATCATCAAAGACTATGGTAATATTGCATTGTGTTCAAACACAGTTTAAAAAAAAACCCGACTGCAAAAAAAAAACAATAATTTAGTAATGCTAAAAAGACCAAAACAAGATTGAGAATAGAAAACAAAATTATCAAAAAATAAACTCTATTTCAGCTTAACAGACTATATTATGTGCTGAAAGCCTAAGATAAATAAATACCCTCATTAAATTTAGTTGCAAACGGAACCATTAATTTTCTTTCGGTTTAAAATTTGCTATTGGGTCCCGGCTGCCCTTCCTTGGTAGTCGTGTAAAAAAGATGGAGAAGTACGTCCACCTTACAAAATACCGCAGCCTATAGCTTATAGTTGTGTTCATTCGCGTGAGTCAGGTCGCCAGAGCTCATCGGGGAGGGGGGAAGGGTCGGTAACGCGCGAGTTGACCTCTGGTGTTGCAAGCGTTCATGGGCTACGGTGACCGCTTGCCATCAGGCGGGCCGTATGCTTTATAAAGAAAGCTGATAAAGTCTCGTCCACTACATAAGTATCTATTGTCTATTTTGGTTGTCGCGTTTGGTTCAATAAAACAACACTATTTCGGTGATGTATTTTTAATTTTATTTACAATGTTTCAATAATTAATAAAAACTCTTTGGATAAAATGTTCAACTGTCGTGCTTAAAAATAGTGTATTTTTAAAATGTAACATAAAAATATGATGGTGGGAAATTGTGGTAAAGTAGTGAAGAGTCTCTCGAAATATCCTACAATATCCTATAATTTGTTAATTGATTTAACTTTTATTACACTAATTAATGTAAACTTTAATGGCCCTCGCAAACGGTGACCGGTTTTGGTCGGAGGTTAGAATACACTAGTCGGGCCGACGATCGGACCTACAAAAAGTATAACCTATTCATCTCCCTTTACATATAGTGATTATTTTACAAATTGCTATATTGAAATAGATGGTACACTTTATTTACTTTAACTTT
The DNA here is from genome assembly GCA_951216915.1 of Tetheella fluctuosa. Lineage (NCBI taxonomy): Eukaryota > Metazoa > Arthropoda > Insecta > Lepidoptera > Drepanidae > Tetheella > Tetheella fluctuosa. Next base: position 10,926,368 of record OX578226.1, on the reverse strand, counting down.
AAACTTGATTAATAATTTTAGTTTTTTTTTTTAAATTAACATTGTCATTTCAAAAATAGTTGTAGTGGATTAATGGGCAATGCACTTGTCTTCAACATTCAGGATGTTGATTCAATTTCGGAATCCGTAAAACTTACACAAATTCATAATTTTATTAAAAACAAACTGCAAATCTATGTGTATGAAGAGACTCTATATACCTATCGATCTTTTAGGTACCTTTACATTTTTTATTTAACATACTATCGCACATAGATAGATAACTTCAAACAAGTCCGATGGATTCATAATATAATCTTCCCTCTTTGCTGTAGTCACGTCAAAATTGCATGTAGTACTAAGTATAACAAAATATGTTAAGTATTTGTGATATTAACATTATGGTCTAGATGAGAACTTATGTTAGGCTATTTCTATAATCTCAGTGTTTATCTCTGAAATGGTGTGTGATGTAAAGATTCTTTTTACGGTACAATGGTACCGTAAAAAGTATCTTAGGGTTCAAATGGAGAGCATAAATAGGAAGATACCTTCTAACTTCTTCTTTTGTAGGTATAGTAGAACTCATAGTACAGAGTTCGCCTGGGGAAGTACTACCACCATATCTAATTCCACCGTGAAATAGTAGTGCACTTGTATTAATGTGTTTTATTTAGGAGGGCATGGGAGCCGGTGAAATTACAGGCACAGGAGACTTAACAACTTCATGTCTCAAGGTTGGCAACGCGTGCTATTGTATTTTCTTTGCCCGTGGTATTATGAACGTCTATACGCTACGGTACTCGCTTACTATTAGGTGGGCCGTAAACTTGTTTGCCACCTATGTAGTAGTATAAAAAAAAACATAGCGTTGACAACCTGGGCTGATACTGCTGTGTAAGTTCTCTGTGGATGTTTATCTCAAAACAGCACAAAGACTCCTTAGTCCTAAATGGAGATAAAAAAAAAGATGAGGTACGTTCTTTCATAGCATTGACAGTTGTCAACAACTGAGCTGGATACAACTACTAGTTACAGAAAAAGTAAGGCGCTCAGTTTGATGGCTAAGATAGCAATATTGTAATTGAGATTTACAGTATCCAGTTTATAGAGTTCACATTCGATAAAGAAGTCGCGTATCGACCTCTTTTTGCCAGCTAGATAATATTAGGTTTCGTCCAAGAGAACCACAAAAATATTGACAGTGAGGAATTTCAGGACTGAGGGAACGTGTAATGTTACACACGTACTAAAAATAATCGAGAGATGTGCAGTACATTACGATAATAAATAACTGAAAGTCAATCTTTAAAGTTCTCGTCATCTTTTCAAGTTAAGTTAGGTTTATACCCAGCCGGCAGCGACACGTAGGAACACCCCAGGTTTTTAGTCAGTCTGTAGGAGTCTGACATAACTGCCGCGGGGTATCCATGAGGATTTTCCTCGGTCAAAAAAAAGGTGAGTCATGCTGAAACTCTTTTACTGAAACGCGACTTTTTTTTCATTAATTTTGATCGATAAAGATCTTTTTTTTTATGATTATTTTTTTGATTGCAGTTTTTGAGCATGACTCGTGAGGTTTGAAAACACATCTTAAATATACCAACTGTATAAGAAGAAATATTATTATGTATTTTATGATTACAATAAATTTGCAGGAGCTTTTAAAATTAATTCGTACAACCATGGACCAATTGAATGAGTAACACGTTCTGTCTATACAAGAACAAACATGTACCCAATGATATTATAATATATAAAAAAGAGGTAGATATCGCACTAGCAAAATCTACTATAGACAAATCTGAAAATTGTCGTTGTCGTTCCGTATTATAATATATCGCATTCGCAAAACGCAACAATAAATGAACGCCGTTTAGTAGGTATGGAGGTAGCCTATATTTATTAAAATATCATTGCATGTACCAGTTAACATACTTGATAGTTCTTGAAATTCACTTTACAAGTACTAAGGTTTCTTTTCGCTTAAGTTTCATAGGTACGAATCAATTAGTTCAACTTAAACCATTATGCTTTCTCCATTGGGACACCACGACGCCATCTTTGTTTTTGGTAGAACCTTAATTAAGACTATTAAGATAAGTAAATACTTAAATTTAGCTTATTACAATAATTACATTTGTTTTTACATTACATTTTACGTGTGAATAAAAAGTGCTAAGTTATTTAAAATGTTATATTACATTAATAATTTTATAATTCGATGTATAAATAAATGGAATGTCTTCATTTCGATGGTCATTAATTCGTCCTTTTTAGAAACGGACATTAAATTTATCACATTTAAAATATTTATAATATTAAGAAAAAATACACTGTTACCTTTATAAGACAAATCAAAAGCAGTAAGTATAATTTTCTTTAAAACATGCATCAAAAAAAGGGTCATATGTTTCTGATGTAAAATAAAAAATAAAACAATGCAAACAAGGAAACCATTATGCATTAGTACCCATTTTGTAACTAAATCTATTTGTTAAAATATACCCCTTTTTAGTCTTTGCTAGGCTGGAGCTTGACTCAAGAAGTTTTTATAGAGATAAACGCCGAGGCAGTTACATTACTAGACTTTCTACAAGATAATTGCTCTGGTATTGTTTTTTAAGTCTTATCTATAAGTAATTATAAACCCTTACTTTACCCCATTGTGATAATATTTACGTAGTTTCTATCAAAGTAATTATTATTTTATATTGCAGTATGTTGTGTCAATTAAGTGTTTTGTATCTTATATTGTATTCCTCTTTATCAATCATTGACGGGTCGCTTGGCATGGCCATAGGAAATACCAGAGAGATTTCCAAAGTATTGCAGATCTTATAGATCTTTGTTCGTGCCTTTTTTAAGGAACTCCATATCATAATGAATTATGGATGTAAATAAATTCTCTAGAGCTTGCTTTTTTATCCTCTGTAACATGGCTATATAGCTTATCTTTGGTCTTTCTCTTCCTTACTTTCCATCTATCTTTCCCTCCTTTTTTCTCTTTCCCGTCGTATAAGGAGGTATAGAAAGTAGCGGGGAAAAGACTAGAGTGGAAAGAAGCTACACCGACAAGAGCCCAGTACTAAAATATAAAAAAAGAACATGTTTATACCACAATTACTAGAATATCTGTAAAAAATTGAATAAGGAGTTTATACTCTTCATATCAGTGCATATTTCATACTATTAAAACCTAAAGTTCGCGCAGCCAAAGTAGTCACAAAGGTACCTCTATCACAGAAGAAATAAGATCGATTTTCATGAATTCCACGAGACTTCTTTGGCTGCGCGAACTCTAGTCCTAGGTATTGATATCCTATTGTAAGAAGCTGTTCCCATCTCTTTAGTATTTTAGCGTGTCTAACTTGGTAAATACCTTGTTATGAAGTATTCAAATACCATGGAAATTTACTTTTATTTTTTACTTATACCAGCTGTTTACAAATGTCATCTTCTAAATTTTCTTTTCAAACTATTTTTCAGATAATAGTAAGCTAGTATCCATTTACATCAAAAATATAACCCTTCTTTCAATCAGTTAAATTAACTCTAAGTAATTACAAATGAGTATCAAATAAATAACGTGTTATAATTACAATTCACACTAAATTCGTACTCTTCATATGGTCTATCGTTAATTTCTTCTTAGTGAAGTCAACCCATGAGGAGACCCTTGGCAGCATTTTCATACTTAGCCTCATCATAATAAGGGTCATAATTTTCGTATTGATTCTGAAATGAGTCGTCCTGACTCATTACTACCATTGGTAGAAGGAACAGGAGGAGCAGGAGTATCCAGTTTTGGAAGCATTTTGATGCGGCGTTCAGGGTAACTGAAATTTTAAATTGAATTAAATATTGACATGTCGTGAATTTTGTGGTATATCTGTTCAACTCTAGTAGCTTTGAATTACATAAGCGCACTTCTTGGACCTAAATGGGGCTTTGCCTTTCATTTTCTATACATAACCAAGCATAGTAAGACTGTAGAGATACAAACGACCATAACAGTGTGCCGTAAATTTAGTGACATATTCCAATCAAATTATACTTGTGTATTCATTCTACAACGATTGTATTATAAACTAGCTGTTCCCCGCGGTTTCACCCACGTTCCCGGTGTAATTTTTTTTTGCATACAAACCTACTGACAATAACGAACATTTAAAAAAAAAAATGGCCAAATTGGTCCAGGCGTTGTTGAGTTATGCGCTTACCAACACATTTTGCGATTCATTTTTATATTATAGATTACAATAGGATCAGGCTGTAGCAATGTAGATCAGTTATGCGGCGTATGTAAATAAATAGTACTAAGCAAACTTTTATTCTAACGACGGTATAAAATTCTTGGTAAATTCCAAAGAGCCATGCATGACAGTGACTGACGTGTGGAGATGACATCCTGCATCTTTTACATGACTGAACTTTTTTGACGTGTCTGACCGTGGACGTATCTGTAACGTGACTGATGTGTGTAAATACACCTTAAAAAGCATCCTATGTCCATTCCCGTAAAGCTATTTTTCATCATAATCCATTTGCCATAAAAGTATTGCAAAGACATACTATTTTTTTTATAATATTAGTAAGTATACTCACTCCTCTCTGGCCTAGGATCAGTCTCTGGCGTAAAAAAGTCCAGATTAGCCGATGAATTGTATACGTCATACAATGTGGCCCTGCATGCAACCCTCAGCCGACCACCAAAGAACAGTTCTGGAGTAACCTTCACATCTGCTTTGACGCTCGCCCAGACCAGACCGGTCTCTGCATCGGGGTGCCAGCCTGTCTCTGATGAAGGGAGCTGGAATGAGAAGTTAGGGTTTGAAAAAATAAAATTCATAAGTAAGCAGGCAGGCGTTCCACTTGATGGTAAGTGGCTACCGTCGCCTATGGACATTAGCAATACCAGAAGGATTACCAATGTATTGCCAACGTTTATAAAGCCTAGAAGGTTTGGCAGATTTTTATCTCGAGGATGGTAACCAGCCAGCTGGGTACTAAAAAATACCTAGCCTACCACGTGGTTTCACAATGATTCAAGCTCCTTCTAGCTTTCGAACCTATGATCTTTGCCACTGCATACGACGTCACTACCACTGCGCTATCATCGCCATTCTAGCTTGTTGACGAGATTAATCCAAAAAAAAAATACGTGTGGCACTCGGGGACTGCCGCGGTAAACCTATTGCATAGCATTTTTTTTATCAACTTATGCAATTATAATTATTTATTTATTTTTTATTTAGGCAGTATTTTTTTCATTTTTTTTTAGCTTAAAAATAGGCATTAAGTTATTCATAGCACTACAGTAGCAGTTCGGACAAATATACTACTGTTCCGCTAACATTTTAAAGTTTATCCCTCAAACACCATAATATTCCTTATAACGTGTGACAGTTTAAACCAAGTCTAGTAAAACCCAAGTTTTAAATGTACCCTCACTTTCTAACGTCATGTCAATTAATTATTATAAAAATAAGCCATATTCATACTGAGCGGCATTTTATTGTTGCACAATAAATTGTAACTATGAATGCATTAGATAATAGGGCACGTATGGAACAGAAAGCGATAGCTATCTGTAGCCTGTCATTGACGTCATGTAACAAAAAGAGACGGGGTTATTTTAAAACCTGGACTTAACAAGACTTATTATAAACCATCTCACATAATGAGATCATATAAAAATATCTGAAACGTGGGTAAATCACGAGGAAAAATTGCTTAAATTGCCGGTAAATTTTAGTTCCCACGCAATAAAGAGGGCGGTGCTGTACCGTGCCCTAACATACTTAGTACCTAATTAATCTTTGCCGTTACGCTATCTATCTGTAATTAACTTTGTAATATTTCTTATAGTTGCGTCGCGTGTCACACGAAATTATTTTAATTATGCTCATCAAAATTGATATAGGAAAAGCTGAATAAAGTTCGTCAGGTGACCATAGGTCTTGAGTTCGATCACCGGGTCAAAATGTTTAAAGCCAGGCTTGGTAATGTACCCGAAAAATAAAAATGATGATTTAATATTTTTTCATAATATATTTGGTAGATACAAGAACATCCAAACTTTCACATAAAAACTACTGAACGGATTTTGATGAGATTTGGTATGGCTGACACCCTGAATTAACACATAGGCTACTTTTTATCCCGGGAAAACTTAAGATCCCTCGGGACCGCGGATGAAACCGTGGAGCGGAAGATAGTTTATAATATTTGTAGGATTTACTTGGTATGCGAGTTTCACCCACTGACCCACTTCAGCCCCAGTTGTCAATATGACAATTAAAGTTACTTACTGAATCTTCATTAATATAGATGGTGAGGTTAGTTGGTGGCCTCGCTGGTGACGAAGAGCAGTTCACCTGCAGAACTTCACCAGGCTGATAACGATCTTTGTCTGCTTTCAGAACTGGACCTGCTGCTGGCAGCGCTGAAAAGGTACAATTGAAGGATGTTTATCCAAAAATAATGCTTGGCAAGTGAGTTTACAATACAATACAAATATTCTTTATTAGTGAACCGTCCCAACTTCACACGGTTAGGAGAGCATATACGCCCTTTTTTTTAGTAAGCATTTATAACTATTGGTTTACGTGGCGCATGCCAGATATTTCAGCCAATTTACGCAAAACCTTAATGAATTAGGTATATTACTTAAACGTTCCTCACGAATCATCCGTCCATTTGTGGTTGAATCAATTGTAACGTTCATAAGTGCCTTATTAGGGCCTAAACTGAATAAATGAGTTTGAGTTTGAATTGGTGAAAACTGTATGAAAATTCAATTAATAATTTTTGATTTTATTGCGTTCAGACAGACAGACAGACACGGCGTCTAAATATGTGTGTATTGTACACATGATTTGTAAAAAATTTAAAATTTCAATATAAAGAAAATCAAAGTTGACTTTTAAATAAATAAAACCATGAAAGAAATTCTCAATTCCTATATCATAATAATAACTCAATTACTTTTCGTGTAAATCATTTTTAGATTTTTTTATTACAATATTACATTATAAAATACTTATATTATACTCATACAATTCATAAATATCAAGCTATAGAACTAAAACTCCGGGAGCATTAAGCAAAAGGTTGCGTTTCAAGGAATATTATGTTTGCTCTGAATCACGCCTTGATTTCAATGCCCGTGAGCTCTGAACAGAATACAAATTGAGGTTATTTTACATAAAGCTGTTGCGTGGATACTTTTATGTGTCCCTTGTGTCTTTATTTATGACCAACGTCAACCAACGTCAATATTTCAGAAGGATTTTATGAAAATGTATTTGATTGCAGGGCACCTGACATTGTGAAGTTAAATATCATTAATGTATTGTAAATTTGTATAAATTATTTATCCTAATGTTAAGAATAAATCAAGATGTTCTAGCCATATTGTAATTATTTATTCCTTTCTACAGTGTTGCCAACAGTTTTATAAAATAAAGTACATAAACCTTACATGCCCTTAGTCTAACAACATTCGAAACTTTACTTGATTTTACATTATTTAAGTTGATATGACATAAATCTTACATAATAAAACAGCTTTTATAAAATAAAGTACATAAACCTTACACTAACCTACGGTTCTGTAACTGATGAGCTGGTTTAAGTGGTAAAATACCCTGACGGCCACGCAACAGGTCGTGGGTTTGATTCCCACCCAGGATATATATATTTGATTGTGTATGTTCGTTCTTAATTCTTTTTTGCTCTACTTATATTGGGAAAGGTCGTGTGGGGTGTGGGAAGAATGTTCCAGGTTATTTATTATTATTCCGCTACTTTCTTGCAATTGGTAGGCGATTATTTACATTCCATGCAGCTGCATTTGTAAAAATAGTTTGACTACAATCATTGTAACTGTATTTTTTTCTAAAAATGGATGTTTTGATGGAAAGTTACGTAATCCAAGCACCCATGACCGTTACAATTGTCTCTACTACCGGTTCGGAATACACTTTAATTGCGAATACAATGGGAAGATTCAGATAGAACTTTCTGGAAACCTGGATATATACGATTTAAGACTGTAGGTATATTATGGAAATCTTAAAATGGAATATTCAGCAGCAAGATAACGCGGAATACGTGTTTTATAAGATAAGCTCAAAGATAAGGTAATTTTTTTTACGCAATGTTGTCATCTTTGCAATGACGAAAGTTGTAATTTCAAATCCAAGATAAAATCTGTCTCGAAGCACTTGAGAGGTTCTAGGCTTTATAAAGGTCGGTAAGATGTTGACAATTCCTAGTATTGCTAATTTCCATAGACGACAGTAGCCTTTTACCATCACTTGCCTACTTAATGTCAGACTTTAATGAATTTTACCTTTTGTTGAAGGAAAACATCGTAAGGAAACCTCGTGTTGAAAATCTTACGTCAAGAATTTATTTTATGTATTCTTTTTTCAATTGTAACTCCCACCTTCGGTCACAGCATCACTCCTATACTCCTATATTATTATTGATATTGTAGTCCAACATATAAGACTATCTATCTATCTCTCTACCTTAGTTCACATTCGTGCTAATTACAAAAAAAAAACAAATTTTACTTTTTTATTACCATTAAATGAAATTCTCAGAAATCTGTAAAGCCTTCTCCTTCTATTAAAAATAATGTTACACCATAATATTGACTGCGACGGATGCGTGTAATATTATACTAAAATCCATTATTTTCTTAAAATGTTATGAACGTAGACTATTAAGTGATTTAAGGTTGATAGACTCATGGAATAAATCAATGCAGTTAAGATTGGCGATTGTGCCAATGTCTTAACCATTGTCTAGGCAAGATTATTATTATACTTTTGACGTGCACATTTATATTAATTGAGGGGGCGGGCTACTTAAACATCAATTTTCAGTATAAAGACTTTATAGTTGTGAATAAATTTGACACAATATGATCTCAGAGACCTATTATAAGAAACAAAGTCATAAATTGTTTTTTTTTTCCCCGCCATTGATATGATATTTACGTACAAACATAAAAATTGCTCCCCTGTACAATTTGCAAAACTGTAATTAGTACGAATGTGAACTAAGGTATATATAAAAATTAATCCCAATTTCCCTTGGTCACGCCATAACTTGAGAACGTCTTTACCGATTTCATTCATTTTTTTTTAAGTTTTCTAATACTATGTAGAAGGTTGTTACGGAAAGAAAAAGTAAGAAAATTGTACAGATAATTAGAGAATTGCAGAAATCTTAAAAATAGGGGATCGCGGGTGATACCACCGGGAAGCTAGTCTTTATATAAAAAAATAAATAAATTTGATACGTAATCAATGGATTAACTTTTTTTTACACAACGTAGCATTTTTTTTAAGAGTGTATATATGTAGATACTTTTTATCTATAAATTCTAAGCATTTAATGAGGCTTAAATTGAGCCGCAGCGAAGCGTGACCGAGTTTAGCTAGTCTATACTAATATTATAAAGAGGAAAGATTTGTATGTAAGTATGTTTGTAACGAATTGGCCCAAAAAGTACTGGACCGATGTTAAAAATTCTATCACCATTTGAATGCTACATTATCACTGATTAACATGGGCTATATTTTATCACGGGTACGCGGGTGAAACCGCGCGGAAAAGCTAGTTTATAATAAAACAAAGATGGTGGGTCGTCATAAGTGATGACTCATCTCTATTTTTGTATAGAGACGTCTTCTATTGTCAGTGTATGTGGGCACTCATTCGTATTTTATTATTATTGAAGGATCTCAATGAAATGGTATTTTTATTGCAAAGAATACTCATTGCAGGTATTTCCAATATAGATTGTATGAAAAAAAAATCATCTATTTACCTTCGAGTCATGACTCACGTGCATTTTTATAAACTAATACATAAGTTATAAGGACTTATCACTAAATAGCGTAGAAAAACAATAGTATGTTCTTAATTTGGTCATCGGTTTTTTTTAGGGTTCCGTACCCAAAGGGTAAAACGTGACCCTATTACTAAGACACCGCTGTCCGTCCGTCCGTCTGTCTGTCCGTCTGTCACCAGGCTGTATCTCATGAACCGTGATAGTTAGACAGTTGAAATTTTCACAGATGTTGTATTTATGTTGCCACTATAACAACAAATACTAAAAAACAGAATAAAATAAATATTTAAGGGGGCTCCCATACAACAAACGTGATTTTTTGCCGTTTTTATAGATATAATGATACGGAACCCTTCATGCGCGAGTCTGACTCACACTTGGCCGGTTTTTAATAAAGTTATATTATTAATAGTTTCTGCGACGCAGTTTCACCTGTGTTCTCGGGATTCAAACTAATAAGATATAAAGGAGCTTTTTTTTTTATTTATCGTCAAAATGATCTATTTATGTGAAAGTCAAAGCCATTTATTCAGTTTGGGCCCTAGGAGGGCACTTATGAAAGTCGAATTTACTGAAGTTACCACCGGTTCGGAAGTCAGCCTTCAACTGAGAAGAACCGGCAAGAAACTCAGCAAGGTTACATTTTTTTTTTTAATTATCTGACTATTGGCTATATTTTTTCAAAAACAGCAAAATGTACAATACAATATGCAATTAAAACAAAACGAAAAATACCAATATAAAGTAAATAACAAAATGTAACGCAAACAAGTTCTTATTAAATAATAGCGAATACGCTAATGGCTAAAACTAAAAAAAAATATACAATAAAGAAACATTATGCAAGGTGCACTGTTGTATGCATTGTTGCGTTGAACTGTGGACTGTATTATAAAAGTAAAATAAACCTGATTAATGTTAAATGAAATATATTTTTATAGAACTTTGACAACTCAAACCCAAGGCAAACACACCACACACAGCAATCGGTAAAAAAGTGACAATCATTCAAAATATTATGTATAAAAGAACAGAACGAAATTATAAAAAGAAATTAAACATCAATCAAAGATGCAACACCTATCTTCAACATAATGAGCTACCTTGTAACTTGAATAACTTACAATATTTAATAGAAACATTCGGATTATTATAGTAGGTGTGGAGTTATGACGAGGGAAAATAATTACCTAAATCAGCAGTATACACGGTGTTTTTGCCACTCGGTCGAACAATTTGTTAAAAAAAAAACAATTATTTCTGACACTTATTATTTGGTGACTCAAATATAATTATCACGCGCATGAAAATATAATACAGGTAAAATAAATATTGGTTTTTTATGTATAAAATTAATTGCCATTGTGTATGCTTTTATTTTACAATAAACATATTTATTTATTCAAAATAATTAAAAAAAAGCCGACGGGCCGGTTGGCGTGGTTGGCGTGGTTGGTAAGATACCCTATCTATCACGCCACAGGTCGTGGGTTCGATTCCCACTCAGGACAAACATTTGTGTGCATGAACATGTCTGTTTGTCCTGTGTCTGGTTGTAATTGTCTATATATGTATGTATTTACAAAAGAAAAGTAGTATATGTAGTATATCAGTTATCTGGCTTCCATAGTACAAGCTCTGCTTAGTTTGGGGTCACATGGCCGTGTGTGAGGAATAATGTCCCAGAATATTTATTTATTTATTAATTAACGTAAACAATTTACACATTCTTGCCATTTGAAACTTCTGGAATAAGATTTTTCATAATGAGAAAACATTATATCCTAGGGAATCGGGGAAAACCGCGGCATAGAAATTGATTAGTGCAAAATCTTTTAATTTAATTTTTTTGTCAGTTTGGTGGAAAAAAGAAAGAAAGAGACGGATGCTGTTTATAAGTAAACTGTAAAGCAATTTCCTCTGATATTGATAAAAATATTTTTCTATGTATGATCGTTTTACACAAAATTTTACCAATTTTGTTTGTGGTTAAACCATGATCATATTAATTTGTTTAATCTTTCACTTTGAATTTCATATTTAATGATTTCATTTGAAATGAATTTGCTTAGAAACAAGTAAAATAGTACGAATTTAAATTAAACTTTCTTAGTTTATAATTTAGACAAAACATTTTATATTTCTATAGCATATTCAACTGAAGTGACGAAGCGTGAAAGATTGAAAGTGAGTTTCGGAAACTTTGTAGCGCCTCCATTCAATACCGTAGCATAGCATCAAGGCCCTCGTAGACATTAGCTACGAAGCTACGACGTAGCACTTCTACGAAAATAAATAGGATCATTTCTCATAATAACGTAGGACGAATATATTTGGATACGTAAACTTTATATCAGCTATTGTATAATAATCAGGGTCTACTTCCTACTATAAAAATACTACCTTACATTATACCTACATATCATAAAACAAAAATACTTTCAAGTCCGTACTATAATATATATATAGATACGGGATAGAAAAGGGCGTATATAAGGAAATTATTGTAATTCATAATGCTAGCAAATTTTACTCAAAGGAAATATTCCTTTATAAAAAAAAACATAAGTAAACTTGCATTTAAATTGTAAAGGCCGGTGATTAATTTGATTGCAAACGTTTGTATGTGGAGTTTTTATTATGATACTAGATGATCCGGTGAACTTTGTACAAAATTTAGATTTTTGGCTGCTCCTTTGAGTTTTTTTTTAACCACCCCAACAAAACAAAACAAAAATATTTAAATCACTCGAGCTATTTTCGAGTTTTTGAGAGACTAACGCACTGCAATTTATAATAGATTACTAATTAAACTATCACCTTTGTTCTTCCGCGCATTTGTTTGCATTTTTTAATGATGGTCAACTGACTTCAACGCCTCTTATAAATATTTTTATAAGTAGAAAATGGACATTAGAAAAATAACCATGGAACAAAATGGCCACATTTCATTGTTTGGTGTGTTGATTCTTCGTTTTAAATTTCTTTGTGCGTCTCCTACTCATGGGAGATAACTCGCCAATTAAGGCGCAATTCACGAGCCTTCGGCAAAAGATCAGTTTTCTATAGGATTTATTTTGGAGGGTGCGCAGGAATTGTTCAGACTGATTCCACGATCCCCATTCTTCCACCGAAACAAACACGCTGGGAATATTTCAACACACAGTTGTTGATATTCCGAACATACGGACACAACGTTTTGCATCCTCATTTATAATGCGGATAGCAGAAGTGGATTTTGCTTCCGGCGTTTTTGTTTCCTGACTCTATCTTGTCTAAGGACTTTCAAGGACAGAGTGTATAGGTTTATTTTAGACCAGCGTACTACATCTTAGGCTTCGTCTTCGTCCCCTAAAGAGAAGTTAGTGGCCAAACTTAAGCCGATATAACATTAAAAAATACAAAGTTTTTTTTTTTATACTGAATTTTTTCCGAAAAGTTGAAACCTGAATTTGTAGAAAAGTTTTTGTTTATTTTACATAACTTGTAAGTACGGTAATATGATATCATCAAGTGAGTATAATAACTTATTCCTATTATATATACGTATGCGGAGACTTGATAAGGTCCAGTGAACTTCCACTATGTTTACTTAACAGACGAGTAAGCAAACAATCAAACTTAATAAGTGAACCAAATCCAAATATTAGTATATAGTTTTGTTTACAATTTCAACATGTGATATGAACATAACCATGAATGTTTAATTTTCGTTAATTTTAAGTTGTTGGTATATTACAATACGTTACAATCTGCTTTCATCCCGTGGTTTTACCCGCGTATTTGGGATAAAAATTAGCCTATGTCTTTCTCCGGTCCATAAATCCTCTATGCAAAAAATCACATTGCTGCATGAAAAAATGACAAACGAAAATCACATTTTCACGTTTATAATAAGGTATAGTAAAAATTATCTTGGTTCTTACAAAATAAATAAAAAATAAAAAATATTATTTTGTAAATTTTTTCTACTCCTTCATCCAAAGATATTAAAATCAAAATGGCTGCCCTTCGGTGATGAAGAGGGTGGAAATACAAAGAAGGATGCGTTTTATCTTACATTTCCGTTTAAACCTTATATCCTGTATAAATATAATGTATGTAGGTATATACTAACATTTTACACACATCATATATATTAACAAAAAAAATAGGATATATTTTTGGCATAGTTAGAGGGCAGTTTTTTATGAGAGATTCACTGCACGTAGCCAGTCAGGCGGGCACGACAAAGTACCCTACCACCGTGCTATAGTTTCCTCACGTATTTATAAATGTGGTGAACAACCTATACCAATGATGATACTCCACGACTAAATATTAGGTAACCAAGTTATAAATTGGATTTGAACTCCACAATACCTTGATATCCAATCATTTCCTAATGGTCCTCAATCAATGAACCTTTAACTAGGGTAATTTGAACTCCATACGACTTCCCTTAGAGATTTACCGGTCGTAAACTCAAGGATGTCCTTTTAATATATAAATTTAATATGAGATACGATAGTGTTAATATGGTCTAAATAGAAGAAGTCTCAGCTTTATTCATAAAATATATATATTTTATATTATTTATCGCCTACACTACGTTTCCCAATTCACGGTCTCCACTCGTCTACCCGTTGGGGTAGACGAGTTCTAGAAGAGAACGGTTCTAGAGAGAACGGTTATCAGTTCTGCGGCAAATATGACCAGCCCACTGCCACTTCAGCTTGCTAATCCGTTGAGCTATGTCGGTAACTTTAGTTCTCTGGCGAATAAAATCGTTCCAGATTCGAACCCTCAGAGTAATACCACAGTTTATGTAACTCTTTCTTACAGTCGGCCAACGGACACGTTTAGACAGAGCAATCGTGTGGGGCTTGCGGGGTGAGAGAGGGGCGGTAGCGAGCCCAAGCTGCCATATACTCGCTTGGGACACAATGGAGCAATTACGAATGCCTATACAAAGCGGCATTTTGCGTGACATCAAACGCGATAGACCACTGTATGTAATTACGCTGTGGTAATACCGAGCATAGCTCTTTCCATAGCTCGCTGAGCAACTTTCATTTTGTGGACTAGTCGTACCGTGAGTGACCACGTCTCGGCTCTGTGTGTCATGATAGGTAGGCCGCACTGATTAAAGACTTAAGGTATTCTTATCCAAAATGTGTATTTTGTTCCAACTTAAAAGATAGGATAGTTTTATCCAGATTATTTTCTTTTTAGGGTTCCGTACCCAGAGGGTAAAAACGGGACCCTATTACTAAGGTGAAGTCTTAGTAATAGGGTCCCGTTTTTTGTCTGTCCGTCCGTCTGTCGGTCACCAGGCTGTATCTCAAGAACCGCGATAGCTAGATAGTTGAAATTTTCACAAATTATAACAACAAATACTAAAAACAAAATAAAATAAATATTTTAAGGGGGCCCATACAAGAAACGCGATTTTTTGCCGGTTTTTTATACCGGGAATGCGAGAGAAACCGCGGGGAACAGCTAAAAAAATTATATGTCTGAAGAGATATGAGATATAAAATGTGTCTGAGACTAAAAATGTGATACAACCACGCAAGAAAAAACGACGAGAATGAGTGAGAAATATTTTTATATTGACTAAAACTCGGTTACAGGCGTTTCTTATATCATGAGTGTATTGTGTCCATCGTAGACGATTGTGCGTCGTCTTGAGTAAGCCTTATCGGTAAGATTTAACCTAAGCTCCGTTCACACATAAATAATGTGCAATAAAAAGAAAACATTTTATTTTAACAAGGTTATTTTTTACTTTAATACTAAAGCCTATAGGTATATACACCAAAAATATTCTTATTAATATAGTGTAATACGAAAAATCAAACTATTTACAGAGTTAGTATATACTGTAAATAATTTTGTATAAAGATAAAGAATTAAAAAAAATATCAAATAAGTGTATGTGCCAGTGATTTTTGGATGGTTTGTTCCACTCAACTTAGTATCGGGTGAACGGATTTGGGTGAAAGGCTCACATATTTTGGATTAGCATATAGGATGTTTTAAGAACATAAGATCCTCGGGATCTCGGGTGAAACCGCGGGGCGGAAGCTAGTTATGAATAAATCATGGATTAGTTATAATATTCTCTGATTAAAATCAAACCTGCTCTTTGCTAATTCATTAGATTTAATATTTTTTCTTATAACTTCTTCTATTTTTTAATTTACTTAAAGTTATAAAGACTATCTTGTTTAATTTATCTATCGTAAAAAGGAATTTTACAAAGTTTCTCTTCCACGTCCTTTAATAATTAAATTTAAGTACCTATAAACGCTTAAACTGATATAAAATTATAATGATCACTATAAAAACGCTAGGTAATGTAAATGTAGACGGCACTTTGATAACATCCCGTTAATTAAAAGTTTTTTGATATCCCTGTGATGAACCCTTACAATTAAAATAGGCTTCTCAACTACTGAGTTAATTAGATTTTTTTATATCTATTTTGCCCAAAACCGTGGTAGTTTAGTACACCTTGACTATCTTGAGATTAAAGACTAATTATATTGAGTACTTGCGTGATTGCTCGTGCTTTTTTTTTAAAATTTTGACTTATCTGATAATGTCATACAGGTGATTTTTTAGTAACTGGCAATACTTGCATGGGTTGAAGTATTCATCGATATGAACAACTTTTACTATGGGACCAACTCTGATATCGCATAAAATAAAATGGTTGCTTCATACACTTTGGTCGAGTAGGTATTGAACTTTTGTATGGAACAGCTGATAATTTATTGTGATCTCTGAGTTAGTCCCATGATAAAAGTTGTTTATATTGATATATACTGTATAGATAAACATAAAAAGCAAAACCTTATCTAAATACAAGATTTGATCCAAATTGTTACAGCTAATACCGAGATACACGAAATATATTTATGTACAAGAATTGCTCGTTTAAAGTTAAACATTGAGTGGTAACTTCAGTAGGTAGCTTCGACGTTGAACTGAATAAATGGCTTTGACTTTGATCCTTCAATGGTTTTTCATTAGAAGAAAACATCGTGAGAAAACCTGAGTATGTCTGATTAGTAAAATAACTTATACATATACAAAAAAACGTTAGTTGCATCTTGCTTCTTGGGAATTGAAACTAGTAATTCCGTTCTTAATGCCGCTATATAGGGTCTATTATTATTAGCTTTTTAAGGCATGGATATGTGGTTCAAAGTAGCCTAATTAATTCAAAAAAAAAAAGTTTTTGTTAAAAAGTTAATTTTTAACAAGTACAAGCTTTCTTTGGTGACTGTATTTTTTGTTGACTATACTTGCATTGTCTTCTAATATACTAATGAATATCAAGTTAATCCGACCACTGGAAGTGGGTGAAATTCGACTTGCAAGATTCCACCTTAACAAATATAGTTACATACATTGCAAGTTAAATAAAAGCTTGTAAAAAATCTAGGAACATTTTTTTTATTTCGCTATCTGTTATAGCTTCAGCTGCACTAGACAGCGCGCGGCTCCGTATTTTTTTTAGTTACCTATTTTTTATTGGTTCATATTTATTTCTTTTATCTACATAATATTACACCATAAAATAACCTAATCTATAATGTTAGATTTTACACACTAATACTGTATATAAATTATATTTTTCTAACGTAGTATGATAGGTTTAAAATAAGATTATTTTAAGTTTTCTTTTTGTCAAGTGGATTGAAGTCTTTCAAAGATTAAAAGTAAGAAGCTTATATAAAATAGTAGACTATTTTATATAAGCTTCTTACTTTTAATCTTCTGATAGCGACTTTTTTAATTTAGAAATTAAAAAAGTCGCTATCAGAAGGCAGCGTACCCAGAATGCGTACATGTGGCGGCATTGCCACGTTGGATGGCAACGCTGATTCTCTGACCAAAATATAAGCCCGCATTCTGGTCACAAGTTGCTTCGACCAGGCGTTTGGATATTTCGCGATAGTCTTTTAATTATGAACAAATTTATATACTTTCAGCTAATTTTGTAAAAAAAAAAGCAGTCGTAAGTAAATGTAATCATTTTGATAAAAATAATGACTGAGTACTTAAGTTCAAAATCCACGTAGCTTAATCTTTCAATCAATAAGAACAATAAGTGAGTCAATTATTCAAAGAGCTTTTTCATCGAAAGTACTCGGAAGAATCAGTAAGTAACAAGTTAACTTTAAGCACAGCCAAGTTTTAACTGCAAAGATCAATCAGGGTAATAACCGTTCGTCAAGTTGCCAATAAGTTACTTCAACGGGGAAATTCTTAATCTCAACGCATTGTACCTTGCAGAGAATGAAAATAGGAACCTATATAAAACCATTAGCTTCTGCCCCGCGGTTTCTCCCGCGTTCCCAATGGATTTTATGTTTTCCCGGGATAAAAAGTAGCCTATCGCCTTCCTCGATAAATGAGCTATCCAACACTAAATGTTTTTTTTTAAATTCGAACCAGTAGTTCCTGAGATTAACGCGCTCAACCAAACAAATTCTTCAGCTTTATAATATTAAGTATAGATTAGCAGGAATTTAAGAAATCTTTGGCAATAAAATTGTTACTTATATGAAGATACTTCTGTGATTGGTGATACTAAAGTATTGAAGTACAATTATTTACATCAGTTTTTTGATATTGTACATACGAACGGGCCTTGCCTTTTGATAAAAATTCTCCATCCAAAGCCTACGGAGAGATTTATTGTCTGTAGGTCTGCTTATTCAAGCTAATCTCTGAAACGGCTGGACCGATGTTGACGGACAGATAGTTGATGTGATTTATTCGTTAGGCTTTTATACCGGGAAAGCGAGTAAAACAGTGGTAAATAAATATTCTGGGACTTTATTCCTCACACACGGCTATCTGACCCCAAACTAAGCAGAGCTTGTACTATGGAAGCCAGATAACCGATTTACTACATATATATTACTTTTCTTTTGTAAATACAAACATATATAGATAATTACACCCAGACTCAGGACAAACAGACATGTTCATCCACACATATGTTTGTCCTGTGTGGGAATCGAACCTACGACCTGCGGCGTGATAGATAGGGTATTTTACCAACCACGCCAACCGGCCCGTCAATAGCTGGTTCAAAAATAGAATCACGTTTAAACTTACCAATAACATCAATGAACTTGGTAGCAATCTGAGTTGCAAATGATGGAGAGTCAGCAGTTACTTCACATGTGAAGTTCCCGGCCAAGGTTAAGTCCAAGCGACGCAGTAACACCTGGGTACCGTTAGATTTGTTCATCTGGAATCAATTCGGTAACAGTTTAGAGGTTGTGATAAAGACTGTGGGCTCGAATCCTACAATGAGCTTGCCACTGTCTTCACCTTGAGACCTGTCATAAAACACTTCACATTTTTTGTTCTTGAAAGCCAGTCCTTTCTAGACTTCGTATGGTTACGCCACCACTCGGTAAAGTTCGGGTATTGGCGATACATTTGAGTTATATAGAAATGCTTAAATGCTTGTCCATTTAGACCATTAAAATCAGGATATGTAACTATTAAGTATATTTATTTATTACTACAATTTATTTACACACAAACCTTCCTCGTCTATTAAATAGATAGATAGATAACACTTTATTGTTACACCATACATAAAAGGAGTAGAAATACAAAAAAACTTAACTTACAGTGAACGTATTACAATGGGCGGCCTTATCACTAAAAGTGATCTCTACCAGGCAACCTTTGTCTATTACTCTTTCTATTAGTTAAAACAGAATCCGTTAGAAGAAACTACTTACCTACGTATATATAAGTAGGTACAATTAAGTTATGTATAGTGTCAATTTTGTATTTATCTGTTTTTCTTTTTTTTTCACTTCTGTCAATTTGTTGTATTAGTAACCTTATTACTGACTAAGAAGCATTTCTGTCTTTTGTAAACGTAAACACATAGCATGCTGTGTTTACCTATAATTGGTTGTGCAGTATTTATATGATTATATAGAGTACAAATTGTTACACATGTACCACTGTAACAGCCGTTGGTAAACCATACATAAATAAATAAATAAGAAGTAAGCAGAGATAAAGACAGGCATGTAGTGAATTTGTTTTATACTATTTAGAGATATTTAATAGCTTTTTGCCCTGCAGTTTAGGTAAAGAATTTTAATAAATCCCTCTTTAGTATACCTTAAGGTTTACAAGTGGAACAGAAGCACCCCAGCAGCTTGCCGACACTCGGGATTAAAGTCATACCATAATTTCTTATCCTTACTTCCTAACTTTATTATTATTATTATTTTCAGACGGTTTTATTTTCTCAGCACACGGGCTGGTTACAGCTACATTTACGGGCTGAAGCCAAGTAAGTGCAGCGTGTGGTGTGGTGTTATTATTTTATTATTATTATTATACCATTTATTAAAATACACTCCTATAAATTACATTTTTAAATATAAGTTAAAAAAAAATACATTTAATATAAAAAACAGTACCCCACCGGTATCGGGAACAGGGTCCTAGTTACCGGTGGTCAAGGCTCCAGAGAGAGGAACTTCCTCACTATGCGTGCCGTCTCCAGGAGAATTGCCTTCTGAATTTGGCCCTTGATCCAGCCGCCTAACGCGAGCCTCTTGAGGTGTTTATCGAGGCTCTTAGCCATAACGCCAAGGGCTGAAACGATTTTACCCTTTGGGTACGGAACCCTAAAAATAAGTGAACAGCTTTTCGGTTATAAGGCTTTAAATCCAAGTTACCTACATGTGAACGACGAGCTTATCAATAAAGATTTTTTTTATACCGCATTGTCGGCAAAAAAGCATACGGCCCGCCTGATGGTAAGCGGTTACCGTAGCCTATGAACGCTTGCAACACCAGGGCTATTACTCGCGCGTTGCCGACCCTTCCCCCCACCCCGATGAGCTCTGGCGACCTAACTCACGCACAGGAACACAACTATAAGTTATTTGGCTGCGGTATTCTGTAAGGTGGAGGTACTTCCCCAGTCGAGCTGCTCTTTGAGCGACATGATCGCTGTGCTCTACCTCTCATAAAGAAGAATGTGAAGTGCCGATTAAACCATAGCAACATTAATTTTAGTATAATTTCAATATAATACGTTTTATAAAATAGAATCCCCGCGGTTTCAGCCGCGTTACCGAAAAAAATCTAACCCATGTCCTTCTCCATACCACAGGCTGCATACCAAATTTCATCGCGATCGGTTTAGCGGTTTAAGCGTGCAAAGACAAACAAACAAACTCACATTCGCATTAATAATATTATATTTAGGATTATAAATATAGTCCAAAATAAGCAACACAACAAGTAAATTGAAGAAAAAACAGGATCAAAAATACTTTGTTAAAATGTAAAATAGAATTCAAAAACAACCAAGCTGTATGTAGACAATGAAAAATCCATCATACCATCTGAACATCTATGCCGAACAGAATGGCAACGTAGAAATCGTTTTCAAACCCTTTTCAATCTTTATCGATTCAATCTACCATAGTGAGACAATAGTGATGCAAGCGAACGAAATTCGTACTATTTCAAAAAGCAGACATTACTCGACTTTGTCGAAATGCTTTTTGTTCTTTTTAACTTTTACAAACGTCCAGTTGTCCGCTGTAATGGAGCGAACGAATTCACAGGATTTGTCTTCGCCGTGTTTTAGCTTAGGTCACCTGAACTTGTTTTGTTGTTTTTGAATGTGCTATTGCAAGCTGAGCTCCGATTGAATGCTTCAATCCGGGGAATTGTGTTTTATACTTTTTTTGGATTGTAAAAGGTTGTTGTGAGATTTGGATATGAGGATATTTTTCAAAAGTCCCAAAGGAGATTGCTTTCGTTCAATAACGATGTAGGTATGTTTGTTTTAGGCAATTTATGCTTTTGGGGCTGTATCAAGAAATTCTGAACTTCATTTTTGTAAAGCTTATTTTGTATAAGGACCTTATTAGTTAAATACGGTCCTTTTGAGGGATGATAGTATAGGACATAAGTATTCCGAAAATGATAAAATAAAAATATTCGGTCGTAACTTTAATGAAAAAAAAACTGAAATTTTACTTCATCACTACTTAGCATTAATTATATAATATACTAGCTTTTCCGCGCGGTATTACCCGCGTTCCCGGGATAAAATATAGCCTATGTTACTCGGTAAAGATGTAGCTTTCTAACGGTGAAAGAATTTTTAAAATCGGTCCAGTACTTTTTGAGCCAATTCGTTACAAACATAATTACATACAAATCTTTCCTCTGTATAGATATAGATAATTATATATAATTTGACAGTTTGTATGAAAGCTGTAAAATGCGTAATGTGACACGTTGCTAAATTGATCATCTACTTTTGACGCTGACTGTACCTACCTAGTATTATTTTAGTACTAAAATTTACTAAATTGTTGTGAGGTGAGTGACGTCATACGTTCTTTTTATAATCGATAGACCTCAACAAAATTTTAAGATGAAAATGAAGGAAGGAAGAATTGATTTTATTTTTCATATAAGCTTAAATTAAATTACAAAACCCGATGGCATAAAACTTATATAGGAGTCAATTTTACTGGTGCCTAATAAAGCAATCTTATTTATTGAACATGATAAATTTGTACTTACTCATTCTTAAAAAATGAAGTTATGAAACAAACAACTTACGTCGACATAAATGCCCGGTAATCCAAACACCCTTGTATCGGGTTCTTCCATTGGAGTATATCTGTAGAACTCATGGCTGCCTCTGTACCACTTCACGGAGTATAATGGTGCTCCCTGCATGTCCCGGGAGCATATAAGTGCTGCTGTACCGCCTCTGATGACTGTCGAAGGGTTTACTAGGAGCATTACGTCTCGGAGACTGGTCACGCCTGAAAATTGGAGATATTTCTTAAATATTTTATCATAATCATCATCATATTTGGCTTAAGGATCCCCTAATGAACGATGAGCAATTTTAACTAGATACCTTTCGCCCCGCGGTTTTAAATACGTTCTCGGGATTAAAAGTAGCCTATGTGACTTTCCGATCTATAAACGACTTCTATGCAAAAAAATTAACGTTGATTCATTGCTGCGTAAAAGAACGTACAAATAAACAAATATTTTTCGTATTTATTATATCTAGTACGGATAGTGCTTAAAAGCTATGGTCTAATTAGTTTTTCTGAATATACCTAAGATAATACTGTAGCTAACCTCGTGGGCTTGAATCTTATAAAGAACTAGTCTTCCGCCCCGAGGTTTCACCCCCTTAGAGGTTGAATTTCCAAAAATCCTTCCTTAGTGGATGCCTATTAATACTGTATAAGGTATCTTTGTGCAAAATTTCAAGCCTCTAGGTCCAGCGGTTTGGGCTGTGCGTGGATATATCACCCAGTCAGTTAGTTTACCATTATAGATATATATACAGATCTGAGCTATCAGTGAGGGAAAACATCGTGAGGAAACCATACAGAACCACCAGGTGGTTGGTAGGATACCTCCTTCATAGTGCCCGCCTGGCCACTAGAATCATCTGTATGTAGAAATAATGTCCCAGAATATTTATTTATTTATTGCCAGTGACTATAAAATCACCTGTACAGACAACACAGCCAAACTTTTGCATTTATAATATTAGTTAGATAAGGTATTCTATACGCAACAGCCTTACCTAGTGCAATTTTAACTTTCCATTTCCCGTGTTCCTACAGACAGTACAGTACAGTGGTAAAAACACAATGCTAGTCGGGCTTACGGTAAAATTGGCCTGTCTCGCTCTAGATTGGCAGCCTTAATTGCTACGCCACTGATTTAAATTTTGTAGCGAAGTGTCTTTTAACGCATTTTTTACTTTGTTTAGCTATAATCTCTGGTAAGTAATGATGTGACCGAAGGTGGTAAGCACGCAAAACCTAAGGGAATTAGATCTCAAGTATACCTGTGCACCGGTAGTTGTTTGGCGACAGATTTTCAACTTGATACTAAAAAGTATCCTACCACCGTGCTATGGTTTCCTCAAGATGTTTTCCTTTACCGATGAACTTGTCTTATTGTAGCCATGGACCTAGAAAAAAAAGCGGACGCCAACTCATCAAACAATTACTGAGGCACCCACAGGAAGCCAGCTCGCTTAAATGAATACACGTCCGGCACGCACACATTCACACCACACTAAGCCGGCCGCCCGCCATTTCGCTCCGAACTACACACACACGAGTTACGTCGCCACCATTTTGGTGCTTCAATAGTTTCTTAGCGGCCATCTGTCCGCCTTTTTTTCTAGGTCCATGATTGTAGCATGATTTTAATATTCATATTTATAATAATCACAAAAGGTTTACCAAAACTGCCCTATCATATTTTGAAAACAAAGTCCCCCGCCGCGTCTATCTGTATGTATGCTCGCGTTGAACTTAAAAACTAGTGAACGGATTTTCATGCGATTTTCACCAATAGTCGGAGGTATTTATGAGGAATATTTAAATATATAATTAATTTGAGTTTTATGTAAATTGGCTGTAATATGACGATGGTTGTTGAAGATGTCGGAAAAAATCATGCCGACTGGGAGCTTTACTGGCGTAGGCCGCGTAAATCAATAGAATTATATATGCTTATTAAAAAAAATAGGCGTATATGCTCTGATAGGTACCCGTGCGAAACCGGGGCGGGTCGTTGTGTAGGTTGATTCATACAAAAATATCTTACTACCTCTATGATTAATATGTATATTATCTGGTATATCTTAGTATAATGCCAGTTTCATACAACTAAAACTCCATAACCTTTTTACAGACACTACCTCACACCTTACAAATAACGCTCGTTAGTCTCTGTCAGGTCGATCTGAAAGAATCATAACTTTAAATCTATCTTTGTCTGTGGCCCGATAAAGTCAACCCGTCTGGTAGATGGTCCAACCTACTATTTTTATTTATGGTCACCACGCTACCAAGACACATGTCTGATATATTTAAAAAACCGGCCAAGTGCGAGTCGGACTCGCGCACGAAGGATTCCGTACCATCTATAAAACGGCAAAAAAATCCCGTTTGTTGTATGGGAGCCCCCTTAAATATTTATTTTATTCTGTTTTTTAGTATTTGTTGTTATTGCGGCAACAGAATTACATTATCTGTGAAAATTTCTATTGTCTAACTATCACGGTTCATGAGATATAGCCTGGTAACAGACGGGCAGACAGACGGACGAACAGTGGAGTTTTAGTAATAGGGTCCCGTTTAACCCATTGGTACGGAATCCTAAAACATTGCTGTAAAAAAACACGATATTTTCACACCGAATCTCAGTTGAATATGAACCTTACGCAGATAAGTCCTGTAAATTGTATGGTGGACCCGGAGGTCCAGAAAGTCGCGCACCACTAAATTCTCAAGTGGCCCTCGGGGGCCACCACACCCGAGCCGTAAAATTTTACAGATTAAAAATCCGTTTCTTAACCGATTTTCAAGCTCCCGGCATGTGTGGAAACGGCGTTAAATTGTCTATGCCGTGGTATGCGTCAATAAAATGACAACACAGGCTGTCTGTCACAAAAAAAAAAGTTAAAGTCAGTCAAAATTTTCAGTCCGTTAGGGCGTTTGGCGTCCCCCGAATTATTTCTAAAATACATAATTGTGAGTGTTTTGAGTATTTGTTGTTGTGTAAAGGTGTGTAATATCGAAAGAATACTTAGTAATAAACACAATACAGTTATTATTTCAATGAAATACAAAGTATAAAAGTGTTTTTTTGTGAAATGAAAAAAAGTTGATAGGAGTTTGTGTAGTGTTTACAAAATGTTTTGATCCAGTTTTCCATCATAAAGTGATTATTGCTAAGTCAGAAGTATCTTTTTAGATAACAAATGTTATAATGTCGGTATTCTAATCAAAATATATGTAGGGTACAGTGCAAAATCATTTCATAATTACATAATTTGATGAGTAGGTAGTTCTTGACGGTAATGAAAAATGGCGGAAATTTCGAAATCTAGGACTAACAAAAGACCTTTTTGCTGTTCTATTTATATGAAAGATTATAACTATGGTAAGTAAATCGCATTATTGAGCATTTTTAGAAGCTATATACGTCTATACTTTTACAAAGTTGGTATTAGATTCGATGTATTGAGACCTCGAATTGAGTACCTCCTTTTCGTCGCCGAGTCGTACTATTTTGTATTTTTCTACTTGAAAAAGAAACAAACACATGTTTTTTGTGCTAAAATGAATAGAATAATGTTCAATCTATCTAATAACATAAAGGTTTTATACTAAATCTTTTATTATGTCAAGAAATTATATACGACAAGATATTTTTTTTCAATTCTACAGTGAATTATATACCCTTATCTTTAGAGACACATTTCTCAGTATTTTAGTATGGAATAAAATAAAACTAAGTATACGTTTTCAATAATTATTTATTCATTTACTTAAATAATAATGCTTTTGCTCGAAATAACAACATATTTAGCAATACATATTCAAAATACATATGATGGTCACCTTTTATGCTAATGGCGTAGTTTCTAATAAGATCGTGGTCCGCTCTTATTAGTTTTTGATAAGTGATAATAAGATTCCAATTGGAAATTTATCTAAGATTCTGACGGTATTTTTACTTTTCGGAATGGATCTGTAGTTTTGGAGATAAACACGAAATCTCAAAGTCGGCACGCGTGATCTTTTGAATGGCCGCCATTCCGCGAGTAAGGAGGTATTTTGACAGTCCATGGCCGCGAGTTTACAGGAAGACCTTAACTAACCATATTTTAGTAAATAAATTATATTTAATTTCATTTGGAATAGTTACTCAGAATAATAAAAAATAAAAACCTGGCTATTTTTTTTTATCTATACTAATATTATAAAGCTGACGAGTTTGTTTGTTTGAACGCGCTAATCTCAGGAACTACTGGTTCGATTTGAAAAATTCTTTTAGTGTTGGATAGCCCATTTATTGAGGAAGGCTATAAGCCTTTTATACCGGAAAAACGCAAGATCCATCGGGAACGCGGGTGAAACCGCGCGGAAATGCTAGTGTAAGCATAATATTTGGATCTGACTGTAGTAATTAAGTACAGTTTTGATTATTTCCTTTTTGCTAACTTCAAAATAGTGCTTAACTAGCGGTATCATACGGTCATAGACTATGTTACTCCATGTCATAGGCTACCTGCGCGCCAAATTTCATCATGATTTGTCGTATCATTGAGGCGTCAATAGATAACAAATACATTTTCGCGTTATATCTGTATAATATTTTTTTCTTATACATAAATTAAATACATGTATAGTAAATCAACCAATCGGTTCATATAACAACTTTGGGTTTAAAAGTTCACTGACTGTAAAAAATCGGTTTCATTTAGAACACTCTTGTTAACATTTGAAATTCACTAGACCGTGGAAAGGTATAAAGTTTTCTATACATACTTTGTAATGGATATTTTTAACACTACTTACATTATACCTATATATACAATTTCATAGTTTGAAGTTTTCAGTTATATTGCAAAATAATTTTTCAGAATCATTTCAGGTTTTATATAATTTAAGAAAGAAAGAAAAAGATTTTATTTTGAGCACGCCATCCAACGCACACAGCCTCAACAAATATTAAATAGAACATACACTATGTAATAATACTATAATACGAATATAATAATGTGCAAACAATACA
Organism: Tetheella fluctuosa; assembly: GCA_951216915.1. NCBI lineage: Eukaryota > Metazoa > Arthropoda > Insecta > Lepidoptera > Drepanidae > Tetheella > Tetheella fluctuosa. The sequence goes on along the minus strand of OX578226.1, from coordinate 10,898,872 downwards.
TATAACAAAAAAGAAAAAAAAGCAAAATATATATTATTAATTAATTACCAAAATAAATATAATATTATGAAGACGGAATGTGCGTCGCATGTTCGCAAAAATGTGCAATGTGGGTCATTGCTCAGCATATTGCTGAGACTTAGGACGAATATAATATCTGCAGCGCTGATTTTCAGCAATAACCTGTGAGTGAGACGCTATGAGTTCCCACCAGTGAAAACCCGATAATCGGTAAGTAATGCACTTATTAACCTACCTACCTACCTATTAATTTACGACACATTTATCTGGGATGACATGACATGTTAAGAATTAGGTACTTTATGTTGGCAAATAAGTTAGTTTCTTTTAGTCGACAACTTTACTCAGCGAGTGAGTTTTGGACATACGTTGGGGATGATTGATATTAGGGTATTTATTTATGCAATAATATGGATTATTAATTGTGCGCTTATCATATTATATTCCCTGCTGTTTCACCTGCGTTCCTGGTATTAAAAAACACGATGTTTTAATACCTCTGCTATTCTAAAATTCTTTGAATTCAGTTTTTCCTTACTTTATATGTAAAATAAAGTTTATTTTTAATAAAATTTCCTATCTTCAATATTTAGGGTACATACCCTCTAGGAATTCGTTGAACTCACCCTGTATATAGTTGACATTTGTATTAGGTTAGACATTGCTTAATTATTTAGTTGAATCTGTTGTTTTTATTTCAATTATTTGTGAAATAAAATCCATTTTTATAATTGTAAATATTCATACGCCATTATTGGCAGTTTTATAAGGAACGAATACATATTTTATTTTCTCATTTGTAAACTCAATAAATAAATTATTTGATTTCAAGTCACCTGTGAGAATTAAAAAAAAAAAAAAAAATTATAGATCTAAAGAGATCTAACGTCCAGTCACTTTCCGTTCTCGAGCTGGCATTAAATATTTAGATCTTGAATTTGTAGAATACTTACGTGAATAAGTAAAGTAGGTATATAAATATTTTAAGAGTTAGGATGACCTGAAAGGACTGGTAACGCAATAAATGCGATTGTTATTGAAGTGAGCAACCCCACCGTAAAGACGTCAAAATCTATATCGTATTTTAAAATTTATTAAATATTTCTAAATTTAAATAAATAATCAAAGTTCAAAGCCAAATACATTGTCAAATATATATAATTGATGTAAGAGTGTTTGTGACCTATTCACAATACAATAAAACGGCACTAAACTAAACTGTCACCCGACGGTTCAAAACGGACAAAGTTTGAATTTATCATCATTAAAACTGGGGAGTATTGTGATAATTTAGATTTATAAACACACACAACATAACATACACTGACCCTGCACACCGCTCAGTACGTTGAGCAACTTCCAGTACACACATTGGCAACTTTACAGTCTCACCTTGTTTGACTGATTGTGGAAGCAAAGTTGATGACAAAAGCATTTGCCTCAGACTCAAAAATACTTGACACTGTACACAGGTTCATGTTTTGTATGTAACTTTATCTTTGTAGTTAAATTACCCCTATTAAACATTCATATAATCATAATCCTGCTTATACAAATATCTTTTTACTGTGAATAATAGTTAAAAATTAAAAAACAAACATCAAATAAATACCTTAAACAAATAGTTTTAAAGTTAATAAATTTATAAATAACTTATTATTGTTACAAGTTCCCTAATTGTTAGTGTTGCTTTCTCTTCGCTACTCAGTTTTCTGTATTTGCACTTCAGGGTCTGTGGAATCATGTCGGTAAACATGATGACTCGCAAGGCCTGTACCCGGGACTTGGAGGACAAACTTAGAAAGGCCCTACAAGATCTCAAGGCCTCCCAAGTTCTTTGTGACCAACTGATGCAGGAACGTGAAGAGAGCGAGGTTGAAGTTAAAAATATGAATAATAGAAATAGTCAACTGAAGAAGGAGCTGGCTGAGCTTCACAACAACTACACTGAAGTCCTCGATCAGCGGAATCACTTACAGGAAGAGGTATCATCTTTCAACGAATGCAGTGACACCTATGAGACAGCTCTGACTCGCATTACTGAACTAGAACTGAACTTGAGTCAGGCTAACAACAAAATCAGCTGTCTGGAATTTGAAGCGAGCTGCCACCAAACCAACAATACACTGAGCCTCTTTGATGAGCTGATCGGGAGTGATTCATGTTCTCAGCCGGCAAATTCTGTAGTTACTATTGATCTAACTAATGATAGCTCAGTTCATACTCATAATAAAATAAATATATTAATGACAAGTCACAATAAAATTAAGAAATACCTAAAATTAAATAAGTTTATTAGAAAAACCAACTCTATAGTTAAAAAACAAAAATGTTTTTATAAAAATGTAGAATTAAGAAAAGAGCATATAAACAACATTAATCAGTTAAGGGAATATAAAAAGCAAGTTTACCATTGTCAAAAATTATATGATACTGACACTCAGCGTTTGATCTCTGACCTTGAGCACAAGGAGTATTGTCTTAGGGACCTTGTTTCTAAGTATGAGAATGCTCAGAAGGAAATAAATGAGCATATATTGGCAGCGACACACCTAGTTGACTTATGTAAGTACAATGAGGATAGACTAACATCACTAACCAACAATCACACTTGTGACTGTGACCATCTGACAACTGGTGAGTCGCTTCCAATATCTCCTGACGGTCAGAGTGCTGTTCAGGGTATTAGTTCTGCATTAAAATACATTTGTCCTCTAGTAAAAAAGACAATTATTTTCTCTGATAAAATAGGCACTGACTTTGGCTCAATCTTAAATAAACATGTAAATCATTCGGTAATTAATTATTGTATGCCAGGAGCAACATACAAACAAATAATGGATCAAATCATGCGTTCAAAATTTGATGATCAAACAATAATTATCATTTTAATTGGCCAGGCATTACATATATGTAAAAATGATTTAATAAATAGTTTTAACTCTTTGACCAAACTAGGGGTAATGAAAGTAATGTTATGTGCTTTTCCATACTCTTCTAACTACTCTGAAAAAGAGAATAATTATATTTGGCGGTTAAATAATCTTATGTACAATGTGACATGTCGTCATAGTGATGAATTTATTTATTTTGATTCTAACAAGTTTGTTAGTCATTTACAACTGACACAGGATACATTTTTTATTCCTAAAAAATGCAAGAAATTGATTGCTACTCTTGTAGCTTATAATATTAATAGGTTAAGGGATGAAACAGTTTTAACTAGTAAGACTACTATTAATACTGTGAATAGTTTTTTAAACATTTAGTTTCGACAACAGAGAAGCACAACAATTCAATTTCACTTGTACACCAAAATATTAATCGCTTCTTTGGCAAAATTCTTGATATTGATTTATTACTCGATTCTATAAAAATTGATGTATTATGTTTCACAGAGACATGGTTGAAACCGGACACCATGCTTTTTAATATTAAAAACTTAACGGTTGCCAGTGTATTTAATAGATTGTCAGCAGAGGGTGGCGGCTCAATTATTCTTTTAAATAATAATATTAAATTCAAGGAACGGAAAGATATTTGTAGCCTCTCTGTTGAGCGCGTCTGTGAGGTGTCTTGTGCAGAGTTAGATAGTTATATAATTCTTTGTGTATATAGGCCACCAGCATCAAATTTTATACTATTTTCCTCTACAATTGAAGAGATTCTTCGAAAGTTATTTAAGTCGAATAAATCAATAGTTCTATGTGGTGACTTTAATGTAGATATTCTTACTCATTCGTCTGAAAGTAGAAATTTCGTTTCTTTGTTTAAATCATTTAACTTAGATTTATTGTTTAATGAGCCAACAAGATCAACAGCTACATCAGCTACATGTATAGATAATATATTAACAAATAGCAATATATTGGGAAAATCGATCATAAGTGGTGTTCGTTCAGATCATATGGCTCAACTAATCAAACTACCATATAAAAGTCAAATTTCCAAGGTAACAAAAGTAATTAGGCCTACTACAAAGGTTAGATTAGATAACTTTAAAAATAATTTAGAGTTAAGACTCGAAAGTAAAATTTATAATAGTAATCAGCCCAATATTTTGTATGAAGGTTTATTATCTGATATATGTGTTAATTTCAATAGAGCCTGTCCTTCGAAAATAGTGAAAGTTAATAGTAAATTGGTATTTAGTGACTGGGCTACTAAAGGAATTCGAAAGAGCCGAGATAAATTGTATGAACTTTACCATTTAAAATCTTTAACTAGAAACGAAGATTTTCATAAATATGTTAGGAACTTTTCAAAATTATTTAAAGTAGTATGTAATCTAGCCAAATCCTCCTACATAAGTAACAAAATTGGTAAAGCCACTAACAAAATAAAGACAGTCTGGAATGTTATTAATACGGAAACTGGTAAAATTAAAGATAAGAGTGAACAGCTAACGCTTAAAATTAATGATAGATTGTTGTCAGATAAATTGGAAGTAGCCACTGCTTTTGAGCACTTTTTCTCTAGTATACCGGGGGAGACTACTCAATGTCTTAAATCTTGTCCTAAAGTAGCGGAATCATTACTAAAGCTTCATATCAATAAATCATATCCTAGTTTTAAATTTAGTTATATTAATGCTAACGATGTTTTAAAAACTTTTAATTCCCTTAATATGAAAAGTACTGAAGATTTATGGGGTTTATCGGTTACGGTTTTAAAATCAATAATTGCAGTAATAGCACCTATTTTGTCCGATATTTTCAATGAATGCATTCATCAGGGCTCTTTTCCCGATTTAATGAAGTTTAGTAAAATAGTACCTATTTTTAAATCCGGTTGTAAGTATAATCCATCCGATTATAGACCAGTGTCCGTTCTTCCAGCACTTAGTAAAATATTTGAAAAACTGTTACTCAATCAAATGTTAAAACACTTTAATGAACATGAGATACTGCATGGTCATCAGTTTGGTTTCACGAAGGGAAAATCTACTTCCGATGCAGCTGCAAAATTATTGAAATCCATTTATGAGGCTTGGGAGGGTTCACAGGATGCAATTGGTATATTCTGTGATCTATCCAAGGCCTTCGACTGTGTCGACCACCGTACACTGCTACTAAAGCTAGACTATTACGGAATTCGTGGAACTGCTTATGATCTTGTTCTATCTTATTTATCTAATCGTCAACAAAAGGTAGGGATTAGTAGTACAACATCTGAGGGCTCTTTAATCGAAATGGGGGTACCCCAGGGCTCAATACTAGGACCATTTTTGTTTTTAGTTTATTTAAATGATTTACCATATATTGTAAATGGCCTCTCAGATATAGTCTTGTTTGCTGACGATACTTCGTTGATTTTTAAAGTTGATAGAAAAGACAAAGATCTTATAAGAGTAAATGATACCTTGTCAATAGTCTCCAAATGGTTTACTGCAAACAATTTGTTACTCAACTCTAAGAAGACTAAATGTTTAAGATTCTCTCTACCCAATGTAGCACAAGTAGATAGTCAAATAATAATAGATAGCAGTAATTTGGACATGGTTAATAAAACTGTATTCTTAGGTTTAACATTAGATAATAAATTACAATGGGGTCCTCATATAGATTCTTTGGCAGGTAAATTAAGTTCTGCTGCATTTGCTGTAAGAAAAATTAAACAATTGACGAATGTCGAGACGGCTAAACTAGTATATTTTGCTTACTTTCACAGTCTGTTATCATACGGTATTTTATTATGGGGAGCAGCAGCCGATATTGAAACTATTTTTATACTACAAAAAAGGGCAATTCGTGCAATTTATAGTATGGGTCCTCGGGACTCATTAAAGCATTTATTTAAAGAAATAAATATAATGACTTTGCCTTCACTCTACATTTATGAAAATATAATGTTCATACGTAGAAATATAGGAATGTTTAAAACAAAAGTAGATGTCCATAATATAAATACAAGGCAAAGAGAGAAATTAGTTGTTCCATATTTTAGGTTAGCCAAAGTTAGCAAGTCATTCCTTGGTAATTGCGTTCGTTTTTATAATAAAATACCTAACTCGGTAACCAAGATGACCGATTTTAAATTCAAATTTTACGTGAAGAAAGTTTTGAAGGAAAAGGCTTATTACAAGGTAGCTCAATATATTGAAGATAGGGATGTTTGGAAATAGTTTCACTCTGCACAGGTGCACTTCGCATATTGTTTTTTTTATTTTATTTTTTTAGTTTTAGCCATTATGTAGCGTATTTGCTATTATTTAATAAGAACTTGTTTGCGTTACATTTTATTATTTACTTGGTATTGGTATTTTTCTTTTTGATTTAATTGTATATTGTATTGTACATTTTGCTGTTATTGAAAAAATATAGCCAATAGTCAGATTATAAAAAAAAAGAAAAATATATATAAAAAATGTAACCTTGCTGAGTTTCTTGCCGGTTCTTCTCAGTTGAAGGCTGATTTCCGAATCGGTGGTAGCTTCAGTAAATTCGACCTTCATAAGTGCCCTCCTAGGGCCTAAACTGAATAAATGGCTTTGACTTTGACTTTGACTTTGACTAATGTTTCAATAAAATAATTTTCTCGGCTGAAAGAACAATAATGAATAATCACAGCCATTGTCATATTGAATCATAATATTTATTTCAAAATGAGCTCTAGATAAAATTATTAACGTTTCTTTTTATTTAAAATCCGTTTACTTCCAAAGCTTCTATTTATTTGTTTAAAATTCCATTCAATATTTAAAAACATAAAATAAGGTTATAAACGATTTAAATAAACCACAGATCGATCACAAAGTTTGTCATCATCATGAACAGCTTTTGAGTATTATCTTAGATTAAAACTTAAGATAGGATCTTTTTTTATATTACAATCTAGCGTTTCTAAGCTAATGAGTAATTTTTATTTATCCTAATCTTATACACAAAACTGAATATTTGAAGAGTTTTGTTTCACTTAAGGAGAAGACACTTTGTTCTTGTGTTCTTTCTTATAGCACGAACACTTTTTTTTTTTTTATCAACGAATTCCTAAGCACCATAATACCGAATAATCTTTTTATATTTTGTATACATTAAAAAGATATTTGTTCCGTTCAAATAAACACAATTTTTATCGTAACGTCCGTACATCCAAAGCAATTTCTCCTAAACGGCACATTAATAGGTCGTTAAAGGAAATAGATGCACTCCAATCTGCATAATATTATCAAAGCTACATTTCCTAGTTTTTCTTATAACAACTTGTGTCCTGAAATTATTTTTGTCTTTTAGATCTTTTAGATTGTAGTACAGTACCGAGTTTCAATCTATACTATAATATAATATAATTCATAATATCTATACGATATCTTTACTAATATTATAAAGCTGAAGAGTTTGTTTGTTTGATTGAACGCGCTAATCTCAGGAACAGGTTCGAATTGAAAAAGTATTTTAGTGTTGGATAGCCCATTTATCGACGAAGGCTATAGGCTATTTATACCGGGAAAACATAAGATCCCTCGGAAACGCGGGTGAAACCGCGGGGCGGAAGTTAGTATAAATATTACACATACGTATGTACACATAGTAACATTCGAAAGCAATTTTCTCTTCAAATAAACATTGCAATTTTGAGATAAAATCTATATCACAATAATATTCCTTCACCGAAAGCTAAAGTTCATTGTAAGATTCGTACTCACGACCTTTGCTACGGTATCGACGTCACTACCACTGAGCTATCATTACCATAAAACGTTGTACCTTCGCCCAAACGTTTTGTAATGTACCTCAACCCGATACCATACCATAATGGCTGAGGGACCACAGGGACCTTTGAAAAAAATCGACACGTGGCTAAAACATGAAATAAGACATTGGAATTGAATAAAGATATAACCTATCGATATATTTGAGTAGGTAATTTATATTCAACTGAAGATATGTACCTTTATATCTCCTGAGAGATTTTGTACAGTATTTGTATATTAGATCTTTTTTCTATAAACATCTTAGTCGGTTTGAATATCTATTTGGGGTCTAAAGAGGGACTTTTAATTAATGCAATTTCAGTTCATATTTTTATATCAAAGGACAGTCAGCCCATACTCGTATGATAATAAAAGTGATCACCATAGATTCACTATACCAAAATAATTGCCAATGTGTTGCCAGAGACGAAAGAAAAAAATACTAGTTAATATAGGAAAATGGTTACGAAAAGCCTTCATCAAAAGGCGCGGTGAATGTTGAATTGAAAAGTTGACAATGAATCAGGCAGAGAAGTTCCGAAGCCAGAAGAAATAAGATCGATTTTAATTAATTCCACGGGACTTCTTTTGTGGCGCGTTTCTGTTTCTAGTAGCTTAAATCTCAATAAATGCCTGGCTGGCTCTATCTTGCTACTAAACCGCCAAGTGCCTACGTTCGCAGCTACAGTAGAGAACCAGTTACCTCTTAGGCTTTGTATGCTCATCACCTTCGGCCATATCATCACTTACCGAGACTGTAGATAAATTTAAACATTAAATGAAGCATTTCAATTGAACATATTCTCGATTAAACCGATACAGGGTTTTGTACTAACCACAAAAGCTTTTTATCAATATTGGGATTTATTTAAAACTAGTTTCCGCCCCGCGGTTTCACCCGCGTTCCCGAGGGATCTTGTGTTTTCCCGAGATAAAAAGTAGCCTATAGCTTTCCTCGATAAATGAGCTATCTAACACTGAAATAATTTTTCAAATCAAACCAGTAGTTCCTGAGATTAGCGCGTTCAAACAAACAAACAAAAAACTCTTCAGCTTTATAATATTAGTATACATTGCATCTATTACTTTTAAAATACTGAATTTTGATATCAATAAAGCCTTTCATTTCAAGTTTTATTTACATGCATCCTATTGAATAAATGTGAGAAAGCAATTAAAAACTCATTTGTAACTTTTATAATTTGTAGGCACAATTGCTTTTCGGATTGGCAAATTAATTTGATTCATTTTAATATCGTTAATAACAAATATAATTTGATTGAATCAATCAAGAGCGTGAGATAATAATATGAAATATATGCGATTCATTTATTTTGCTAAATGGATTGATTAACTGTTTATTGTTTATATTATAGATACCTACATATTTTCAATACATGTATACAGTCATATGCAAGTACGTCTTGCAACGAGACTAGATAAATAATTTAATGTAATAAATCTGAGATGGTTTTGAAAAGAGTAATTGCTGAGTTTCTTGCCGGCTCTTCTCAGTAAAAGCAACCTTCCGAACCGTGCGTTAGAGTCAGACTATTCATAAGTGCTTGTGAAGGCCTATTTGAATAAAAAATATTTTCATTTTCATTCATTTTCATTTTCATTCATTTAACGCTCACGTGTAATTAGTATTATATATATAAATAGGCAAAGATAAAATAATTTTTGTACAATTTTCTTTTTGTGAATCGTTTTTTTAACGAGTCAAAGTCAATGGCTTTCAGTTTAGCCCCTAAAAGGGAACGTATGAACGTCGAAGCTACTGAAGTTACCACCGATTCGGAAGTCGCCTTCAACTGAAATGAACCGGCAAGAAACTCAGCAAGGTTACATTTTTTATATATTTTTTGGACAGTCTGACAATGTTAGCTTTTTTTTCCAAACGTTTTAGTGAAAGAGTTTTAGCGTTATCAATGAAATGGAAAAAGGCCTACTGTAGTAGAGGAAAGTTTGTGTGCGTTTGTCACCACATAGCTACGTAATGGCTGAACGTATTGTCATGAAATTAAGGTATATTTTACCCTGGGAACGCGGTTGAAACCGCAGGGGACAGCTATTAATAATATTATATTTCACTTTTATTTTTATTTTTCACTTCCAAGGGTGGTATTGACGTCAAATATCTGGCGTAGGATGTGTCCTTCGTGCCTCTATATTGCGACCCACGGGTTTGAATCCTACTGAAAACAATGTACGAGAAAACAAGGTAGGTACTTTGTTAAACCCACCTGGTTATCAACATTAAATTGAGAATTTGACGCTAAGCAAGCACTATCGGTATTTCTGTAAGTCCACCTGAACCCCGGTTCCCAGAATTTCGCAACATTTAATACGTATTGTGAACTCTTATTTTTAATACATAAATGTCTACCAAATTATAACTACCTACTCCTTTTTTCTTAAAGTCGGTTAAAATAAAGAATATGTATAAGCAACGTTATTATTAGTAATACCAAAGAATCGATACACTCCAATAAGATTGGAATGGTAAGAATGCTTTACACAGCAAATTTTATTTACAAAAAAATTAATATAAAACAGTTGCTATAATGCATCTTTCTGTTTCTCCGATTACTTCTAAACCCGCAACGGATTTTGATACGGTCTACTACGAAACGCAGGGCGGAAGCTAGTCCTGCCTAATTGAAAGAGTTTGTTTGTTTGTTGGTTTGTTTGTTACCTTTTCACGTCTAAGCCGCTGCGCAGATCGCGATGAAATTTAGTACGCAGATGGGCTATGGTATGGAGAAAGACATGGACTACTTTTTATCTTGGAAACGCGGGTGAAACCGCGGGGGATAGCTATTACTAATTTCAAAGATAAATATAAAAATTACAGTTTTCACATAAAAACTTATGAGTTTTGTCACAAAATAACATAGCATAAAACGTATGGGCTCATTCTACTGGTGAATTTTGATACTTAGCTCACCAATTTCTAGAATTTTGTATGTAGATATATATTTACAGAATATTACTAGTCCTTATACAGTTAACATATCAAGTTACAGCTCCATTACACAAGAAGGATATCTATTAACATCTTCGAAGGTAGATAAGCTATATAATAGGTCAGTGGTATTGTCGTGAATGAAATGGATTCTAATCCTAATCCTAACTAATATTATAAATGCGAATGTGAGTTTGTTTGTTTGTTGCACGCAGATACGCAGATACGCAGATAGCCTATGGTATGGAGAAGGACATGGGCTACTTTTTTTTGTCGGAAATGCGGTTAGAGCCGCGGGGGACAGCTAGTTATACAATAAGTTTGAGTAAAGAACATCGTGAGAAAACAGTATCACGGGGGTAACGCTTTTCAAGTTCAAAATCTGTCAGCACTAACTGCGTGTTCTTGAGAATCAGCTCCTTTTTACAAGCTTTTATTTAACTTTTATAACACAAAATAATTAATCAAAAAGACCTCTTTAAAATAAGAGATTCCAATTTTACCGGCATTGAGGATCAATTTGAGGTTCCAAAATTTCTACACATATTAATTGAAACTGATACTATAAATTGTACTTAGGTTTTATGAAATATATTTTTAGTTTTTAAATTAAACAATAAAAACCATTTTGTCGCAACCGCCCGTTCCGTTTACGCGGGTTTTCTATGAGAGGTCGCTATAGTAGGGAGCGGGACGCAGCACGTAGAATTTCAGATTTTTAAGCTTAACGCGGCGTCACCTTAACTTGCAATGTATGTAAATACTAACCATGTTTGTTACGGTGAAATCTTGCAAGTCGTATTACACCACATTCCAGTGGTCGGATTGACTTGATATTTGGTATACATTAGTATATTGGAAGACAATGCAAGTACAGTCAACAAAAAATACCACCAAAAAAATCTTGTATTAAAAATGAAATTTTTAACAAAGATTTATTAGACTGTGTGTTTCTGACTTCGGGTACATCATCATATACTGACGAGATTGCTATAAGAAAACGAGTAACACGTATCTTCATTGAGTAGTTTGTATCTAGCGACCAAAAGATAGTCTACCTAATTGAGGTCAAAGTGATTATCCCATAGTAGATATTATCAGTTACCTAATGACCCTTATTGTCTACCTCATAGAGCTGTGAATAAAACTGTATTAATAATGTTAAGGACACGTGACACATAATCTCATTATTCGTTAAATAGATATAAGTAATTGAGCAACGTGTCTACCAAAATGACATGATAGACTGATATATTATTTTCTTAATAAGCAATCTGACATACGAAATTAATATAACGTAACATTATCTCGTAAGAACGCAGAAGATTTTCCCTTTTGTTGGTATTTTGTTAGCTACGCAAAAAAGGTTTTATAAATGGGGGATGTACGTTTATTTATATTGCTCAGCTTTTAGCCGCTGTTTGACTGTGGAATTCATTTTTTTTTTTATTAATGAAAAGGTCGGTGATTTTATACGCAATGGTCGAAACTAGATAGGTAAATCTCATGAATTACATGGGTATTAGAGTCAGACTATTCATAGGTGATTGCGAAGGTATTTATTTGAATAAAACGTTTTTATTTAATTATAAAATGAGACCAGTAACTTGCGTAACTTATATTTATCTCTATCTATCTCTTATTATCTCATGTTTGACGAAATAAAGTATGTTTTCTCTATAGCCTCAAAATATTTAATTATATTTAATTAATTCACAAACAAGTCTCACATAGCTTGCTTAGCTAGCTGTTTCAACCGCATTTCTGAGGCATATCTTATCCCTGGGTAAAAATTCTATATATTATTCCAGGGTATGAACTATCTACGTTCGAAGTTCATCCGTTCATTTTGATACGGATATTATGGTGTTACAGAAACCAGTTTAGATTTTTACGAACACCATCGTTTCATCGGTAATAAACATACACCCAAACATTCGCTTTTGTAATATTAGTAGGAAGATGGATTAAGGATATTTATAATAAAATTGAAACGCAATTTCAACTATCAACGCGGGATTCAATTCCTACTCAATGAATATTTCCATTTAATCTTTTTCTCGCCTTTTTGCCCAATAATTTAGGGGAAGGCAATTTTCGTAAAATTACCATCCTGATAGAACTGGCTGATTATCAATAATGACATATCAACACATAGGTATAGATAATAAAAAGCCGAAGATACGGCAGCGCCGTAGGCCACACATGTATGAGAAAAATCAAAAATTATAAATAAAAGTCTTGAACATAAATAAACCTGTTGTACAATATGTATATGTTACCGGCCAAACTAGATTTTCGGCCAAGCTAGTTTGTCCTAGGCCAAACTGAGTTTGAATTATTATGCAAGTAAAAAAGGGTTTCCGTGCAGTTAAAAAAAACAACGAAGTGTATGGCGATCGCTCGCTGCGGTTCGCGATCGCCATTAACTTCTTACCTAAAGTATCCGAGTCGTTTCTGAATAGGAAGAGAAAGTGATCACCAAATTACGATTACTTACATATGTGAAAACATTGTACATGTAACTTTTAAAATCTCTTTTCTCAATTCGAAACCAGTTTGGCCTAGGACAAACTAGTTTAGCCTGAAATCTGGTTTGGCCGGTAACATATATAAATTATTTGGCACTGACAATACTCTTCTCTACATTCAAATCAGCAACTTTTTATGAAATGTCAAAACGATAGGTTTATATGGAGTTTTGTATGAAATACAAGCATGTGACGTCATCATACTCTTTATGGTTAGACTGGTCATCATAATAAGGATAAATTTAATAAAACAATCGTGGTTTCCATTTTTTTTGATGTTTTATACATTGGTTAGTGTTGGATAATTTATTTTGAATACAGGCAAATACCCTATTTACCAAAGATAAAAATAACTGAAATTGTTTGTCTAATAAACGATATTACAATCGATAGAGTTAACGATACTAACGTTAACCAAATAATTCATGATGCCTGGTTTTCACGGGCCCAGTGCACAGAGGAAGTTACTTTCTCTGTGCCCAGTGACTGCGGCGGACAGTGGTTTGTCTAAAGATGACGCGCAACGCGCGGGCGATACCCCGTATGCTGCTGAAAAATACCTAATGTAGGCATTTTCTTAGAATATCTTATGCTAAGATTTTACCGTCACCTAAATGCCTATGTTGCAATCTAATATATGTGACTATTTTAAAGTATTTTATAAAAATACGGGTAGTTTATTTATCAATCCTACTAATCACACGAATTCTACTAATTGGTAGGATTTTTATTACCATATTATCGTTATAATCATACTAATATTATTAGTGCAAAATTTGTGGAAATAGTGAAGGCTGAAGTGAGTCAAATTACACTTAGCAAGTAGATATTTTATTTCCCTGGATTATTATGTTATTTTTTCTGTTATATTGTTGTACTAGTTGTCACCCGTGTTCCCGAGGGATCTTACATTTTCTCGGGATAATAAGTAGCTTATAGCTTTGCTCAATAAATGAGCTATCCAACACAAAAATATTTTTTCAATTCGAACCAGTAGTTCCTGAAATTAGCGCGTTCAAGCAAACAAACAAACTCTTCCGCTTTATAATATTAACTAGCTTCCGCCCCGCGGTTTCACCCGCGTTCCTGAGGGATCTTATGTTTTCTCGGCATAAAAAGTAATCTATAGCCTCCTCGATAAATAGGCTATCTAACACTGAAAGACTTTTTCAAATCGAATCAGTAGTTCCTGAGAATAGCGCGTTCAAACAAACAAACAAAAAACTCTTCAGCTTTATAATATTAGTATAGATAATTAATAGTTAATATTAATTAATCATTAATAATAGTAAATATTGTGTTGGTATAGCCGTTAATTCTTTTTTGATTCTATTTAGAAACATACAAAATAAATCACGAGGTAAAAACCTAGTCTGCAATTAGGTTAACAGTCAATAAAAAATAATACTTTTGCCTTCTATGGTAAGCAGCACTAATTAAACGAATTTAAATCGATACCATTCAAGCCTTTTCCAACGTACCGAGTCGCATTATTAAGTCGAATACAGAAAGTGGATGTTTGTTACGATTTTATCGATAACACACGCTGGTGGCTTCTATTTTCTGGTACATTAGACAGGTCAATCTAGGGACCCTAGTCGAACGCCTGCGAGCGCACACAATTTGTGATTTAATTTGATTTCGATATTTATAAGCTATTCGGAACACCTATATAGTACCACCTACACTAGGTAACATTTCTTGCTTCTATAATGTACCAGTTTTTACCCCGCGGTTTTACCCGCGTTTCCGGGATAAAAAATATACTATGTGTAAATCCAGAACGTATTCTAACTGCGTACATACTAACTGACGTAACTGTTCTAAATACATAATGAACTAAGATAAAATAAGTCTTAATTTATGAAATATGACAGGAGAATGGAAAATATTATTGGAATGTTTTCAATTGAATGAACACAAAGGAAGACTTTATTGTGTTTTGTAAATAGAGTAGGTAGTAGGAATAATGGTATATGTCAATGTTGTGGAAACCGTGGGCATTACTCATAACAGTAACTCAATAGGACTTTTGAGTTTTACCTGGCTAATTAAAAACATTTCTTTAAAAATATGATATACGAATAAACCTGTTAGGGTTCCGTTAAACCCAAATCCCGTCAGTCCGTCGCTGGACTCTATCTTTTTAACCATATCTAATAGGTATCTAGTTTGAAGTTTCAAAGATATGTGTTAACCCTGAACATTATCTATCTATTACAGAGCTAAAAAATATACACATACTCACACACAAACTTTCACTTATAATATTAGTATGATAAGACAAGATGTAAGGAACCCTCCGTGTGCAATTGCAACATGCAATTGACAGTTTATTTTAAGATTAAATAAAAGTTTAACAGCAATATTGATAAACTAAATATACTGTTTACAACAACTGAAATGAAATTTAAAATATTTTTTATTCAAATAGGCCTTCATAAACACTTATGAATAGTCAGACGCACGGTTTGAAAGGTTGTTTTACTGAGAAGAGCCGGCAAGAAACTCAGTAATTACTCTTTTCAAAACCAACTCAGATTTATTAAATTATTTATCTCAACTCACTGACACACACATGTTATAATAAAAAAAGAAAAGAAACAAAATTAACTTAGTTAATAAATACTTAGATAGCAAATTCAAGCAGACCAGCTCCCACTAGCAGCACCTGCTCACAATGGAAAACATCATTGATCTAAAACCAACCTACAATCACTTATCATCATCATCATCAACCTAAATCAGTCCACTGATGGACATAGGTCTCTCCCAAAATACGCTACTGAGCCCGATCTTCAATCACTTATGTCAAAGAGTTATCTGCCATAATTAGATACATCATTACCCTGAAACGCGGCAGGTATATTAAGCAAAATTTGAAAATAACTCAAGTTAACTCGTACCATGTAACTTGGCAATTTAAGTTTTCAAAACTATCCGAACATCGGTGGTAGTTAAACGTTAGTTAAATGCGCTAGTTGCACACTGGCACAGCCTTCCCCGTATGCTCTTGAAATACGGTATAAGCGCTGAACGTGTCATAAAGATTAGCGGAGCGGTTTAGCCGCTTAGACATTCAGATCTCCAGATACCAGATATTATTCCAAACTTTCTTTTTTATGTCACCTAATGGTAGGTTGCCTATGGACATTAGCAAAACCAGGGGATAGCCAATCTTTGGCCGTCCTTTATAAAGAAGAAGGCAATTGACTCTCAAGTGCAACTGCTGGGATACACCAATAAATAGGTGACAAATTTTCAATACAAGGGTGATAGCCAGCAAGCCTGGTAGGCGGGTACTACAAAGTACCCTACCACCATGCTATGGTTTCCTCACGATGTTTTCCTTCACCGAAAGCTCAAGCTCATTGTAGGATTTGAATCCACGACCTTCGTCGCAGCATTTGTCATTTGTATTTTGAGTTTTTCAGATCATTGTGAATTAGGAAATTTATATAATATTTCGAAATTCAACCCCTAAGGGGGTAACAGGGGATCGCATTAGAAACTGTGGGGCGGAAAGCCACTTTTCCTATATATTTTTTTATACCACTATGGTGGCAAAAAAGCACACAGATGGTAAACGGTTACCGTGGCCTATTGACGCTTGCAACACCAGGGTTATCACTCGCCAACCCTGCTAAAATCTTTGTATTTCCTCGATTTCCTTTTATGCCTCTTCTCTTAGAACTTAGACCACAATGTAAAGTAACTGATGATGCTTTTAGTTGTAATTCCAGCAATTTCGGTTGGCTCAAGTCAGTTCAGTGTTGCCATGCGTGCAATATAACTTAACCTATCTTTTGTTCATTATGTTAAATTTTGGCTTCAACTTACCGACGGAAAACTTCAAGTTTAGAACTTAACTAGACTGGTTAAATTTATTTGTAAATGATGGGTATTCTTGTTCAATTTCCGAACTTGTGCAGGAATGCTTTGTTTGGTTTAAAACTTTTCATTGTATTGGATTTTCTAGTTATATTAATTATTATTGTTTCAGAATGTTCAATATATTTATTGAGTCGATGTTATTCTCTCAATATATAGACTTATTCAAGTACTTTCAAATCAAATCGTTTTAGAGTGTATTAAAGAGTGCTTATAAATTATTAACTTCTAATATGTTTATAAATTTTCATAATGTTAGGTACATTTAATCTCCGAAAACAAATCTCTTTGAAGACTACATCAAAATTAATAATTTAGATACTGATGTTATAAGCCTATTTCGATTAAATAAAAATTAGCTTCTCCATTTTTTTAGAATAATCGATCGATCAAACAAAGCATATAAAAGTTCCTAGTATACATGTAGTATTGGGAAATTCCTAGTTAAAGTGGGGTTCGAATCCTACAATGAGCTTGTGCTTTCGGTGAAGGAAAACATCGTGAGGAAACCATAAGACGGTGATACGATAATAATTTTAGTACAAAAATCTATAAATATTTTGGGACATAAATAAATATTCTGGGACATTCCTGACACACGGCCATCTGACCCCAAACTAAGCAGAGCTTGTACTATGGAAGCCAGATAACTGATATACTAAATAATACTACTTTATTTTGTAAATACTTACATATATAGATAATTACACCCAGACTCGAGACAAATAGACATGTTCATGAGTGGGAATCGAACCCACAACCTATGGCGTGATAAATAGGATATCTTACCAACCACGCCAACCGGCTCGTCAACGGGCCAAGCATCTACCGGTGCATGTGTTCAGTTAGCTACACTTGAAAGTTCCTTCTAGGCTTTGTGTGCTTACCACGCTCGGTCACATCATCACTTACCATAGTGAGATTGTGGTCAAACACTAGCCTTTAAAAAACAAAGTAAAAAAAGTTATATAAATATTGAAATGGTAAAACAAGCAAGGTTGTATGTCATAACTCTACAGTTTAGCTTATTTACCCGACTACGACTGAAAAGAAAGGGTTCCTCTCCGTGATTTTAACTACAATATATCATGGTTAGTATTCAGTTTTACTAAAGACACCGTAAGTTGAAAAGTTCAGTATTTTAACAAATAAAACAATTAACTTTTTTAATTATTCATTCAAGCTTTTAAAGCTAGTCGAAAAAGAAATGCATTAGACGTTCTTGGCATAACGCCATATGCAAGGTATTTTCTAATTAAGTTAAGACAAAAGTATTATTACTTTTAAATGTATAGAGCTCTATTTTCAATAGTATTTATGAAAGCTGTATAGTTAATGCCAGCCTGGATCACTGCCTTGTGTTTTTACAAGCTTTTATTTAACTTGCAATGTATGTATGTTTGTCCGGGTGGAAACTTGCAAGGTGAATTTCACCCACTGCCAGTGGTCGGATTGACTTGATATTTGGTATACATTAGTATATTGGAAGACAATGCGAGTACAGTCAATAAAAAGTACAGTCACCAAAAAAAGCTAGTTGTTAATAAAAACTTATTACCAATATTAAATGAAGTTCGAAGCTAGTTCATGTTTTTGTTGTATTTTTAAGATGATAATAGCTCAGTAGTAATGACGTCAAAATCCGTGACGAAGGTCATAGTTTCGAATCCAATATTGGAGCCTGAGCTATCGGGGTAGGACAGCATCGTGAGGAAACCATAGCACGGTAATTTATGGTACCCATCTGGTTGGCTACCATCCTTAAATTGAAATTCTGTCGTCAAGCATCTATTGGTGAGTTCCGCCAGATGCACTTGGGTCCCAGGCTTTGTGTGCTTTCCACCACCCGCCCAAAATATCATGGTTAAATTATGGGCAATCACAAGCCTATTATAGTAAAAACATAATCAATTAGGGTAATGTATGTTTGTATGGAATACAATTTACAAACAACAAAACAAAAGAGTACCTATATATTAAAAATGTAAAGAAAATCACTTCACTCATATACAAACTCTTTTCTTTAAGTCTGTCATTGCCGCGTTTTCGACAAAGCACTGACAGTGGTGACATGTGCGCGTGTGTGTGTATCAAACGCATGGTAGAGTGTGTGATGTTTTTTTTTTTTTTTTAATGTATTTCTAATGAATATTATATAAAAATAGTAGCTTTATGTGCTCCTTCTCCATATAAACTTAACTGTGCCAAATTTCATACTCTTCCATCCGCGTAATTTTCGTAAAAAGGTATACCAAAGTTTTTGCTTCACGTATTTATATTATAATAATCAATTTTTATTTCAGTCAAATTACGACCATAGATATATAGGATATGACTGCTGTGTTTGACGTTTATGTGGGGTCTAATCTATCCCTCAATAATTTTATTTATTAATTTCAATGTGTAGATAAACCCAAACAATAAGCAAATACTATATAAAAAATAAAATACAGTCGAGCCTACATTTTTAGAAAGTAATTAACCGACTGCGGCAAAGGTAAAAAAAGTTTTATTTTGTGTCAATTTGCCTAAAGGTGGGTATTTGAATAAAATTTGTAAGGTACGGTGCCAGTCCAATCCAAATTTACCAATAAATACGTCTCCCCAAAACAATTTTATTTATAGAACATAGTTACATACTTATGAAAAAATTTACAACTTTATCCTGTCGCACTAAAAATAAACTTATATGAGCTTCTGTTTGAACAACAAATAAAAGTACATACAATAAAAAAATAACTGCTGACAGTCAGTTCCATTCCATAAAGAAAATAAAATAACGTAAAAATCTAATTTTGCAAATTGTTTGCCACGCTTGCAATTTTTAATTGAAATTTATGTGCACGATGTCGATTTGTTTTGCTTTCTTCACTTTACACTCGTGACTTGTTTTTATAACTCTAGTGAGGATAAATAATATGGAGACAATTTTAATAATCTGTGAGTTCGTAACACGTAACATAAAATTCAAGAGAAATCCCTTTTGAATTTTGCTAAGTGCATAAATATATATTTACACTCGTGGTGGTACTACGCTTTGATAGTAAGGGTAATATTATTCCTTTCTTCAAGTTGGTATTTTTCAGACATGGGTAAACTAACTAAATTGTAACTTCAAGTTACAGGGTTGGTACCTACCTTAAAGTTTGATATTATATTAAAATGTCAATGAATAAA
Organism: Tetheella fluctuosa; assembly: GCA_951216915.1. Lineage (NCBI taxonomy): Eukaryota > Metazoa > Arthropoda > Insecta > Lepidoptera > Drepanidae > Tetheella > Tetheella fluctuosa. The sequence continues at coordinate 10,878,591 of OX578226.1, read as the reverse complement.
AAATAAAAACAAATTTTACGTATAAAAATGTACTACATATGAGCAAACACAGCTTTAATATAACTCATACAAATGTAAATAATGAGGTTTATAAAATATTTCCACGAAATTGTCGAGATGCGAACACACGCTACCGCGAGCAAATTCCGACCGCTTTTAATCACATACACTTCACACAAGTATAACTTCAGACTTACGTAAGTGTCTCAGATCAAATAATAAATAAAAAGATAGGTACTTGAATCAATTAGCTACGGTACGTAGCACAAAGAAGTTATTGGGTCGACCAAACTTTACGTAATAAAAAATCTTCGTCAACAAGTGTTGTTTCACAGAATTGCATAGCTGATGGTAAAGTGGTCACCGCCGCATATGGACATTGGCAATATCAGGGACGCGCTTATTTCAGGAACTACTGGTTCGAATTGAAAAATAATTTTAGTGTTGGATAGCCCATTTATTGAAGAAGGCTATAGGTTCCTTTTTATCCCGGGAAAACATAAGATCCCTCGGGAACGCGGGTGAAACCGCAGGGCAGAAGCTAGTCAAAAGTAAAAAAAATATGCGAATTTTGAATTCAGGTAAAACCGCGCGATATAATACCCTCTTGTGTTATGATCTGGTACGCACTTATGAATACACCTACTTAGTATGTAGTTAAGTTAGTTAAAGACTAAATTTGCTTGGCAAGCCTAATGAGAACGTTTTGCAAGCTAACTTATTTGTGCTTATACACATTTGAGAGCAGATTTTCCTAGCGACTGTCGTGGGTAAAGCTCGGCAGTTTGTATTTGCCGCGTTACGCGAAAGCTTTAGAAAAGCTTATTTGTGTTTCGTGTTTTATTCTATGCTGTGTATAAACTGTGTTGATTATGTGTGTTATTTTTGGTCAGGATGTGGTGGTACCTTTAGTTTTACTCTGACTGACATAAAATATATTTTTTTAAGTAACGTTTTACGTCTTTATTTTATATATGGTTATGTTTGATTGCAATCTTACTATGGTAAGGGACATGTGACCGAAGTTGGTAAGCAGACAAAGCTTGATTTTCAGCTTGGTGGTTTTTATTAAAAACATAATATTTTTGTTAGTTTTTGATTCTAGCTGAACCGTTTTATAAATTCAAGTAGGTACTTTGATTATCTTCAGACAGCACTTTTTCGTAAAACTTAACGATCATTGATTTTATGTCCAAAACTGATTGGACATAATTTCAGTCTGTCTTCAGGACTTGGCAAATCGTTTCTAATCAATTCATTTTATTTGCTTTGAGCAAGCAAGTTTCAATAAATAATTCTTGTCACGTAGACGAAGTCTTTATGGGATAACATGTTTATACTTTAATTTAAAACTGTTTAAATAAATAAAATAGATGAAGAAATGGACAATAATCCTGGGAAAATTGGACTATATTTGAAAGCCAGTTCTTTCTAGACTTTGTGTGCTTACCACCTTCGGCCACATCATGTGGTCAAACACAAAAAGAAATGTATGTATCTATATAGACTAATTTTGCCAATTTTGCGGTTACATCCGCGATCCCTTATTTTACCCCTTGATGATTATCCAAAAACACACACCCATACTTTAAAAAACGCAATTTAACTAAAACACTGTCACTATATACTGTCATTGTCAAACAATGTGACGATATTTGCGTGATCATTTAATCAGTAGGTATATTAGTTAGCAAAGAAGTCCCAAACGTCCACCTCTATTACAGAAGAAATTTACTTAGCGTTTCATAAGTAAGGCCTATAGAGTTTACTTGAAATATTTAGGAGTCTTCCGTTATTACTAATATTTGTTTTTGGTTAAAATTCAAAGCTTCATAGTTTTTTTTTTATTGTTTTGTGGTTTCAGTTTTCTAAAATTAAATTACTTCACCAACTGAAAATGGATCATATTTAATTTAAGGTACATCGGACAAGGTAATTACTCCGTTATGTTACATTACATTTACATTAATCCCACCAAGATTATTTATACCCACAACTTTAACATGCATCTAATTCATTTAATCCAATGTTTAACATAACATAGCCTTATTCTCGTACATGATAAAAGATGGCAAAATCCCTCGGTTCCAAAACAAAGCACAAAATAAGCTCTCTTAAAAAAAGTTTGTTGTGTTCTTTCTTTTCAATTCTATAAAGACCAGGCCGCGGATGCTTCATCAGAGGGTTCTTAATTAAAAACTAGACGAACAATGGGGGTTCCCAGGGTGAAATATGGTTGGCTGGTGCATTTACATGAATGCTGGCAAAGTCTGTAGAGTAGGTACCCCTTTTTTGTTTTTGAATGCTGCATCGTAGTTTTTGTTTTTAATTTGTTATTTAGTTTTTAATGGACTATATTGTGTAAAAGTTTTACTTTAAAATAAAAACGATGCGGTGTAATATTGACTTAGTAGGCGACAGAGGCGCCGCTTGGTGACCGCAACATTTCGACCCTTGAATTATATTTTGAAAAAGTATATGCCTTTTTTTGATAATTTATATTATAATCAATCGACAATAAAAAACTTAAATAAATGTCGTAATTTAAGTACAAATATATATGACTAGTTTCCGCTCCGCGGTTTCATCCGCATCCCTGAGGAATCTTATGTTTTCCCGGTATAAAAATTATCCTGGTTAATCCAGGGTGTCAGCTACCTCCATACAAAATTTCTTCATAATTGGTCCAGCCGTTTGAGCGTGAAGAAGTAACAAACATACAAACACACGGTCATAATCGCCTTTATAATATTTGTGTGATTATATAAGTTAAAGTACCTAATGAATATTGTAATAGGTACACTAAATAACAGGATTAGAAGGCATAAAACATAATAAACATTTACTTCAGTTTCTTTTTTAGGTTGATTTAGTGAGAATTGTGTGTTCCTTCTTGCCATAAAACGTTATCTTGTTACAATCTACAATCGCCTATTTTGTTCGTCATATAAGATAAGATATTGTAGGGAATATTGTTGGAACGTAGCTCGTGGCTTGGATTCGCTTATTCGTCAGGCTATTTGCCTCCAATAAAATGTGTTGGAACGTAGCTCGTGGCTTGGATTCGCTTATTCGTCAGGCTATTTGCCTCCAATAAAATGTGTTGGAACGTAGCTCGTGGCTTGGATTCGCTTATTCGTCAGGCTATTTGCCTCCAATAAAATGTGTTGGAACGTAGCTCGTGGCTTGGATTCGCTTATTCGTCAGGCTATTTGCCTCCAATAAAATGTGTTGGAACGTAGCTCGTGGCTTGGATTCGCTTATTCGTCAGGCTATTTGCCTCCAATAAAATGTGTATTTACTACAGTGTATCAACTCTAAAATAATAAAAATATACTTATTATTAGGTACATTAATGGCGTAAAAAAAAAAAATGTGAAATCTTAATAGATTATGTCACTTACTCTATTTACAACAGCTACCCATTACTATCATCGCAAATAATATTTTTGACATATCACACACACGGCCATCTGACCCCAAACTAAGCAGATCTTGTGCTATGGAAGCCACATAAACTGATATACTACACCCAGACTTAGGACAAACAGACATATTCATGCACACAATGTCTCTGAGTGGGTATCGAGCCCACGACCTGCGGCGGTAGCGATAGGGTATCTTACCAACCAAGCCAACCGGCCTGTAGCAGCTTAACACCATAAGTATTGTGAACGACCCATTTCTTCCACCATAAACAGCGAAAAGAAAAGACAGTGAATTTATGTCAAAATAAATTTGACAGTGTCAATATGTTTGACATTTCTACGTGCGCTGCGATCAATTTAACTGTCCCCACACGGTCCCCACAATGCACTTTGCACATAGCCAAGTCAGTATCTTCCACCCATGCTCCTCAATAAACACAAACGCAGAAATTTCGACATAGAGACGTTGTCTACATTATAATAATAATAATAATGTTTATTAGACTCAGCAAAAAGATACAGGTTTGCTCTTAATTATAGTACATTAAAATACAAGCACATTTTTGATCATTGATGCCTAAACTAGATGCACATAGCATCTGTTCTATAGACATCAATCAATACCCCTTTTATGTTACAAATATGTACCTATGATGAATCTGTAATATGGATCTGTTTGTATTTATTTAAATTACAAAGTTTTATCTGGACTAATTAATTGATCAAATCAAGTTACTAAAAATACAAAGCCTTTAAATAACAAATAGGTATAATGATGTATGTTGTGTAAAAAGTGTACCTAAGCGTAGAGTAAGTGTGTATGTGTAGTGAATGTATGACTGGTTTATGTTTGTGTAGTGAGTGCATAGTGTATTAAACAAGAAAGAGAGACAAGCTTGGATCCCTATGCAGATAGTAATACCTCGGTTTGGTCGTAGTTCAATTCTTTAAGCCACTTAGTCAATTCATATTTGCATTTGAAATGCGTCAAGGGGAAAATTTCTATTTCTTTGCTTATTTTATTATAGAGTTGTCCATTAAGGTAACAAGAGAACCTTTGAGCAAATTTTGTATTAAACCTTTCCAACGGACAGATTCTATCTTTTCTTCTTTGGTTATTATAAGATGTTCTGTCAAATTTTAATTGTGAATGAGTGTTTAAAGTAATTTGTTTAATAAATAATTGCCTAACTGTCAGTACGCTACAATTTCGATACAGATCTGCAGTTGGATAGCGATTTGGGCGGAAAGTAGCAACCTTGAGCACAGAACGTTGAGCTCTTTCAAGCATAAGTAAATTTGTTTTAGCTGCACCGCCCCATGCCGCTATACAATATTGCAAAATAGACTGACAAAGCGCAAAGTACATTGTTTTAATTATCTTCGTCCCAGCAACGCACCTTATGTTTTTAAAGACAGCTATAAGCTTCCTAGTGCGTTGTGACAGAAGACTAATGTGTCGTCTGAAATCAAGACCACGGTCAAACATTACTCCCAAGTATTTTATTGTATCGACTCGCTCCAGTTGATGACATGTACAGTCCATTTCAAGGTCCACACCCAAACATTGAGGAGAATGCGCTTTAATGGAATGAATTTGGGGTTCTACAGTATTGCGTATAGAAAAACACATAAATTTGGTTTTATCCGAGTTTAAGGACAGTAAATTGTTCCTTAGCCATTTTACCACTTTATTAAAGCCTGATTGTGCAGTACAGAAAACTTCAGACCAGCTCCTTCCCTGGAACATCAATGCAGTATCATCCGCATACGTGAGAATTTTACCTCGTCTGAATTGCATGTTGCACAAATCATTGATGTATATCAGAAAAAGAGTTGGGCCGAGGATACTGCCCTGAGGCACACCAAAATTAACAGGCAAAGGATCACTAATATAGTCACCGATTTTCACCATTTGGAATCTGTCCGTCAGGTAGTCTTTAAAAAGCTTCAATTGGACATCTCGAATTCCTAAGGCTTCAAGTTTTGTCAGCAGAATTGGAACCGATACCGTGTCAAATGCCTTTGCTAGATCCAGAAATATTGCTAGACATTTTTCCTTGGAATCTAGTCCACGAACAGCATAATCCGTGAGGTTATTCACGGCATCAGTCGTCGATTTTCCTCTTCGGAAACCATATTGGTTCTTTGAAATAAGGTTTCGAGAGTCAAGATAATGAATCAGTCTATTGTTTATTGCTTTCTCCAATATCTTTGATAGCGAAGGTAATATAGAAATTGGGCGATAATTAGCTATATCCTTCTTATCGCCACCTTTATGTATTGGGAGAACAAATGATTTTTTAAAAGGTTTTGGAAATTCACCATTTTTTAAACTTAAGTTACATATATGGCACAAAGGTTTCGCTAAAATATCAATATTTTGTTTAATAACTGCAGTAGATATTCCATCCCAACCAATAGCACAATCCGTTTTAAGAGAGTTAACAATAGTTCTTATTTCATTTTCATCAAGATCCAGCATTACAAATGAATCGGCGTTTTTGTTATTACCGATGAAAGAGGAATTCTTTGTTTGCCCAATATGAGAGGTTATTTTATCAGCTAAGTTTTTCCCAACATTAGCAAAGTAATTATTGACCAAGTTTACTTGTGAATTAGGTTCTACGGATCCCTTGAGTAAGTCTTCTGATAGGTTTTGTTTAGGTTTAAAGTTCGATATGTTTTTTATAGCTTGCCAAGTTTTTTTAATATTTATAGAACTAGCCTTTTGCAATTCCTGTCGTTCATATTGTCGTTTTACTTTTTTAATTAACTTGTTACAGAAACTTCTATATCTGAGATATGTGATTTTTAGTGTTTCGTTATCCGGCTGTTTCTTAAGTTTTTTATGCATTTTATCCCTATTGCGCATACATCGTAATAGTCCTGGAGTTATCCACGGCTTTATAATGACCTTGCGATGGGACACATTTACTTTTAAGGTATTATTTCTAATAACCTTTTGTAGTGTATCAATAAGTAAAGTTGTGGATTTATTGCAGTCAGTTTCATCAACCATAATTGTTATGTCTACTTTTGACAACTCATCCGAGATCCCTGAGTAGTTGATTTTATTAATTGTTTTACTTAACTTAACAGTACATTTATCTAATTTTAGGAAACAAGCGTCATGATCCGTAACCGTATGTCTGATTATCAGAGTTATCGCATCAAGTTTTGTTTTTAATATGATATGATCTAGACACGATTCTTTTCTAGTTCCGAAGGTATGTCCTGGGAGAAGACCGTGCTCCGATAGCATGTCAAGATATTTAGAGCCATAATTTCCAATGCACTCCGGTCTAATATTAATATTAACATCACCCACGATTACAATGTTTTTAAACTTATCAAGAGTTAGAAGAAGGCCGTCTAGTGAATTTTGAAACATTTTTAATTCGTCTACTGAACCATACGATGGGGAGCGATATATTGAGACTACAGCTGTTTCATTTCCTATTTCTGTTACTAAACAGTTTCCCTTCAAAAACTCTGGTTCATAGGTCGTTGATGTAATGCAGTTTTTTATATAAACAACAACACCATCATTCTGTATTGGGTTGTTTCTCGTTGAATGACTATCGTAGTTTGCCATGGGTGGAGGAAATTCTAAGTTTGAAAGCCAGCACTCTGAAAGCACTATGAGATCAGGATCCAAATTCATTCTGGCTAATAGTGTAAGAAAACAATCCATGTTTGCATTAATGCTTCTTATATTTTGAGACAAAATTTTGAGTTCATGATCAGTATGCGTAATAAGAGAAGAACATTCTTCTGGGATACAGCATTTAGCTTTTGATACAGAGTAGCCATCAATATTATCACACACATAATTAAGATGATTATTCATCGCGAAGGCTACAGTTTGGTAATACTGACTCTAAATAAGGACCGTGACAAATAAATATACAGAGAAATAAGGCATAACAGGAGAGCATGTGCTGTGAGGGGCGGGGCATGGAGTTTGTGAGTGTGATAATTGAAATTATGTGTATTTTGTGTTTTATTAAATGTGGTAAGAATGAATACGTGTGTTTGTGGTGTGTTAGGCAGTTAACAGTAAAAATATGAGAACACGAATTTAGAATACTTATGTGTCCCGTGTGAAATACAAATAGCATTCTGGTAAAGTTATCAAATTTCATACCAAGAAATATAATTTGTACTAATTTAAAGACCAACAAACTAAAAACCTTAGTATCTAGTCACATGGTCGGTCTTAATTTTAAGATATCAGCTTCATTTTCTACGCGAATCATTGACGAACCCTCTGCTTTGCGCAGAAATATCTTTCCATACGATGTCCAGCAAAAATTGTAATCGTTTTGTTTTGCAAAATCACGAGCCAAATGGAATAATTTTCTTGCTTTTGGGGTAAGGCATTCGGAGATGTAGACTGGTCTTGGGGTTCCTGCAAGTTTTAGGTGACCTGTGTTCAATTTTTCTTTATTGTTCTTTTTATTAAATGTCTTCAAGTTCGTTAATATCTTATCTTTAATGAGCATACTAGAAACTTCCAGGATAATCGGCTTATTCGTTTCAGACTTTGTATTGGTTCTATAAATATCTCTAACGTCAGATCTTTCTATCTGAACATCTAAAGCACAAGCAGCCTGCTTAACTATGTGCACTAGATCTTGTTTCGACTCTCTCTCAGTTTGTTTTGGGATGTTGCGGAATTCAATACAAGCCGACATACTTTTATGTTCTAGATAATCAATTCTCTGTTCTAAAGTGTAAATGTATTTTTGTTGTTCTTTCTTTTCAGTTTCAAGTTTTTGTACAGTGGCGGTTATATCATCATACTGTTGAGAAATTAGCTTCATTGACTCAGTGATAGCCTCGTTTTGTAACTTCAGTTCATCTATGGAATCATAGAACGATTTTACAAGTGATTGACGAATATCTTCTAGTTTCTTATCGGTTTCAATACTATTTGTTGTGAACAGCATTCGCATCTCCGCCATCATTGACCTCATACTTTCATCATTACCACTCTCACCGCTAAACTTTCTTTTCCTACATGTTATATTATGTTCCTCATTATCGATTAAATTCAATGAGGGTTCCGATTCAGAGTGTACCAGCAGGTGATTTCTTGTTGGCTCAGTAGATGACTCAACCTCTGCAGGTAAGTCTCGTAATTTTTTCGTGATGTCATTATTTTTTTTCGGAGGAGTTCGTTTTAGTGGCATTCTCGATATCTAACCGACGTATTTAACTTCAGGAAAAAATATTCTTATTCCGATCACAGGCGAGGCTCGAACGTGCGTCACCTGATTCTATGTCGGGTGGCTTACAAACCTAGCTATCCGAATCACTAGTCGGGATCGCGAAATTAAGGTTCAAATGTGTTGGTAATAGTCGCTCAGGCAATGACGTATTGTGATATTGAATGACGTATTGTTAGAGAGGGTAGCTCATAGATTTCGCCGGTTTATTGCCGGTAGCCACTTTACAAGTAGATGAATATAGATTGTGTCTCACTTACGTAATATTTTTGTTTTGTTTTATCTTCAAGCTATTTTTTTTTTTTTTCACTCAATATCCATTGTAATTGTTTCTTAATTTGTTACCTAAAAGCTTTAGCGTACACTTCAACTTTCAAGCCGGTGTCTAATAATATTTATTAATTTATTTCGCAGAGCGGTACACAAACACGTCTGTTGCTTAGCGCGTCGCGCGGGGGGGATGATTCCGCTTATACGATCACAACGCTTTGTTTCATCGATACCTATACGAATAGCGAAGGAGTGGAACTCACTTCCAGGGTCTGTGTTTCCTGACACCTATAACCTAGATGTCTTCAAGGCCAGGGGAAAAACCAGTTTTCAGGCAAACGTGCTACATTCTCGGTGTCGTCCTAACTCCTTCTCGAGTCAATCGATGGCCAAACAAGTAATTTATGAATCTTTAAAATCTTTAGTTGTTCAATACCTTCGAACGAAATAAAAAACAAATGAACAACAGTGTTAATCGACGTACATTAATATGCAAATAAACAAACACTTGCACTCCAATTTGATTTTAAAAAAAAACCACCATTTAATCTACAAAATATTTTTAAACCGTGAATTTTGCTGCGTAAAATTGTTTGAAAACGTTGACAAATTGCTTAAAGCAATTTAAATTGTTTACTGTCGTCGCCAATGTAAAAACATTCTTGTGTTGTAAATATTTATTTCAAAACTAGTTCGTGTCTTGCAAATCCCTCTTTATTCCAGAGCTATTCAAAAGATTTGTCGATGAAAGCTCTGTGGAAGTGACGTCGGATGCCGCGGCGAAGGTCATGAGTTCGAATCTTACAATGAGCTTGAGCATTCGGTGAAGAAAAATATTGTGAGGAAACCATAGCATTGTGGTTTTCACCTCGTTGGCCCACTGTCCCCAAGTACCCACTGGTGTGTTTCGGTAGTTGCTATTGAGAGCCAGTTGCATTCTTGGCTTTGGAACCTGGAGGAGAGGCGTGGAATAGGCCTATTGGAATTAGCCAATGTCCAATTAATTGTGAACTACATAAGGTTGATCATATTATCGTGATAGAATTACGAATACTCAATCATTATTATCATCTTAAATCTGTTTATGCCAAAATATATTAAAGAACCGTAGCCTTGATGAGTTTTTTGCCAGTTCTCTCAGTTGAAGACTTCCGATCTGGTGGTAACTTCAGTAGCTTCAACCTTCATAAGTGCACTTCTAGGGCTTAAACTGAATAAATAGCTTTGACTTTTGTCTTCAAAACCTGCTAGTTTACTAAATTTATCAATGCAAAAGTTTATATGCATATTTCTTAATAACGCAACGTCATGACGGGAGAGTGCAAATTTTCACGGAAATATCCCTTGCTTTATTTCAAGGTAAGATGTATTTATGAACAAAATTTAATAGTGACGTTTTTAATTTAGATTATTTTATATAAGTTTCTTACATTTAAGCTTTTTGTCAATAGTAGGTATGCAATATATTTATTTATGTAAGTATAAAGTTCTTTAATAAGATTGTATTATATTAAAATTTTATTGAAATCCATTTATCTATTTACAGTATAATTTAACAAACATACAAACAAACTACCTCATAACAACCCTATCTATATTTATGACTAGTTCGTTTGTTTTAGGTTTAAATCCACTTCTACATCAAACTTTGATAAAATCACTACGTATTAGTGATTTACCTAGGATTCCGATAACGAAGTACTAAGCACGTACAAATATCCATAGATACCAGTATTTATCCAAACATAATTTATGTGAAGTTATATATCGTTTGAAAATAACCTGATCACCCTTTAGAGGGCAAACCAACTCCGTAATCGGATTTCAATAGTTTATGTAAAGTTTGACTTCGATTAGACTTCGTTTGAATTATACAGGCAGAGTATTCAAAATAAATTATCCAACACTAACCAATGTATAAAACAACTAAAAAAAGGGGAAATCACGATATTTTTATTACATTCTTCCTTTTTATGATTTTTAATGAGCAATCTAACCATAAAGAGTAAAGTTTTTGATGCTTATATAATTATGATAAACCTATCGTTTTGACATTTCATAAAAAGTTGCTGATTTGAATGTCAGTCAACATCCCAAATACTTCAACTAACTTCTTACGGATTCACCTGTGCTCCAGTGGGAATTATTTATATTACCGAGATAGTATCTAATGTACCTACTATTTGCACTCACTGACAAAAAAAACAAATCTCTATAAAATATTATATAAAAATGAATATCTTCCCGTGACAATGGTAAAAGTATCATGTTGCCATAATAAAACATCGTTCTAAACTCGATATCAGTGCAAAGAGAAAATAAGTGCAGCTTTTATTGACGCATTTCTCGGAAAATGGATTTGTTAAAAGCGAAGTGTTTCTTTGAAAAATATATGGGGAAAATGTACGGCGAGGCGTTGCATTTATCATTGGATAGCTTTTATACGATTTTTATAAATAAGCTAGCTTTCCTCTATTCTAACCTCTTAGGTGTCGAATTTTGAAAATACCTTTCTTAGTGACATGAGGAACCTGTATACAAAATTTCAAGTTTTTCTCCCAGTAGTTTGAACACTGTGTTGATCTGTCATTCATTCAGTCAGTCAGTGTCTGGTTTAAAATTTTTTAAATACTGATATTCTAAGGTATTAGTCACAGTTCAAATATTTTCATATGAAATACAATACTTAAATGGAAGCAGTGTTTGTCTATGATTGGATCTACACTCCAGGATGATATTTATTTATAATCATACTAGCTGTTTCCCGTGGATTCACCCGCGGTTCCGGTATAAATATATACCTACCTACATTTGAAAAAAAAAACGTTTTGATCGGATAAGTACCTAGTTTCGGAGTTCATCGCGGACCAACATCGTGATAGGAGAATTTTATATATAATCATAATAATATATTTTCTTTAATAATGTAAACCTGTAAGCAAACCATTAAATAAATATTTATACTTTGTACATTGAAAATTATCTCTAGTACTTTTTAATAATTAAAAATGGTGGAAAATTTGATTAACATTTAAAAACTTGTGCCATATTATGGTGGTCGAATTTCGTCCATAGGCTATACAAGTATAAAAAAAATATAGCTACTTAGTCTCGGCCATAACGCAGCCCTGTATACAAATATATTATACTTTTTAATTATCATAGATTTTCTTTTCACTCTTCATTTAAAGTTAGATTCTCTGAGATAGTGAGTTAAAAAGTATAAAATGATAATGTAGTAAGCAATTTTACACTTTAATTAGGTTAGGAATTTAATTTTCTTTTTCCTTGACAGCCGTTTCAGTCTTAATCATACCAGTGTCTGAAGTACACCTTTTTTAGTTGTTTCGAAAATAAATAACTTTTTTTTTAACACTGGTCAAATTTTAAGATTGTTTTTAATCAAATCTCATTTCTCTTTATCTTATTTCTAAAATGAAAACAAATTATTCATACATTTTGATTGAGCAAGGTTGATCTTTCGTATGAAAAGTTATATTTTTTTTCGTGATTTCAGGGTTGGTCCCATAGTAAAAGTTGTTCATATTGATGAGTACTTCCACCCCCTAAAACACTGCTGGTGTTTTAAAAATAGCCCTGTATACATACACTTATCATAAGATTGTGTACATAAAGTATAATTTCTTCAAGACTACTTAATACTTACTAAATAATACATAACTTACATTATCTCCGTCTTATTGATGTTGGCAACATTTTCAAACATCAAAAGGATATCCAAGGAAACACGCTTCCGGCAAATCATCCACGTTCCGCAATTTTGGGGAATATTAAAATAGTTTATGTTCTATTCATGAAGACTTCATCCAGTCTTTTGATGGCATTGATACTATTTTATATGTAGGCCCTACGTTTGGCTGATGGGATTAAATAGATCTAGATAATACCTAAGGCTTTTCATGTTCTAATGATCTAATACTATGTCTCGTGTTAAGAGTAAAGTGTGTGTGTGTGTGGGTGCGTGTATGTATGTGTCAGTCACTCTTCAGCTTCGTAACGGCATAATTTTCATAAATTAAGTATCGTCTGGACACACTTTCACTTTGTATTGGAGAGTTTAAATTAAAGTTAAAAAAATGATGTTTGTTTTATAAAAAAAAAAACATTATATGTAAATTTACTTAATGTATTTTTAGGCAAAGTAGGTATTTTCCATATAAGCAGATTTTTTTGTTACTCTTACATTTACAGATCACACTTAACGATTACATTATGTATAGATAGATAGGAATTCCGATACCAGTTGAACAGAAAGAATCGAGTTTACCTGCAAAACAATAATAATATATAACTTGTTAGTTATACTTGTGGATAACATGGGTAAGTTGTATCGCAGTACCCTATGGACATTATGTACCTAGAGGGACCACTAGAGGGAGTAGCCAAATGAATCGTGAAATAATCTGAATGGAAATATAAAAGATTTTTGCTCCATTATTGAGTAGTATACGGTAAAGTTTTATACGCGGATGATTTCGAATAATACAATTTTATTTAGTTTGATTCGTTCATCGTTGGTCGGTTATGAAAACATTTTTTTTTTCTTTTTGTCATTCGGCAATAAAAAAAGCAGCGTAGGACGTCCACTTACAAGGTGGTCGTCCCTTGTAAAGGTCTTCGGAATACCGGAGACCGGTCCTATTGGCGATCCTTAGGGGAGGCCTATGTCCAGCAGTGGACGTCTTGCGGCTGATGATGGTGATGAATAGAAAAAGATTTGTTCAGATTAGAATAAATATAAAAAAAAAATCTCATTCATTACAAATACCTTATACTGTTTTACAAGTAATACGAAAACAATAGGCTATGCTTTCGTAAACAATCCTTAAGATACTGCAAACGAAAGAACAAAACGTCAAGTTCTTTTTTTATTTTTCTATGATGAAATAGAACCTTTTCTGTTATATGATAAAATAGGTACAAGAGGTTCTAACATTCCCTGAGGATATCATTTGCCAAGTCAAGTGTCTATTACACGACGCGACAGGTCATCAGCCTCAGGAACAATCTATTTATTAGGAGTGAAAGAGACATAACATAGCTTCTTCCTTGTAATGAAAAGGGACGGAAAGTTCTTTTTAACGTGGATTGTTCGACCACTCAGCTAGTTCCTGGGAGTGACATGTAAAGAAAATTATATATCACTTTGCAAGGTTCGTCGAGTGACCTACATATATTTTATCGCTATACTTAAGTAACATGGCCGTTTTTATAACATTTCCGCATTTTAAAGGATCTCCCAAAGGCCTCAAAAGAAATTTAAGTGTCCCTTTTCCAAAAATTATGTATCATAATTTGTAATCTAATTATAATATTTATTTGATCACGTTCAAAGTTTATCCTAAAAGTTTAATGAGATACGAAAAGAATTTGGAAAGTAATCGCATCTGTTATAATGAATATCTTGTTATTTGTACTGTAGCTGTCTTGTTGGAGATACGAAAATAAATTTGTGAAATAGATTCTAGTAAAAATGTATTTTATTGCACCTGTGTATGTATACTACAGCATTTCACCTGAACCTTGTGGTGTATGGGGTGTACCCTTGTACCTACAGCCACATTAATAAATAGAGTACGATCGTCCAATTTTGTATATTCCTACTCCAATCATATTCGGTTAAAATAAGTCTGTATAAAGTATGTGACGTCCAATACAATTAACTTGTTAATCTACCACATTAAAAAGAAAGATAAAAGAAACAAAATATATTTATTTGTGACAATATCTGGATAGGCTCGTGTTTCACCATACTCTCGTCATGGCAAGTGATGATGTGGCCGAAGGTGGTACGCACACAAACCGTATAAGAGAACTGGCTATCAAATGCAGCTACTGGAACACATCCTTAGGTGCTTGGCCACACATACTTGGTTCCACAATATTCCCTACCACGGAGCTATGGCTTCCTCACGATGTTTTACTGTACTGAAAGCTCTAGGTCATTGTAGGGTTCAAACCTAAGGCCTTCACTACGACATTTGAGCCAGGCTTTGTTAGTTTTCCACATAATTGACAGGATTAAACTTGCTACTTATGGAAATGTTAATGAAATCTTTTGAATTTTGCTCACTTTTTCTAAAATTCCATCATATTTATGAGGCAAGTAAAGGATCCCTTAAAAGACTTAGAGGACTAGACGAGTCACTTAGTTTTCATTTGTCTTTTATCAACATAGATTTAACGTTGAAAGTAAGCGACCCCATAGACTCTATGGCATAGAGTTTTAGTTCTTTATATGATTTTTTATTACTAGCTACCGCCCCGCGGTTTCACACACGTTTCCAAGGGATCTCATGTTTTCCCGAAATAAAAAGTCTGTTAATCCAGAATATATTCTATCTGTGTGTCGAATTTCATCCAAATCCGTTCAGTATTT
This sequence comes from Tetheella fluctuosa, assembly GCA_951216915.1. NCBI lineage: Eukaryota > Metazoa > Arthropoda > Insecta > Lepidoptera > Drepanidae > Tetheella > Tetheella fluctuosa. The sequence continues at coordinate 10,863,259 of OX578226.1, read as the reverse complement.
ATTGCGTGAAAGAGTGAAACAACCATCCTCATAAACTTTCACATTTATAATATTAGTAGAAGGTATCTCAGCCTGTGCTCGTTAATGAGATGCGCGTCCCAAAACAAAAACTACTTATTTTCTATAGGCTATTTTTTATCCAGGGACAACTCAAGATCCCTCGGGAACGCGGGTGAAACCGCGGGGCGGAAGCTAGTAAAAAAAAAACCAGAAATCACAAGTTAAATTATTAAGGTGGGTTGCAGTAATGACTTTGTACTCTACATGTGCAAGACTGCAGAACAAATTACTTACAGCGAATAATTCTGTGATAATTAGGTAATACTGGAGCAAAACGGTTACTTGTTTACAATTACATGGCATACCTTGTTTACGTTCATCTACAGAGGAAAGCGAAAACATACATTTTGGGAATCAAGATTTTATGTTACAAACACAGTATCGTGAGGATTTTTAAGATTCTACTAATCCTATCATCTTACTAATATTATAAATGCGAAAGTTTGGATAGATGGATGGATGTTTCTTACTCAATACCGCCAAAACGGGTAAACGGATTTAGATGAAATTTGGCACAGAGATAGGTTAGTCTAGAATAGCACATAGGCTACTTTTTTTTTCTGGGAAAACTAAGACTAACACCTGCAGTTTTGAATAGTCTGACCCTAACGCACGGTTCTGAGAAGAGTCGGCAATCAACACGCACACGCACGCACGCACGCACACACACACTGAATGAATGAATATTCTGAGTAAATATTTCTTTAATTTGTTATGTAGTAAAAAGTATGCGCCCTTGTGCTATGATGCAATGTAAAATCACTGGATCTACACAATACTCAGAGTCCATCCGATAAGCAATTAAACTAGGTGCCTTGACAAACAAATTGGGATAGATATGAGGTTTCGGAATATTCCACTAGCAATTTGAACAAGTAGGCTAGTGGGTCATTCCAGTTTTGTGACTAGCATGGCATTGTTAAACAAATGCAAAACCAATCTGTGGTGGAAATGTGTGAAGGCAGCAAAATATTACTTTCACTTAATATAAATTTCAGACAGTCAGACAAAAATTATAAATAGCAGGTTTCACTAAAATTTTGGCACTTACATATTTTGAAATCACAGAGAGACACTTCAATTTTATTATTGGTAGCGTAGTTTCTTTTTAAAGTGTATCAGTATTTCAAATGGCACCTTTTGTATTTCGTATCCTCAATACACTTTCGTAAAGCTATAAATATATTTCTCGGACGTGACATCGGCGAGGTGCCTAACTATTCCCACTGCTTGCGCTAGGCTACCACACGCACTTGCTTACTAGTTAGGGGTCTTAGACAACTCGTCCCACGCAAGACTAGACCCATGGGACAAGATGCCTAATATGTTTTTAGGGTTCCGTACCCAAAGGGTAAAAATGGGACTAAGACTTCGCTGTCTGTCCGTCCGTCTATCTGTCTCTCAGGCTTTATCTCAAGAACCGCGATAGCTAGACAGTTGACATTTTCACAAATTATGTATTTCTGTTGCCGCTATAACAACAAATACTAAAAACAAAATAAAATAAATATTTAAGGGGGGCTCACATACAACAAACGCGTTTTTTTGCCCTTTTCTTTAGGTGCAACCTATATGGTAGTTCCCGTTGACCTGGAATCACGAAATTTGGCAAAAAGCAAGGTCAAGGTCAGCCAAATAAAGGAAAAATTCCAAAAAATTAAAAAGTTGAAAATTAAAGTCCCCATACATACATAGTTTCGCCAAATAATTAAGACCTCTGAATTGTATGGGCGGTCATACAATTTAGAGGTCTAGCTTAATTGGCACATACCTCAAATAAGGTAAAGAAATAAAATAAATAAATATTCTGGGACATTATTCCTCACACTCGGCCATCTGACCCCAAACTAAGCAGAGCTTGTACTATGGAAGCCAGATAACTGATATACTACATATACTACTTTTCTTTTGTAAATACATACATATATAGATAATAATTGTGCTTTTCCCGTGATGGACGAACGATGGAAGTTTGTACGGAACCCTCGGTGCGCGAGTCCAACTCGCACTTGGCCGGATTTTATTTATTAATTTCACTGGGACAACTAGACCCATAACAAACAAATGATCTAAAGTACATTCAAAAACTTCATATGGTCGCTACCCTACCACGGCTAATAGTGGCCCGAGTTTGAGTCACCAATGTCGATGGATCACAGATTCTGTGATTTCAAGGACCGCGGACACGCTTCTTATGTCACGGTGGCACGAGCAGGCTTCATGGCTGGCTCATTTTCATTGTGTTACTGCACGGAGACGGAAACGTTTGCAACCTATATCGTTGATAATGTGTTTAGTACATTTACGGTCAAAACTGCAAACTTTAATTTAATTTGGTACCTAATGTTCTGACGCTGTAAAAGTGGAGATTTTTTCGTAAGTTTTTCATGATATCAATGTTAATTTTAGGCCAACAGAAAGACCCCTCCAAAAAACTATTGAGATTTATTTTAGTGGTCACACTTACCCGACCGAAAGGAGCACACTATTCCTAGCACTCTGTACAGATTACCAGGCGCCATAAAGCAACACTTTGATGATCAAAAAACTAGTAATTACTTAATGATGAAAATCTATAGGGCTAGTGATCACGTTTCAGATGAATTTATACTAATATTATAAAGCTGAAGAGTTTGTTTGTTTGAACGCGCTAATCTCAGGAACTACTGGTTTGATTTGAAAAAATATTTCAGTGTTGGATAGCCCATTTATCGTGGAAGGCTACTTTTTATCCCGGGAAAACACAATAACCCTCGGGAACGCGGGTGAAACCACGCGGAAAAGCTAGTATACAATATTTTTCCGATAATGAATATCATCATCAGAAAATATACCCAACATCCAAAGATGAACAAACGGCCTCTAGCATGAATGGCCACAATGAACCGGTCTATCATTTTTTTTATATGTCAGATGTTTGGTAAGCAGCCAGGTGGTCCAAATTACCGTCGCCTATGGACGTTAGCAATACCAGTGGGATTTCCAATTTTTTTTTTTTTTTTACTGGAACAGAAAGGTGGGTCCAGGGGACCTTCTTCCACCGTTACGCGGACTTTTGCGGTGAGCGCTGAGGGCTCTCAACCGCTACTTAAAACTACTATAATTTTAGGGCAACGGTAGCCTGAGGGTGCCCCCTGTGGGGCTCGACCTCGGCTCAGGATGTTGCCTGGGGAATATGGGAGGGCTTTAGCATGCAAATATTTATTATTTGGGGATCGGTCGGATTGGGATTTCCAATGTGTTGCCGACCTTTATAAAGCTTAGGAGGCAACTGCCGGAACACACCAATAGGTGGACAGATTTTCAACATGAGAGTGGTAGCCAGCCAGGAGTGCTAACTAAATCTAATAAAGCTCACGATCATATTAATGTACCTACATCTTATTAATTAATTACCGATTTATGTATTATATTCATTCAGATATAAAAATAATTATTTCTCGTTTATAGTGAACAAATATTTTCATGAAATTACTTAAGCTCTCTTTAATATAAAGTGATTATTTTTGTTATTTATCCATTCCAGTTATCAAAGTCGCAATAAAACGGATCGTTGGGTTTTAATGAAATATGCAATGAAGTGCATTTTGCGGACGAGGTATTGATATACCTAGGGTAAGCACATTAAAATAATAATAACCCTCCTTTTATCCTTCGCCGCAGTTGGGTAAAAACTATATTCGGTCGACCGGGTACCGGCTACTATATTTTATTAACAACTAACCTTTATTATTTAGGGTTTTTTTTTTTACTATGTATAGGCTTGTGTTTGACCACAATCTCACTATGGTAGGTGATGATGTGGCCGAAGGTGGTAAGCACACAAAGCCTACAAGGATCTGGCTCTCAAGTGCAGCTGCCGGAACACACCAATAGGTGTTTGGCGACAGATTTTCAACTTGAGGGTGGTAGCCAGCCAGGCGGGTACTACAAAGTACCCTACCACCGTGCTATGGTTTCCTCACGATGTTTTCCTTCACCGAAAGCTCAAGCTCATTGTAGGATTCGAACCCACGACCTTCGCCGCGGCGTCGGACGTCACTACCACTGAGCTATCATCGCCTTAAATTAAAGTTTCTAAGTAAAAATCATTCAGATTGTTAACCTCGCTATGTTTTAATCGTTTTTTAGGGTTCCGTACCCATAGGGTAAAACTGGACCCTATTACTAAGACTCCACTGTCCGTCCGTCTGTCCGTCTGTTACCAGGCTGTATCTCATGAGCCGTGATAGTTAGACAGTTTAAATTTTCACAGATGATGTATTTCTGTTGCCGCTATAACAACAAATATTAAAAAACAGAATAAAATAATTATTTAAGGGAGCTCCCATACAACAGACATATTTTGTCGTTATTATAGATAATGGTACGGAGAACCCTTCGTGCGCGAGTCCGACTTGCACTTGGCCGGTTTTTTATTATTTTATGCTACAGTTTAATCCAGAGTAAAGTAGTACTAGTAGTGCGTTACACCCAGTTTCTAGAAGCCTGAACAATATTGACGAGCCGGTTGGCGTGGTTGGTAAGATACCCTATCTATCACGCCGCAGCTCGTGGGTTCGATTCCCACTCAGGACAAACATTTGTGTGCATGAACATGTCTGTTTGTCCTGTGTCTGGGTGTAATTATCTATATATGTATGTATTTACAAAAGAAAAGTAGTATATGTAGTATATCAGTTATCTGGGTTCCATAGTACAAGCTCTGCTTAGTTTGGGGTCAGATGGCCGTGTGTGAGGAATGTCCCAGAATATTTATTTATTTATTTTAATATTAATCTCTTGTTAAAAGTATACCTGTCATTATATACGTCTTGTTTAGATCATAGATTAACTCTGAATGGGTTTTTAGAAACAGGCCGAAAAACAAGCAACTGCAACGTGTCTCGATGTAAGCGAATGTGACCGTGTGGCGCGGTAGGGCTGCGCCGCGGTTAATTAAGTGAATTTGAATGCTGTTACTTAGGCAATAGAGTTCAGTCATTTTAATCAGAGACATTTGTTTCATATACGATTATACCTTCTCTAGAAATATATATGTTGACACTATGGAAAAAATACGGCTACTTCTCTTAAGTACATGAAAATTGGGGATGAAAAAAAACTTTATGAGAACATAAAACCCATTTCACATAGAAATTAGAGTAAAAGTCGAAAAAAGATCGCTCACATTTTTAATATAACTGTATGAAGTTTAATTAAAAAGAAATCTATGTAACTTTATACTAGATACGTTTTTATCTTCGTGGTTTATATAACAATGTGATATGCTTCATAGTTTTCAACAAAAGGTGTAAACAGATACGGGGTTCAATGACATCAATGTTATTGTATGCATTTGAGGCCAATAAAACTGTACTTAAATGTTTTCTTCTATATCACTACATAGTAAAGAAAGTCGTTGTCGCTGTCTGTCCGTCCCTATGTATGCTTAAATCTTTAAAACTACGCAACGGATTTTGAAGCAGTTTTTTTTAATAGATAGAGTGATTCAAAAGAAAGGTATATAATTTGTTAAGTTTTTGTATACATTGGCTAAAATATAATGATATTTGTTGGAGGTGTCGGAAAAAATAAGCCGTCTGGGAGCTTTCAACGAAAACGCTGCCTAAACTCTTTGAGATATAACAAAATGATGTATGGTGGAATTGTGTATCTTATATAGGTCTACAGAAAAATTTGCGATGGCATATTATTATGTCTATCTCTTAAGGGTAACATACTATATCCATTTTAATACTTTAAAAAATGGGCAATTATAAAGCGGTAATTGGAAAGCTATTTAGACAAATACGGTATTAATCCTTATAATTTTTAATAAATTAGAGGCTTTAAACATTTTATGCACATTATTTTACTCTTTTACACCATATAATTTAAATTAATATCTTAGGAGCTATTGTAAGTTACAAATTACGCGCGAGAAATTAAATTCAAGCGGTCTCGCACCAACGTGACACGACGACGGGACTCGCTTGATGCAGCCACCTCCGCCCGCGCTCCGTCCGTGCCCGCTGTTGCCACGCAACAACCTAATGCAAAAATATGCAGGCATTATATATTATGCTCTTCTACCCGTGCGAAGCCGGGGCGGGTCGCTAGTGTTAGATAAAGGACAATAAATTCCTAGAAACTCCTGCTTAGCTTTAGGTTTCACTTTCAGGTGAAAGTTAAACCTAATTATTCATACGACATAGTCAAGTCAAACACAAAGAAACAGTACAAGAACAAAGTACCCTTTGGGTATGGAACCCTAAAAAGGAGTAGAAAAGGTAGTAGGCAATCCCAATATAATTCAATAAGATAAGATAAGATAGATAATAATAAGTTCACAGTCTTAACGCGCTGTCAAAGTAATATCTGTGCTAAATTTAGGTTGATAGAAACGTCAGGTAGGCTATTCTGAACTTAAACTCGACGGTGAAATCACGCAGTGACTATTATCTGTCTCAGTCGTGCAACTCGGTAATCAGAAGTTCACGAGTGAGACAGAGAATAGTCACTGCGTGACTTTATTAAAAAATATTATAAGTGAAAAAGAGATGGAAAACAGTGTGGAAATCCAAAATACGCTGCAACCGTTTTTTAAAGACACAAAGCAGTCAATAGATTTTAGATAGATCAACTTAAGGCTTAATTTTGAATGCGTTATGTTACGATTCTTTATTACGTACTAGCTTCCGTCCCGCGGTTTCACCGCGTTCCCGAGGGATCTTGTGTTATCTTGGGATAATAAGTAGCCTTCTTCGATAAATGGGCTATCCAACACTGAAAGAATTTTTCAAATCAAACCACTGGTTCCTGAGATTAGCGCGTTCAAACAATCAAACAAACTCTTCAGCTTTATAATATTAGTATAGATTTTCATGTATCAATTGTCATAACACCCAAGGTCATATAAAAATTTATCAAACCGATCAAACAAACGTACACTTTCCAACGAACGTAAGTGTACTTTTGTATTATTCATGAAGTCTAAAGCTCACTATTGTATACGCAAGACATTAAACGAGCAATTGTTCCAGAGCACCTGTTTACAAACTGCGATATACAATTACAAACATGCGGGTACCTTGTAACGTAATATTTAATGGAGTTTAAGTTTGAACAATGGAAAGGGACCGACTGAATTATTAACAGGCAAAGACAAAGGATGCAGCGTGTGCTGTGATCCCAAATGATCATTGAATGCTGTGTTTATAATTAAAATAATGTTTAAATGTGAATGTGGATATAGAAAAAAAACCAAATTAATCTAAGCCATTAACAGAGTACAATAGTGGAGGAAAGATCAAACCTTCCCTAATAATGAAAGACTCTATGGTCCGTATTAAAGAACTTCAATCAAAACATAAGTCATGTTTTGAGATTGAGACAATTGAATTTGAATCCTGGACCTATTACATAAAGTTTAGTTTTGATTACAGTTCTATAATATAGTCATAAGGCTCCTGTATACTACGTTGGTATTGAAGCTTCCTTACAAAAGTTCTGAATGCTTAATATATAAAACATGTTTATATTTTATTGCGTGCTCTGTAACGTTCTGAATGTAATTTGTTGGAATCCAATTTTCAATAACCAACAACAATAAAAAAATAACTATTGAATTAGTACCCGCGTTCCTAAATCAGGTATCGTATCTTTTCCAAGATAAAAGTATGCTATTTTCATCCCAGGATATGATCTATCTATGTGCCAAGATTCATCTAAACCCGTTCAACAATTACAGCGTCATTGGGAAAAACAGAGATGGGAAAAGCAGGACGTACATCAATTTCCGATGAAAAACAACAACGAAATCGTTTTTTTGCAGAACGGTTGCAAATTAGTTTAGCTATGTAATGATTTAAATTTCGTTGAACTAATGCTGTACAACAAACATAACAAGCAAACAAACCTATTTTAAGACCTTTTAGTCTTTACATAAATAATGGCTTTCGACTAGAATTCTAACAACTAAAACAGGTCGAATGTAATTTAAAATTCAGCTTTGACTGGCCGGTTGGTGTGGAGATTAAACCCCTAACTGCCACAAGTCGTGGGTTTGATACCCGCTCAGGCCAAGCATTTGTGAGCATTGATATATGTTAGGAATCACGAAGTAATGTAAGCTGTGCCTACCTAGATATAGCGACCTATATTATTCTGTTGTATGTCGTCTGTCACGAGCCGCATCACGGTGACGTTGTCTATTATATTTTACTTAATATATCTCGGCTAATAAATAACTAACAGTATCTTAAAACCTGCGTATTATTCACTATAAAAAAAATTAGTGTGAACAGGTGCTGCTTGTTAGGACTAGGCTGCTTTAGTTTCCTACAAATGTTTACATTTCGAACCTTGTCGCGTAGAGGATTCCGAGTAAAGCCTATTGCTCACTGAGTTACTGAACTTATTGATATAGTAACTCTATTCCGGTTTTCGTCCAATGTCAACATCGCTCAATATTATGTGATTTGAACCTGAAATCCAGGTATCGTACATACATTTTGTTCAGTGATACCACTCTTAATACAGATTTTAAGTCTCTATGACGTAAACAACTTTGTCAACAACAAACGTCACGTTTACGCATTTTTTTATGTTTTATGACATATTGGTCGGTACTTTTAGCAGCGGGAAATAAAGGCAGTGAAACAAAAGGAGAGGCGTCACCTCTATAGGTCTATACAGAGATTAAAAAATATACTTATAAGGTTATTTACTACAGAATCATTAGTACAATCGTATGGGATTACTATAGCTTGACCTCTTAACTGAGACCGTTCTTGAGGTAGGTTCTCGGTGCGGGGGGTCGCAAGTCGGTGTATCAGTGAGTTCCCGCGTCGCGTCACCACTCTTCCCTCACCGTGTAGCTACCTCAGGAACGATTATTTGTAGCCATAACTTTGCGAGTATCAATATTTGTCAATGATTTTTACCATTATACACAAAACGAATGAAAATATTTTTGAGGTGTATAGACTTAAGTATAAATAGCCTTATTCAAAGGCTAATTAATTTTATTTTTTTACTTCATAAGGCTGGCACACAGCATTTTTTTTATGTCATAAGACTAACAAGCAAGCAGGCGGTCCATCTGATGGTAAGTAGCTACCGTCGCCTATGGACCTTAACAATACCGGAGGGATTGCCAATGTGTTGCCGACTTTTATACTGATAGTAAGCGGTTACCGTAGCCTATGAACGCTTGCAATACCAGGGGTATCACTCGCGCGTTGCCAACCCTTCCCCCCGCCCGGGCCCCGATGAGCTCTGGCGACTTTACTCACGCGCAGGAACACAACTATTAGTTATTTGGCTACGGTATTCTGTAACGTACTTTCCCAGTCGAGCTGCTCTCTGAGCGACATATCGCTCTACCTCTCTTAAGTTTTTCACCTTCATCCAATCACAACCACTGTAGATTGCATTATTAAAGCATTGAGTATATTTTCAATGTAATTATTATTGATTTCCTTGTTGAATTGTCGATATTGTGTTATGGAGGAGCAAGGTGGTAGACTCCTCCATTGAAAAGGGAAGATCTTCCGCCAGGCTGGGACATCGTGCCTGGGGACCGCGGTCCAACTGTAGATTTTTTTTTTTTTTTTTTTTTTTTTTTTTTTTTTTTTTTTTTTTTTTTTTTTTTTTTTTTTTTTTTTTTTTTTTTTTTTTTTTGGACTGGAACAGGAAGGTGGTGGGTCCAGGGGACCTTCTTCCACCGTTACGCGGACTTTTGCGGTGAGCGCTGAGGGCTCTCAACCGCTACTTAAAACTAAATAAATTTAGGGCAACGGTAGCCTGAGGGTGCCCCCTGTGGGGCTCGACCTCGGCTCAGGACGTTGCCTGGGGAATGAGGGAGGATTTAGCATGCAAACAATTATAATTATTTGGGGATCGGTCGGATTGCTAATATGCAGCTCGGGCCGCTTAAACGGGACGAGACTGAGAGGGACGTCGCGACGGTCCTCGCCGGCGAGGACGAAATCTTGGTTGTCGGTTGCGCATTTGTATTTGTTTTCGGGCTTCGTCAGCCTCGATTTGAGCTAAAGTGGTGGCATCGTCTGGTTCGCTGAGGGCGTGCCTAGGCCTACGGATGCGGGAAATAAGGGACGGGGTGTATGTGATAGTGTTGACTATCAAGGGATTCGCGTGGTGCTCTGCGGTATCAAAATATCGGCGCGAGGCGCGTTTTATAAATTGTTTGATTGTAGGGAGGCCTAAGTCAAGGTGGAGGTTTTCATTGCGCATGTACCACGGGGCGCCCGTGGCTTTGCGCATGAAACGGTTTTGAATCACCTGAAGGGTGTTGAGATGTGTGGGAGCAGCGTGAGCGAACACGGTGCTCGCATACGTCATGACTGGACGGATACACGCGGTATAGAGTCTAACCTTGCTTTTTAGGGCAAGTTTAGACCGGGCGTTGATCATGCAGTGGAGTCGTCCTGCCACAAAGGCGGCGCGCGCGCGAACCGCCCTTATGTGTGCAGCGAAGGATAGGCGATCATCGAGGGTCACACCGAGATATTTGGCTTGCCTCTCCCAAGGGATCGGCTCGCCGAATAGTGTGACTGGATCGGGGATGGGGGGACGTCTTTTTCGGTCGGTTCTAAAAAAGAGAACCGCCTGACTTTTGGAGGGGTTGATCTCTATTCTCCATTTCCGGAACCAAGCGCCTAGGGCGTTGGCTGCGGTCTGGAGTTTCTTAGAGATCGCGGGCGGGCTTTTGCCTGAGCAATATACGGCAGTGTCGTCTGCAAAGAGAGCGAACTGCGTATTCCTGACTCTAGGGATGTCGCTCGTGTAGAGCGTGAATAGCAAGGGAGATAGTACCGAGCCCTGCGGGACACCGGCACTAATGGGGTGTGGTGAGGACAGGACGCCTTCGACCCGATATCGAAAGAGGCGATTCGACAGAAAGTCTCGTAAGATGGTCACGAGTCTCGGTGGCACACCTAGGGTGTAAAGCTTGTAGATCAAGCCTGTGTGCCACACCTTGTCGAATGCCTTTGCGACATCGAAGAAAAGGGCGCCTGTCATGTGACCTCTCTGGTAACTTGTGGAGATGTGTTCAACGATTCTATGGACTTGGTGAACACACGAGTGTTTGGGTCGGAACCCAAATTGCTCGTCTGGGAGGAGTTTGTTAGCATCGGCAAATGCTTTAAGGCGGACATAAATGATTCTCTCATAAATCTTGCCCAGTACGTTGAGCAGACTTATGGGACGATAACTGGAGGGCTCGGACTTGGGTTTGCCGGGCTTGTGGATCCCAATCACGTGGGCTTCTTTCCACTGGTGTGGGAAAATATTGTTTGAGAGGGCGGCATTGAAGATGGCCGTCAATAACATGATAAGGGAGGCTGGGAAGAGTTTGATCACTCTGTTGGTGATCTTGTCCGAGCCCGGGGCCTTACGAGGGTGTAACTTCCCGATGATCGCTTTCACCTCGTCATGGGTCGCGGGTGGAAGTGGGTCGTCATTTGTGTTGACGTCGTTGGCGACGTCGTCAGTCGGGGGAGCGGGAGGAGGTAACGGAAGAGCGGTCCTCCGTTCTACTTCGGCTGTAACTTTCTCCAAATGACGCGGGTCAATAGGGAGAGAACTGGGCGTACATTGAGCCTCCAGACTTTCGGCGAGGCATTCGGTCTTTTCCACGTCTTCAAAGGCGGGAGGAAGATTGGGTCGCTTTAAAGGAGGCATTGGAACTACTGTGTCCTTTGTGAGGGCACGAGACAGTTGCCAAAAGGCTAGGTGGGAGGGCTTGATTTCGCTGAGGGTCTGGCCCCAGCTATTCTCGCGGAACTCTGCGATGCGTGCCTTGACGGCACGTTCGAGAGCTCGTAATTGGACACGATTTTGCTCTGAGGGAGCTCTATCGTAGGCGCGAATGGCGACTTTCTTCTCCCTCAGCAAGTCCCGTATGTCGTCGGGCAAGTGCCAGCGTCGGTCATCCTCCGCTGGTACTGTCCGAGAGCAATCGCTAACTAACGATTGCACGTGACTTGTGAGTGAGTCGATAGCGCCTACAGCGTCGTCGGCGGTGACTAGGCTGTCGGGGATACGGTCTAGATGGACGGACGAGGTCGCCTTGAGGCTTTCGCCTAATTTGTCCCAGTCCGTCACGACCTTGGTGCGAGAGGGTTGACCTGAATCTGGGGGACCTACGCGCGGTGTAAACTCTAGGATTACAGGCCGGTGGTCCGATTGGAGCTCGTGTAGCACTGCTAAGTCATGCAAACGTAAGTTTACATTACGCAGCAGCGCCACGTCGAGTATGTCGGGTCTGTGAGTCACTATGTCCGGGAAGTGAGTCGGTTCGTATGGGGCGATCAGGTCCACGTTGAGTGGCCCGAGGAGGGATTCAAGAATACGCCCTCTGGTATTGTTTGCGACGCAATTCCAGAGGGTGTGTTTCGCGTTTAGGTCGCCCGCCAGAATGACTGAGCTACCCAAATTGAAAAGGGATTCTAAGTCACGTTTGAGTGACGTTCCTAAGTCGGGTAGGTTATGAGAATGGGAGCAATATGCCGAGACTAGTATAATGGATGAGTGTCCAGTCATACCGAGCCTACAGATTGAAGCCTCAATGTACTCTAGGGATGGTGCGTCCATAGGGGAGCAGTGAAGGGATCTTTTATAATATATGAGGGTGCCGCCTTTTGCGGCGTTGGGTCTGTCATTGCGAATTATCTGATAATTCGCAATTTTAGGGTCCCTATGAAAGGGCTTTAGAAATGTTTCCTGTACCAAAAGGATATCGAGTTGATGCTCTCGCAGGAATTCTGCGATCTCATCTCGTTTACCTATAATGCCGTTGGCATTGAAGGTTCCTAACTTGAGGGATCGGGGTTTGATTCTATTGCGCGTGGGTGTAATATCCATTAAGGATTTACGCGAAAGTGATCGAGTTGGCAAGCGATTTTGTTAAATCGCAGCGCTGCAGATGCAAGGGCACGACCGTTGCCCTCGCTCTGTTTAATAATATCGGCGAGCTCCCTAATTTCATCGAAGTTTATGAATTCGATGAAGCGCTCCACGAGTGCGAAATCCGCATCCACACTCGACGGAGGGTTTTGGTCCCGTTTTGGTGACGGGTTTGCGCGGCGGGTGGTTTGGGTTGGCGGTGACGGCGGGGCGGGCGCTGAAGGCGCTGCGGTGGGTTTCGGCTGCCAAGCGGAAACCTTGGGAGGAGGAGGTGGTGGCTGGGTCGTGGTTTGCTCGGAGAGAGCAAACGCTTCCCTTGGGAGAGGAGGATACTCCTTAGGAGAGTTGGAGTTAAGGCGGGCCCATTGGGAGTGCCTTTGAGGGCGCAGATCGGTCTGCGCCGGGTTGGAGATGGGGGCTTTGCGCGTTGAGTGGCGCGAAGGGCGGGGAGCCTTCGAGCACCCGCGGTAGTTCGCGGTGTGCCCGGTCTGGTTGCAGAGAACGCAACCAGGTGGCGGGGTGTTTTCATCTATGACCTTTGGACGGTCACAGTCTTTGGTGGCGTGAGGTGTGAGGCACTTCACGCATCGGGGGGGAGCAAAACAATTGCGGGCGGAATGGCCGTACAACTGACAGTTGTGGCACTGGGAGGGGTAGCCGCCCTTTCGGACGCCCTCGACGGTGAAGCCGTCGCTCAAGCCGCACACAGATTTTACTCTGTATATGGCCTTGCCGGCCTTCCCTTGGTCCAGTGCCACAATCACCATGTTATATGGCTCGTGGCCACGTCCTTTGTGCATCCGGTGCACTGACTGTATTGGGAGGTCGTGCTCCTTAAGGGAGGCTTCGACTTCTGAGGTGGGGATTTCGCGGGGGATGCCGCGGATCACCACCCGGAGGGCTTTCTCCTCAGGGAGAGTGTAAGTGTGGAAAGCCACCTTACGCTCTTTAAGGAGTTTGGTCAGGGCCCGGTGGTCCTGTGAAGTGGGCACGGTTACCTTGATGCCGTGCTCGGTGGAGCGGGCAGAGGTATATTGAATCTTGTTCGGAGTAAACCATCCGGACACTTCGGTCCATCTGGTCTTATCCTGAACAAACAGGGGGGGCGGAGAGTCCTTCCTCATCGGGACTTGGGATTGGGTCTGGGATTGGGTCTGGGGCTGGGATATGCGCGCCTCTGGGCGGCCTTGTTCCTCCGGGGGAGGAGCCATGGGCACGTCCATTAGCGGCGGGGGTGTGGGCACAATAGTGTCCATGAGTGGGCGGGGCTTGGGTGATGGGCAAGGGGAAGGGGCGGAAGCCTTGGCAGCTTTGGCAGCTACCTCGGCTTCAGTGGCTTTCGCCTTCTTTTTCCTCTTGCGCTTGCCACCGACGACCGTCGTGAACTCTCCCTCCGAAGAGGAGGAAGAGGACGACTGGCCGGTCGTCGCGGCAGGCGCAGGCGGAGAGGGCGGTTCGGATTCCGCAGGAGAGGGCGGGGCGGAGGGTTCCGCGGGAGAGGGCGGGGCGGAGGGTTCCGCGGGAGAGGGAGGGGCGGGGTGATCCGCGGTTGATTCCGCGGGAGAGGGAGGCGGGGAGTGTTCCGCGGGTGATTCCGCGGGGGAGAATTCCGCGGATATCACGGACATCCTTGAGGATGACCGTGAAGTGGGAGCGAGTCGGGGAGGTAAAAAAGTTGTCCCGTAACGCTCGACGAGGAAATCCCAGGACTCGTTGTCCTGGAGGATCTCGTCCAGCGTCAGGGGTAGGTGGTCGTTCTGGCTGGCCATAATGGCCAGCCAGAGGGAGCTATTCTACTTCGGCAAACTAACGTGGTTTCGGACGCGGGGCGTTCCTGAGTAAAAGAAACCACAAGAAACCTCAGGCGATCGCCCTAATCTAACCTACTATCTCGCCCCGGGTGGATGGGCCCGGGGGTGTGTGTTACACTCCCGACCGGGATAGGTCGGGAGGTGAGTAGGCCCTAGGGTGTGCCCTAAGCTTGACTCCCGCTGCCAATCTTATCCGACTGTAGATGTTGGAATCTTGTATATATGCTAAGTACTCGACGAACTTTGTCAGTGCGATGTAGAATCTTGTTGCGCCATCTATCTACGGATAGCGGAGGTCTTGATAGATGTCGCTACAGTGTTTTCCTAGAATTTGAGAATAATGGTAAATATATTTTTTCAAACTTCGATGAAATTGTTCACGGACGAAGTTTCAACAAAGACTTTGTTCTTGCTTACATCTGAACGATTTCAGTTTCTAAGAATTTGTTTCTTACCGTATTGGTTGTGTATTTCTAAGTGTACATACATATTATTATAAGATATGAAGATAAAATCATTTATCGGCTTATTTAAAATTTCGTTTTTAAATATACCTACATATAAAAGTTTTTTATGTATATGCCCATGTTTGACAACAACGTCACTATGGTATGTGGTAATGTGGCCAAAGGTGGTAGGCTCACTAGAATAGAAGGAAACTGGCTCTCAAGCGCAGCTACCGCAACACTTGGCTGGTAAATCCCCTTACCACCATGCTATAGATTATCCACCATATTTTTCCATCAATAAAAACTAAACCTCTTTGTAGAATTCGAACCTGTTTTGATACTTTTTAGGGCTCCGTACCCAACTAGACTCTATTACGAAGAATTTAAACATAAAAGCCCAATGCCAGTGAGTAAGGAAAATTAAGTGCCTTAGCAAAAAAAAATTACACTAAAATTTAGCTCTCTAGATAAAAACTAAAAGAACAGCCACAAACAATTTGCTAAACCAAACAGCCCACAACTAAATTAAACCAAACAAAGCCTGATTGAGCCACGTTCATTGTCCAAACAGTTTTAAAACGTCCAATTTTATTCTTAATAAGACTTATGTAAAGTACGAACCCAGCCAATCTTCCCTGGTAATTTCAAGTTCAAACACGTGTACACACTTTGACTATATTTTTAGGACTTAGATATTCAGTTTAAAATGGACTAATTAACTAATTAAGTAGTTTGGACTGTCCATTATTATTAAATAGCGGTTTCTCCCACGTTCCCGAGAAGAAAAGTAGCCCGTGTCCATCACCATACCATAGGCTATCAGCGTACCAAATTTCATCCCGATCGATTTAGCGGATTAGGCGTGAAAAGGTGACAGACAGAGTTACTTTCGCATTTATAATATTAGTTAGGATACTTAGTTACCCAAATACTTGAAGGTAAATTGAGTTATTAGATAATTATTAAGATGGATAAGGTGGTGTGGAGATTAGTAATCCCTGAATGCTTAGCCACAATTTTTCCTGAGAGGGAATCAAACCCATGACGGTTTGATCCCTCTCAGGAAAAACATTTGTGCGCATGAACATGTCTGTTTGTTCCAAGTCTCAGTGACGTGTTACAAAATACCCCGTAAAAATATAATTAATTATCAAAGCCAAAAATTTTGTCAACCCTAGTAAGCTGTCATGTCAGGGAACCAGATTATTTAACAGAAAGGCCTACGTACCTATTTTACCCAATAATTTACTACTTTAATAGTTTTTCTATTATTCATTCATAAATGTTTGCTACCTCAATACAAGGATGTCATTATACTCAAGTACCTACTGGCTTCAAAAAATGTCACGATGGAAAAAAAAAATGTTTTCAAATTACGATCATTATTTTTGCCGTTCCGCGAATTAGGTAGAAATGTAGGTACATTCAGCGTAGTTTACTCTTTAATTTTACTGAAATAGGGTTTGCACATAAGTGAAAATATAATATTTTTTTATTTTTTTGGGGTATGTTATACAGCGTTACTACGGTTCTTAAATATTGTGAATTGACAAGTCAATAAGGTCCCATTTAACCTCCTTTCGGCTTTACGGGTAGTTTTGTAACACCCTGTATATGTATATTTATTAGAAGTAAGTATTATTTATTTAAGGAACGAAGACTTTTCAATATTGTTTCACTGACGGATGTTTTCATAAGGTTTTTTTTTTAAATAAACTATAGTTTAACTAAGTCATTTATAGTAAAAAGGTGCATTTAACGCCTATCTGTTTATGATCATCTAATTATTGACCGTGTACCACAGTGTCTCTTAATTTACCATTTAATATAAGGTCGATGGGCCGACTTAATTTCACAAAAAAAAAATATCCTACCAATTCAGACAACATTAACATAAAATAATAAAATACAGTACGTATTTGATAATTATTTAAATAATTCATGAAGAGTTACAAGAACAAAATATTATCAACTCGTCTTCAGCTTATGAAAACTAAAGACACAAGTAATTCAACAATTTAACGCTCGATTAAACTAACATTCTCTATATAACCCCTGCAGACAACTCATCCATTAAATTAGCCCTTTATGGTCCATTTATATTGGACCAGTTAGCCCGAATTCTGTCCCAAATCGCCCGCGCTTACATGATGTGATTTAAGTACTCAATCTTTAAGACTGTGTATCCACAATAATACCTACGATAATTGAATTTATTACCTTTAGTCTATGGATTACTTATAGTTGCTGAACAAGTATCAAAAGGGATTGGTCATAGTATATTTGTTGTAAATTTTAATAATATAATAAATTATATAGTATTTTGTATATTTCCTCAATCATATTGAAATAACTGAACGAAATTAGTTAAAATTTGGCTCATGGATAGATTGCATTTTGGAATACAACATAGAGTACTTCTTTCCGGGAAAACATTAATCATAATCCTCAGAAAACTCGGGAACATGGGTAAAACCACAGACGGAAGTGAGTTCCAAATAAATAAATATCCCGGAACATACTTTACATGGCCATCTGATCCCAAAATAAGGTGAGCTTATAAAACAGAAACCGACAGATAACTGATAAAATATAGTATTAATACTCGTTTATCTTAATATATATAAATCTCCTGTCACGATGTTTGTCCGCGATGGATTCCTAAACTACTTAACCGATTTTAAATTAAATTGGCACACCGTGAGCAGTCTGGTCCAACTTGAGAGATAGGATAAACGGCTGGACCGATTTGGATGAAATTTTGCGTATGAGTTGGACAGGACAACGTCTGTTGGGACAGCTAGTACTTATATAGATATTTAAACTTAGACACACAACAAGCAGACATATTCTCAAGCATTCTTAGCTACTTCTAAGTCCTTTAATCTCATAAGGAAAAATTAAAAGCAAATCCACTGAAAAAAAAACCACTCGAATACGCTTCAAAACCTTCGAGCTATGTAATTAAGTAATGCAAATCTCTAAAAAGCAAACTTTCATATAAAAATCTTTCCATTCCAAAAAGGGAAACGTTGTAAAATTTGTTAAGTTTTCACAATGTGAAAGCACAAAACGCTGTGGTCAGTGAACCGAGGCGAGCCCGGGTCACGATGAGCCATGAAAACATTCAAAATGGAATTAAAATATGTATTTTAACTGATTATTAAACGGTACTTATAACCGGTTATTATATATTATTTACCGGTTTTGTATGAAAACTTTATGAGAGCGTTATTGAAAACCGTAAATAGCTGGATCATTCCGTAAGGACCAATGCGAAGTAAAACAGCTTATGAAAAATTAAATGGTGATGGATGGAAAAAATCTACTCATATAAGTATATAACTACCGGACTCTTAATAAAATCTTAGAAACCGGTTTATTCAAGGAAACCCAAACGATCCATACTGATTAAAACCGGTTTATTGTGGTTAAAGGCAGAACAAAATCATACAGAAAGTTCCCAATGTACTTAGGCGTTAAACGTGTGATTTTTTCCGGTTTCCAAAGTCTGTTATAAAAGGAGTATCTGAAAGGTTTTAATTTTCAATCAATTTCACGATACCTTGAATGGTTGGTACAGTATTGCATACTGTTTTCTTTCAGTTTCTAATGAAAATAGAACTTAATTTTAGAATAAAATAGGTGTTTTATTTTATTAGCAGCTTTATTTCCGCCCGCATTTCGAGGATCTTATGTTTATCGTTTTTTTATCGGTTCTGTGACAATGTGTAAGATTTTTATTTTCAATTTTTTTTATTGCTAGCCTTTATTTAACTCGCATCGTTCGTATGTCTGTCTATCTGTTTGTCTTTCCAATAATATTTGTAATTCATTTTTAATCATTTGCTGGCATCCGATTGAACTGAAATTTTGCGGAACATCGTGAGGAAACTATAGCACGGTGGTAGGGTACTTTGTAGTACCCGCCTAGCTGGCTACCACCCTCAAGTTGAAAATCTGTCGCCAAACAACTAATGGTGTGGTTCCGGCATCTGCAATTGCGAGCCAGTTCCTTCTGGGCTTTGTGTGCTTACCACCCTCGGCCACATCATCACTTAACCAAGTGAGATTGTGGTCAAACACAAGCCTATACAAAGTACAAAAAAAACCTCATAAGTACCTAACTTTATAGTCCCAGATACACAAAATGTGTATTCGGAATTGAATAAATAGTTTTTACATGAATAATTCATATTTAATTAATTACTTATATAGTTGCAACTTGGTAAATTGCTTTTTAGTTTTACAATTTCAAGACCCAACGTCGTTCGGGGCCATGTTACAACTACAGGTGTGGCTTAGACCCTTCACGATGTAGTTTCAAATGAAGCTTTGAACTAAATGAAGGTCGTACTTTAGACCTAAATTAAGGACATGATTTCGTAAACATTTCATAAAGTTAATTACCGTGTGTCCTGGAAAGTAATATTACTTGTTTTTTTTAGATGGCTACCGTTGCTAAATGTAAATAGTACATTTAAGAAATAGTCTCCATTTTATTTTTTTTATTCATATTTATTGTTTTTGAATCTATTTCAAGCGCCCATGAGACGTAATTTTGTAATTCGCACATGAAGCTTATGGATTATTCTAAGTATTAATTTATGCTTTTAAATGTAATTAAAACCGTATGTTTTTTTTTATACCACATTGTCGGCAAACAAGCATACGGGCCGCTTGAGGGTAAGCGGTTACGTAGCCTATGAACGCTTGCAACACCAGACGTATCACTCGCGCATTGCCGACCCTTCCCCCCACCCCAATGAGCTCTGGCGACCTTACTCACGCGCAGGAACACAACCATAAGTTATTTGGCTGCGGCATTCTGTAAGGTGGAGGTACTTCCCCAGTCGAGCTGCTCTTTCAGCGACATATCGCTATGCTCTACCTCTCTGAAAATAATCTAAGATGTTGCTTCAATAGCGGACATTCATTTTGTAATTAAGGGACCAATGTGTTGTTTTATAACGTTTTAAATGCAAACCAGAATGTAAACCAGAAAGATATCCATACTATCCTAACTAATATTATAAATGCGAATGTAGCTATGTCTGTTACCTCTTCACGCCTAAACCGCTAAACCAATCACGATGAAATTTGGTACACAGATAGCCTATGATATGGAGAGGAACCTAGAGTTCTTTATTTTTTAGGAACGCGGGAAGCCTCGGGGTACAGCTAGTACTACATACCTATATAACATATAATAATTGTTATTTTTAGCTCATTGTCTTGTTTCACGATTTAACTAGGCTATAGTGTTAACAGACATTTAATAGGCTCCCAAAACTTCCAGATGACAATAAATGACATCTTATTTGTCATCACGAAGTGAAACTTCGAAGGGCGACGATAATAATGCCAAGAAATCCTTGTAAACTTGGCATAACTTGGCAATAAAGGGCAACATGAATTGAGACCTAACAGAAAGTCTTGTGACATACGTACAATTCTCAAGGATAATCTAGGGTTGGCAATAAATGGTATTTGTCGGATTATTGTCGGTTGTTGCCAAAACTTGTGTAATCTGTATAATGTAATGAAGTCCTGAGATTTGGTGACTTACGGCATGTTAATATTTTAATTAGTTTCGGCTATGATATTATATTATCCTGCATATATCGTTAGTTATTCTACCTTTGACGTTGAATGCCGTAGCGAAGGACGTATGTTCGTATCATATAATGATACTTGAGCTTTCGGTTAAGGTAAAATCGTGAGGTAATTCCTAGATATCATCATCATCATCATCATCTCAGCCGCAAGACGTCCAATGCTGGACATAGGCCTCCTATAAGGATCTCCAATAAGACCGGCATACTTAACGCCAATAAGCCTAACCGAGGTAAAAAATAAATAAATATGAATGCAACATTTTATGTGGCTATGGCTGAATGACGCCATAATGTCTACATTTAGATGAAAAACACGTAGACTATTCATGTTCTTAATTAACGTTTACAGTGGATATTTTAATTATAATTTAACAGGGAAAATTTTCTAAAATGTATTCTATTTTACCCTAGATGAGTAAAATAATAACCTCTTCATTTTAACAACCCTATTCAACTCAATATGGCGGCGTCCATCACATAACAAGTGAATATTGAGGCGAACAATGTTAGCACATTCACATACGTCCCATTCGTTTCGTTGCTTTCTACAAAACAATAGATGTGAGTCGACTCCGGAAATGCGTAGTCATTGTGTTGACAATTAATAATGCTGTCAACACTAGGAGCTTAGAGTTTGACAACTGAATGTTATTATTTGTGTCGATGAAGAATTTATTTTACAAAATTAACAACCCTATTGTCACGAGATAAGTGACAGATGAATGACAGTTCTGTTTTGTGTGGCAATAAAGTCTTTCTTATTTAATATGACACACTTACACTTATTAGTAATCAACACAAATGTAACAAATTGAACTGAAAGAAAAAAAAATACTGTCATTTTTTAAATGTAAATATCAAAATTACATTAAAGCATCAAAATACTGTTTTTTTTTAAATAAAAATATTGTCAATAGTTTCGTGAGAATTAACTTATTTTTTTAGTTTCAATGATCATTTAATTAGTTCAAAGAATAAAAACTACAAAAAGTGTTAAAAAACCTATTTTTTTGTCGACAATCGACATTTTTTTATCAACAACACTACAATGTCGTTGGCAGTGTAACAGTACTCAACTGTTTTGAGTTGACTGTCGCTTTACAACGCGACCTCTGTGTATGTAAAACAGGATCATAAAAGCGGAGAGAAGTGTTTGAGTTTTATTCAAATTTAAATTTCGAAGGTTTTTAAATCACACAACGTACTTATTTACCGTTCAGCTATTGTATCTCGAGGTACCTATTTAACTTCAAATGTCAACGTGACACGTCAACGTTTGACTTCTTTTTATCAATACCATTACACGGCTTGTGTATATTGCCAATGTCAAATTATCTACAAGACACAGCCTTTTTGATACAACCTTAAAAATCACGATACACGCATTTATTTCTTTTAATTTCACTAGTGCACTTGGAATAATTTTCTTCAATAAAACTCACAATACACGATTTCATGAAAATAAAATAAAAACGCAATGTCACTTTGCAAATTCCCACCAAAAGATTGTTTGGCATTTTATTTTCCATTGGAATTCTACAAAATAAAACTGGCATGAAAAACATGAGAATCCGTTCTTTTTTTAAAATAAAATATAATACCAGCATCATAAGAATTAATTAAATTTGGACGTAATAGATAAAATACAGTAATGGATTATGCGATTTCTGTTACGAATATTAATTACCTACTTACATAAGTGCGTGCAACGCGGGGTATGAGTTTGTGGTCAAACCCAAGCCTATTCACAGTTAAAAAAAATCTCAAAAAGGTATTTGACGACAGATTTTATTCATTTTGAGGCACGGGATCCCAAAAATGATGATAACTCAGGAAACAATCGCTGAGCCATAATATATAAATGTAACAATACATTTATATTCAACTTACACAAAGTTTCTAAACCGTAGCTACCAAAATATTTTGTTTCGCAAAACTTTGACACGAGAGTAATGGAGGGCTCGTCATACAGAACATGGAATTTGTGTTTTTAAAATAGACTCGCTCCGCTCATCTGCAAACCATTGTCATACTTTTTGAAATGAAAATAAAATCACATTTCGTTTACGGGAATTTAGTAGGCACAGTTTTGATTTGCCGGAGAACTTGATTGCGTAGCCCGTCAAGTCATAAGTGTACGTTAGATGCTAGAGTAATTTGTAGTACCCGCCTAGCTGCTAGCCAACTCTCAAGTAAAAAATCTGTCGCCAAACACCTAGTGGTGTGTTCCGGCAGCTGAACTTGATAGCCAGTTCCTTATAGGCTTTGTGTGCTTACCACCTTCGGCCATATCATCACTTACCATGTTTTATTTATTTATTTTTATTTATTTATTTATAAACTCCTTAAACTATCATTACAGGTGGGTACCTAATACGATAGAAGGGCCTTATAGTTATATTATGATCATAATTTTAATAAACCAGTAACAATAACAAAAACAGAAACTGCGTAACCTACATACATCTCACAAAGTGTTGAGAGTGTGTTCAAACACAAACCTATCCATCCTTGTAAAAAAAAACATCAATCTATCATCAAATCAATCTAATAATTGAAGGAATTTGGTTCATATTCCTTCTGTAATTATGAAGAAAATCCCGCACAAACATACGCGGTTTGTAACTTTTGTAATTAGTAAAACATAAGATGTTGATTAATGTCTAGACTACCTACCTCATAATCATTATAAATAGCTATATATTCCGAAAGTAGTCTGGATGAAAGAACGTCTCGTGTCCTGACGTCATCATGTGGTGTATCTAGGATTACCGAATCACACGTTATACAGCCAAATTCGTTTTTCTACCTGATAACCAAAAAGACTTAAATACATTTCATATAATAAAACCGGCCAAATGAGTGTCAGGCCACGCGCAATGTAGGATACCGTAGTTGCCCATTACAATAATGTGGACTAAGAAGAAGGCTTTATATATTTTTCAATGGAATTTGTACCTACGAAATTTGTACTTTTCCAAGTTTTCACATTTTATAAGTAGGACGACTATTACTCGTAAACTTGTAAAGCCTACCAAGCTAAGTGATTTTTTAGTCACTGACAATAATTGCAGGGGTGGAAGTACTCATCAAAATGAACAAGTTTTATTATCGGACCATCTGTGAAATCATGAACAAATTATCGGCTGTTCCATACAAAAGTTCAATCTACTCGACCAAAATGTATGAAGCAACCGTTTAGCTGGCAGGGGACACTTGCTTAATATTTCAGAAACGGATCCCTGAATCAAAAAATTGTTTCCACAAACCCGCAATATTTTTGAAAGACCTAACCAACGTACCCCACGCCATGGTTTAGACGAGAAAAAAAATCATCCCCACTTTACGTGTATAGGAGGTACAGGAGGTACCCAAAAAAAATTTTTTTTAAAACCATTCCATTTTTTGTTCGTCCTCTGTCAACTAGTATGAATATAAATAAGAAAATTAGATATTGTCACGCGTCCAGACAGACAATAGTCGATGAATCAAAATAGGCTAGGTTCTAGCCTACATAAAATTTATTTATTAATTTGCATTCCATAAGGTAACCTTAGGTGGTAAATTAGGTCTAAGTAAATTTATGGACCCTGTCGGGCACAACAAACATTAGAAGTAGGAGAGAGGAGATAATGTTGTAGTTTTTGACGAAATAGATATATGATAATTAGTTGAATTTATATAATTTTTGTGTCATTTATGTAGTCATTAACTGTATAATATGCTTTTTTTAATAATATTTGTTTAAGTTTATTGATAAATTTTGTATCTGTTTCGTCTTTTAATATATCTGGTAATCTATTATATATTTTTATGCACATGACGTAGGGACTATTAGAGTGTAATGTTAAGTTGGAAGTGGGTAGCATTAACATGTTCTTATGTCTTAGCGATCGGTTTGTATCAAAATTAACTATTATGTCATCATTTTAGGCGCTAGATATAACGTTGATAAAGTTTTATCTTAGGTTAAGCGTGTCAGAAACCTACGGATTATTTTCCCAGAACAAAATCCAATTTAAATGTTCTAAAAACTTATTTATACGAATAGCTTAGGTGAAAACTTGATTTTTAGATCAAAATTAAGTATGGATTAAGTATGCCTACGTATGATCATCAATAGATACGTAGGTGATAAATGTGTTGTAACACAGATGTTAAGTAGGTAGGTATTTAAATATCTCATTTGAATTTACGTTTAATAATAAATCCTTTATTGCGATTTTGCAAATACAAGAATACTTATTACTCGTGTACATAAACAGGGCTATGTTCAATTATTTAGCTCAACTTTCAAGGTTGTAAGTACACATTTGTACAAACAACTTCCACTAAGGGACCAACCGCGAGAACGCAAAATTAAATTTTGCTGTTCCATACATTTTGGCTGAGTAGGTATTGAACTCTTGTATGGAACTTTCAATCCTGAGGGTTAAGTTAAACAATTAAAACATACCCTGTATTCAAAGTCCTTTTAAAAAGGCCAGTACTTATGTAAGAATTTCCTGAATAAATAAATTGGAGGAATAAAACTCAAAATGGAGGAATAATTTAAATGGTGATTTTTACAACTTTCCTTTTATATTCAATATTAGCTGTTCCCCGCGGTTACACCGGCGTTCTCGGTATATATTTTTAATTATTCTGCTATTCGGGCGATAACAAATCCAACAAATCAAAGATCATAAAAATCAGTCCAGCCGTTTTTGAGTTATAACTAACACGACTTTGTTTTATATGGTTATATAGATATATGTAGATATTCACCCCTATTTAATTATCACCTAAGGGCAGATATCTCTAAACTAAGTCCTATATTTCACCGGAGATTATTTTAGTCCCAACATGACGTTTAGTGACTACTGTCACCTTATCTCGGATACACAATCCCTATAACATGTTTAAGCAGGAACTGGAACGTCAATTTGTACTTTGCCTGATCCGGATATCAAACCCTAGTCCTCTGGTCTTCAGGCGAGTATTATAGCCCTCGACCACTGAGACAATTCTCGGAAAGGAATTTATAAAATAAAAGTACTGTTATGTAATGAAATATTGTATGATTTGCAGCATTTTCCATAAAACCCAAAATCAAAGAGGATAAATTCGATAAAATTATGTTGTCCCCGCCGGGTTCGAATCAACGGTCTTCGGGAAATTAATCAAACGCATTACCTAATATCCGAGGCCTCTGTAATATCAACAGTACATAATAGGGGCAGTAGACAAAAAAAAATGCATGTTTTTTTATCATAGATATTATTGGCATTGTCCGATTTTTCTACCCAATATAAAAAGTTCACTTCAGTATCCTCTCAAAAAAAAATTGTTTATGTCCCGAGTTAGCAGGATTTTTTGTAGTCGATTGTTTTTATCGTTTTGTATTTTTAGTTTGTAAAAAGTACTTTTTCTAAATTGGTCTGGAAATGCTTTTTATTATATTTCATAGCGACATCTATCAACTATCCCATAAACTATCCGCTACCTGTAGATAGATGGCGCCACAAGATTCTACATCGCACTATTAAAGTTTTCTGAGTAGTCTGCATTTATACGAAATTCCAACATCTATAATTGGACAACGGTGCTCAGGCACATTGACCTAGCTTGACGGAAGATCTTCCTTGTACAATGGAGGAGTCTACCACCTTGATCCTCCATAATTTATTGAAGGATATCTACACACGTGCCCGTATGTCTACTGTTTATCATTATACTGTTTCTAATACGTAAGCTAAGCAAATTGAATTATACTACCTCATGGTAAGTACGGTCAGCAATATATGTAGCTGAGCATATCCATTATATTTACATTTTGAATATGTGGGTTTTTGAAGACAATCATTTATAAAACACCTGTTTACTTTATCTTTCCATAATATAGATAGTTATATAGGTGTTTTGTAAATTTGTATTGTTCAGCTTCTTTTTACAACAAAGGCCTGTCTTTGACCACAAACCCACTATAGTAAATGATAATATGGTCGAAGGTGGCAAGTAAGCAATACCTTAAAGTAACTGGTGGTAAGTTTTACCTGTTTGGATACGATAATATCAAGCTTGAGGAGGGGGTTGAGCCCCACTGGATCCACTACTGCTTGACGTCACTACCACTGAGCTATCATCGCCTTTTAATGCTGCTGCAACCTATGTTGCTGACTGTACATTAATCTTAATGCGTAGGTAACAGGAAAGTATGTCAGTATGTGTTATCATTTGACACTATACAGGGTGATAGGCTGAACGAGGGATATACATGCAGGGGTGAAAATACTCATCAATATAATCAACATTTAATATGTGACCAAAGATAAAAATACAAAAAAAAACATACATATTCAGCGTACCTTTAATATGAAGTTATTTTTTTATAGTTGGTCCCATCCCATGCAAAATGTTCCTCCTTCAACCTGAAAGTTTGTATGTTTGGACGATTGTCACCACTCAAGTCCGTATCGGCTGAACGGATTTGCAAAAAATTTTGCACAGAGGTAAAATTTATTCTGGATTAACATATGGGATATTTTTTATTCCGGGAAAACATAAGATTCCTCGGGAAAGCGGGTGAACCGCGGGTCGAATGGTACATAATTTCTTAATGACATTTTCATTTATTTATAAGTGTTAGGTCTCGTTTCAGGCTTCATCTTCATAATTGTGAAGTATTTAAATGAAATAGAGAGAGACTAGTAATAGTATGATTGCATTTAGTAATATATAGCGTCGAAAAGCGTCGCTTTTTGCGTACTTTTTTGAACTCACATTGCAAGTTTGAACCATTTTAACGTAAAGGAATGTTGCGAAACATTTCAAAAGAGCTGTGCTAATTAAAAATTAACTTTTTTATTACTTCCATTTCCGATTCCGTTTTATATAATGTAGAAATGTAAGTACCTTACTTATTTTTTATTGAAAAAGTTTTATTTTACCACAAAATACTACGATGAGCATTGGCGATTTAAAAATCATGTCATAAGAATTCATCGCGTGGAAATAATTACAGCTGAAAATTTAATCGTATCCAAATATCAAACCAAACAAAGTAATACAAAAGCGCCGATCAAAGCATTTCCAACACAACAAACAAACCCTATACTAACGATAATAACGTTGAAAATAGTTTAGCAAAATAGTTACAAGCATCGTAAAATAAACTAAATCATTATGCTGATTAAACTAAAAGCCAAATTCTCATAGAATTAGCTTATACAACAAAAACCCGTATAATCACGCATTATCCCGCATTATATGCAAAGTGGCGTTTAATATTTAATGAGGGATATAATTTCTTTAATAAAAGATAAAACCGTATTAAAAACTGAATGAGGATTTTAAAGGGACACTGTGTCACTCAGTGGATACTCAGTGGACATTCAGTGGACACTTTTACACTGATTGACGCACCTAGAGTAATTAAGGAGCAACTAGGGTGGAGTAACACGCAAATTTTAACATTTTTTTAGGTTAGGTATAACCGTGCCTCGAGGATCGCATCTACGTAATAACATGTTCATGACGGTGTAGATTCTGATTTCAGGCGCCGCCCGTTGCGTTCAAATCATACCTATCTATAGTAACATCTATATATAAAAGAGAAAGAATGTATGTATGTATGTTCCTTATAGACTCCGAAACCGCTGAACCGATCGCGATAAAATTTTCAGACAATCTTCATATTAGCCCCGCAGGTAATCCTGTAAGGTTTGGTGGCGATCGGAGCACTCGGGACCGCGGGTGAAACCGCGGGGCGAAAGCTAGTATATAATAAATACGTGGGCTATGTAGGTGTGACAGAATACAATTGCAATGATTTTTGTTTGAATACGCTAATCTTTGAAACCACTGAACGTTTTTTCATGGAGTTTACATTAAGGCGCTGACAACAGCTAAATGGCCTTGAGAAATTGAAATTTTAGCCACGCCCCTCTACATCCCCAATATATATAGCACGTATAGCACAGCGCCACACACGAAGACGCGGTAAAACGGTGCACTTTTTCGGCCATCATCCAAACAATAAACAAGTACAAATATATCTATGAAACTAACACAACTAGATGGCGCTATTATTGATAGTATAAATATGTAATTACAACTAGCTATAAAGAAATAGTAATAACCGAGTTCTCAATATATTTTAACCTAGTTTTGTAACTTTTCTATTTTATTTCCATCTTTCACACCATTATTTACAATAGTATGTACCTACTAATTTTAATGAAACCGCTTCTCTTATCATTTTATATTCGCGTCGCCCGTGTGGATGTATAAATGTTTTTTAATAAGAAATATGAATGAAGAAAATAATGTACAAAATTCAAAATATATAGCTAGGTTTCATTTTTAGAAAACGTCGTTTTACCGTGTTTTCAATCAATGAGAAACTGCTACAATTTCATTAGAATACGAAAGTAAATTTCGCCGCTATCAATAAGCAATTAATAGCTCAGGTGGGAGATCGTGCGATCCTTGGAACTAGATGTCCACGGATCGAGTCCTGTTGGCGACTTATGTTTGATTACTTTGTTCGATATGATTCATACTACTTTTGTAACTTTTTCATCTTTCACACCATTATTTACAGTAGTACCACAGCGTAACAAGTCATACAGTGGTTTATCGCGTTTGAAGTCACGCGAAATGCCGCTTTTGTGTAGACATTCGTCATTATTCGTAGTATGTGTATGTAGAGTACCAGGAATAAAATGAAAAAATATAGAAGCTATGTTAGTAGAACTAATACCTAACATATTTTTTATTGTTTATGACCTTTTAATAATATAATAGGATACCAAAATAAAAAAAATACTGAGATACTTATTCTTTTAAAAACTACAAATGCGAAACTGAAAGGTATTTTCAACATTTGGATTTACTAATTTTCAGATTGCGATTGTTGAATTTGACGATGTAGTCAATTCTCATACGTAGAAATAATTTTAATAAAAATTCAGACGGGAAGCAGGACCATGGTCTTGTATTAAAATTAATGTTCTTTAGCTGTTGATATAATTGACTTCTAATATTATTTCCAACAAACGTTGTAAAAGTTGTCTGTAAAGTGTCTTCTAATTTTTGGCAGTACGTTAAAATACTAATACATAATAGTTTGCTAGTAGTTAAATTAGGTCGCGCAGAGATATCACTACTCCATATTTGTAATAGGCACCCCTGAAAACCATGAAAACGATATCCATATTGATTTTATTTAAAAATTCACGTCCGCCATCTTGAATCTCGAAATATGTTATATATTCGTAATTGGCACCCCCGAAAACCATGGAAACGATACCCATATACATAGATGTTATTTAATAATTCGCGTCCGCCATCTTGAATCACGAAATATGTTATATATTCGTAATCAACACCCCCGAAAACCATGGAAACGATACCCATGTACATAGATGTTATTTAATAATTCGCGTCCACCATCTTGAATCACGAAATATGTTATATATTCGTAATCAGCACCCCCGAAAACCATGGAAACGATACCCTTATACATAGATGTTATTTAATAATTCGCGTCCGCCATCTTGAATCTCGAAATATGTTATATATTCGTAATCGGCACCTCCGAAAACCATGGAAACGATACCCATATTGATTTTTTTTTTAATTCGCGTCCACCATCTTGGATCTCGAAATATGTTATATATTCGTAATAAGCACCCCCGAAAACCATGGAAACGATACCCATATAGATTTTACTTAATAATTCGCCTCATAATTGTACAAAATTCAAAATATATAGCTAGGTTTCATTTTGTCGTTTTACCGTGTTTTCAATCAATGAGAAACTGCTACATTTTCATTAGAATACGAAAGTAAATTTCGCCATTTTCTATAAGTAATTAATAGCTCAGGTGGGAGATCGTGCGATCCTTATACCAGGTGTCCGCGGTTCGAATCCAGATGATGTCTCCAATTTCATTTATTAATTTCCTCTTTTTCAAGTTCCTTCTTTTGTTTACCAAAATAAAAAGTATTATATACCAGCACAACTCAATCATCCAGGTACTTTACATTCATTATAAAACATGGTGTCATCACATGGATTTGAACACACACATCAAAGTAGTTTTAGGTTCTTGACCTATAACCAGGACCGCTGAGCTAACAATGACTTGACTTATGTGATGAAAATAAGAATCTTTCTCGGTCAGTGATGCGGCACGACAAATTTTATTCCCAATGCATGAAAGATTATAAAATTAATCAGTTATTATGCCCTTTTTGTGGTAAGTAAATCTTTAGTTTGAATACTTTTTTATGCGAAATAATACGACGAGATCATATTGTAAAAGTTATGTAATGCAACTCATTTTCCCTCCAAATATTGTCATTTAATTTGATAAAAAATTAAATAAAAAGTTATAATGTGAATAGGCTGAATACATTCATAAATTACACTGCAATCTAGCGGCAGTGATATGACGCTTTGACAAACACAAGTATTTGTTTACTTTTATCATTGTCAATCACTGTGAAATAAATTGCTTACTACCTTACTTTATTCATCAGGCATTGCACATTTTTTTTAAAAGATATTTTACCCATTTATGGATGATAATGTTGAAACCGCGCGCTCGGAAAAAAACTGGTATAGGTCCGTCTAGCAACGCGGATCGCCGCGGAATGCGAGTGAGGGCAAAGCAAAATACGCAAGTAACGTGACAGAAGAGTGTGGCATAATGTTGACTCCTCCCCCTAACTGCTCCGAATTAATAACGTAAGCGACATTTATAAAAATAATTAATTATGTACAAATAAATTCCTTATTCCAAAAACTAACGAAATAAATCATTTTCTAATTATTCGAACAATATTAATGTAAAATATCACATCGAAAAATACATTCATGTATAGGATAAATTTGGGAATTCCTTGATTTTCAGAGTTGTGTTTGGCAATTTTTTTTATCGAGACAATGAAATGAAATCGTGTTTTGAGATTAATAAATTTGTCATTTATATCCTTGAGTATCGTGTATTTAAATTTCAATACCGTACATTTAGTAGGATTAATATAGGTTGGGTTGCAATAGAGAGACTTTAGCTGTTGTCAGCGCCTTAACGAAATCGGGTGAAATGAAGAATATATTTTATAAAGTCTACGCGAGCGAAGCCGCTGGACGAGCTAGTTCAAACCTATATACCTTATCTATAGTAATCAGCGGCATAGTTTAACACGGAACACACCAGTAGGTGTTTGGTGACAAATTTTCAATTTGCTGCTACCAAAG
The DNA here is from genome assembly GCA_951216915.1 of Tetheella fluctuosa. Lineage (NCBI taxonomy): Eukaryota > Metazoa > Arthropoda > Insecta > Lepidoptera > Drepanidae > Tetheella > Tetheella fluctuosa. The sequence goes on along the minus strand of OX578226.1, from coordinate 10,831,158 downwards.
TACCTACCACTACCACTGTGCTATAGTTTTCTTGTGATGTTTTCCTTCACGGAAAGCTCAAGTTCATTTTAGATACAAACCCATGTCCTTCAACACGGCATTCGACGTCACTACCACTGAGCTATCTTCGCCTTAAATCTTATGAGTTTGAGAAACCATAGTACGGTGGTAGGATACTTTGTAGTACCCGCCTGACTGGCTACGACCCTCAAGTTGGAAATCTGTCGCCAAGTTTCTACCAGTCTTTTGCAGTCGCTGCACTTGAGAGCTAGTTACCTTCTAGGCTTTATGTCCTTACCACCTTCGGCCACATTATCACTTGTGATGAGATTGTGGTCAAACACTCGCCTATCAATAGAAACAAACAAAAAACTAGTCGTCTTATATCTGATAAGTGTCATTGAATTGTTAATGAAAAGAACATTAAGCGACAGAAATCAGGCGAGTGTAGTGGGGCAATATGGACTGGGTAAGCTATAATGGTATAATTAAAGCCTTTTTGCGTGTTGTGTGTGAATGAGCGCGGGGATTTCAGTAGGACATTGGGTCATAAGCACTTGACACGGATGTGATTACCGCACCCAAAGTAATTAGGAAAATAATTTTAAATATTCTTTTTTTTCAGGTACATGCGTTTCCACCAGAGATGCGTAGCGAGGTATGTTTTTATAAAAATATTTCTTTTCCGATAAATTACGCAAGAACACTGATTTTAGGGAGACCGGAGCCTTAATGTTATAAATTAAAACGTAAAAAATATCCGTTGAAAATTTAAAAGGTTTTCGTCCCAGTAGTCAAACTTTTTTTTTTTTTTACTTTGTATAGGCTCGTGTTTGACCACAATCTCACTGTGGCAAGTGATGATGTGGCCGAAGATGGTAAGTACACAAAGCCTACAAGGAACTGGCTCACAAGTGCAGCTACCGGCTAGCACCATTAGGTGTTTGGCGACAGATTTTCAACATGAGGGTGGTAGCCAGCCAGGCGGTACTACAAAGTACCCTACCACCGTGCTATGGTTTTATCACGATGTGTTCTTTCACCGAAAGCTCTAGCTCATTGTAGGTTACGAACCCACAACCTTCGCCGAGGCGTTCGACCTCACTACCACTGAGCTATCAATGCCTTTAAAAAAACTGCGATTTATCAAACAATCTGTACCATAAAATAGAATAGAATTTTATTGTCAAAGTACAGAAGTGAATAAGTAGTGTCTACCCTTGTCGGGTATAGAATAGGATGTGATACATAATTTAAAATGATGTATAAAGGTATAAAAGACCTGACTGATTGATTGATTGACTGAGAGAACTGAAGCATATGATCCATTTGTAACGTAAAGATGTCCTAAGAAAGGATTTTACGAATAAAATATAAGATGTAGAAAAATCCGACATTTTTGATGATTGACTATTCGCGTTTCAGTTTTGGAGATAACTTTTTAAAAAAGGAGATGAAATGGATGGTGATTCCGTTAATATACCGATAGATAAACAGTAGATAGATAGATAGATTGATAACACGTTATAGTTATACCATTATTACTAAGAGTTATCTACCAGACAACCTCAAGGTATATCCTCTGTTCGGTGAAAAATTAAGGTTGTTTTTTTTTTAATCATCTTGAACGCCACAGGGCAAAAGCTAGCATTAGATTTAGAAAATGGAAGCTTGTATCGAGAATGGAGAATGTTATAATTTCACCTTTACTTCTATGTTGACACGAAATGTTTATAAATTATTTAGCTGTTAACAAAATTGCCTCCCCCCCAACTTAAGGGGATGAATTGGGGAGGTGGAATGACAAATTTGAATACCTCGCATTGTTTTGGTAATCTGTTTGTAAGTTTACTCTGTGGTATGTTTTTGGGTCGAGATTAAAGCAAATATGCACTTTCATCTATTTGTTAGAAGATTGACAGTCAAATAGATGAAACCAGGGCTTGATATGCTTTCACAAATGCAAAAGTTTGTATGGATTTTGGTTACTCAATAAAAAATTGGGAAAAAAAAGCGTGGAAAGCGTACCAAGGATTGTAAAATTGTAACATAATTATCGAGGTTTCGGGAGACCGACGGGCTGGGAGCTTTTTCCGCCAACGCATAAGCTTGGCCATCCAAAAAGGGAACGCTGCCAGCCTGTTGGGAACCTTGCCTATCGACAGCAGCGAGGGCTTTGAGGATGTTTTCTATATATCATACTTTGTATTTTATACATTGATTGTGAATATTTGTTGTAAATATATGTATATTTAAAAAAAAAAAAACCAGTTTCTTTAGAAATCTTTTTTTTTTTTACAAATCCTACCCCGATTCTTTAGCATAATATATCAATGGGTGTATCCTTAAATAAATCATGAGACATTAGGAATACGAGTAAAACTGTGGGGCTGAAGCTAGTATGTAATCTAATATTTAATTTAAAAGTTTTAATCATTTGAAAAACTTTGAAATAGTTACAAGCTTAGATACGACATTAGCTGATTACGTAATAGACTCAAAAGCTGACTCCAAAAATATCAAACAAGTAAGTAAATTGGGAACATCCAGTTGCCTGTCGACAGCAGCGAGAGCTTTGAGGATATTTTGTATATATTATAGTTGGTATTTTATACAATTATTGTAAATAAATTAATGTACCTACATAATTATAAAAAAAAAAAACACACAAGTAAATAGTAAAACAAAATTGAAACACAATTTTATTTACAAAAATAATATAAATCTCTGACAGTGACTAAGGAACCCAAAAAGTAAAATAAAGTTCCAAGATATTCAAATCAGTATTCACAAAATAAAGATTCCCTAAATCCATATTTTAATATTCAGGACCCCATTTACGACAAAACTCCTTAAAACACTTTCAAATACCTTTAAAGCCTATCAAAATTAATTTCCTGGAGGCGTTTCCGTCCGTAGCCATTTCTAAATATAAAAAATTAGATAATATTGACCGTTATTTATTTTATTAGCAGCGCCTGACGAGAATTGATTAAAAACGGAACACAGGACGAAATTCAATTTCCTACTACCAAACCGAAAGTGTATAAAAACACTTTTTTTTATAAACACTTTAATTTTAATATTAATAAAAAACTTACCTCCAAATAACATCACAAACAATGGAAAAACAGCAACGGTTCCTCGTCCTAACATTGTTTAAATTCACTAAATCACAAAACACGTGAAAACAATTATTATTAACAAATAAATAAATTTAACAACTGGCTGAAAACAAAAGAACACATTAACATTTTTGTCTGTTTCAAATCAGCAATTTAAAATTTGAGATTCGAATTTGCTTTTCAGCGCCAAAATACGAGACACGAATAGCGTCTACCCTTCCCTAACGCCAGCGGGATACTGAATGGAAGGAACTATCTGAGTACGCCAGATTTCAGCGGCTTTCAACGCTCAACGCGTCATGTGATAAAGCTATTCGCTTTAATCATTGGTATACTGGTTGGGTTTTCATTTTTCCTCACGTAATTTTCTTCTCTGTGACAATAAGATGCTTCATACTATAATTTTAGGATTTAAATGAACTTTCACGAAGATAAGTACCTACTTAGGTTTTATTATATTTTTGAATTCCGTCACTCGATGTGTGCATTTATTACTCGATTCGTATTCATAATAATGAGATTTTATATTGAAAATGTTTTATACAGAGGATATTAATATTAATATATACTAATCTATACTAATATTATAAAGCTGAAGAGTTTGTTTGTTTGAACGCGCTAATCTCAGGATCTACTGGTTTGATTTGAAAAATTATTTTAGTGTTGGATAGCCCATTTATCGAGAAAGGCTATAGGCTACTTTTTAGTCCGGAAAAACACAAGATCCCTCGAGAACGCGGGTGAAACCGCGCGGAAAAACTATTGGTTTTATATGAATGAAGAATAAAGTCAAAAAATCTTCTTTTTTTTTATTCAAATTTTAGCTACATTAAATTTGGTATTTGTGATCTATATGGATGAAGTAGACTCTAATCTATCCATATCTCTAAATAAAAAAATAAAAAAAACTAACTCATATGAACTACTCGTGAGGACACTAACGGGACACTGAGGATTGAAAACCCACCTGGTAGCTATCAAACGCGTACAGATTTTGCTGTATACCAAGTGAAACACCGATACAACTCATGTCCGAGTGCTATCTACTTATACCTAAACGAAATAATCATCTGGAGATACACCAATTAAATCCAGGTGAAGTAAAATCAATTCCTGTCAAGAATATTGTACAGATTTTTATAGCTGCACGCCTTGGCAGTGAAATTTAATTTAATAGGGTCTGGTCACAGTGATACAAGCTCTGGAAAGACATGAAACCGCCACCTAGCCAAAATAATAATAAGGTGGTTTGTGTACATAAATATGATAAAAGAAGACTATAAAAATATTTAATAATATATAATTGTTGGTAATTCATAACGTTCCCCCCTCCGCTGTTATCGTTTTTTTTTAAATACTACCTAATGGAGCCCCCATAAGGAAGTATTTTCGTTTCGCGTATCGCTGGTGAATTTTCCGCTAGAGGCGCTAGTGTAGCGTGAGGACTTCGGAATGTCAAACTTCACTGTTTCTGGGTGGGCTACGCGGGTTTATTTCTGATTAGAATAATGTTGTGAATATTTTGCAATACCTGAGATTAATTAAGAATTACGGGTCAATTAATGAAAATGCTTTGAGACAGTTTTTTCTTTCGGAAACTTTTAACTGCTTTTTTTTCGAACAAAACGGAACTACGTAAAACTGAGGCATGCTCGATATTTTTACGGTACGGTTTAAGGTATTAAATATAATTTAAATGTAAACATGGTTTTCATATCCGTAATTACAAACTTTTATAGGACCTTACTCGACAGTGGCGCCAGCTGGTGAGCACAAAAATGATAGCAGCCATTGTTTAAGTTGTCACGAAAGACGTTTTTTTGTCCTACGATCGGTAATTCGATCACCCGTTTTTCATACTACTAACATTATAAATTTGAATGTTTGGATGTATGGATGCTTGTGACTCAATCACCTATAAACGGCTTGATGGAATTAGATGAAACTTGCCACGTAGATAGATCATACATTAGAATAGCATATAGGTACTCTTTATCCCGGGAAAACATCATATCCTTCAGAAACGCGGGAGAAACCACGGGGCAGAAGCTAGTTATAAATATTATGAGTTTCTTAAAACATCGTCGAAACATTAAAACTCGGTATTTTCGTTTAGTTAGATAATGTTAAAATAAACAAATTAATAATAGAAATAAAAGTTATCGAACAAGTACTAAACATTAACCAGTTCTACTCTGATAAATTAAAGGTGAAAACGTCAAAGCAAAGTCAAGTGATAACTACGCAAAGATATCAAGTTTTAATAAAAAATACTCTAAACAATAATACTCAATATATGTAATAATTCATGTGAAACATTATGTATATGTAACCGGTCAAACTCGATTTCAGGCCAAACTAGTTTGTCCTGGGCCGAACTGATTTTGAATTATCATGCAAATAAAAAAGGGTTTCCGTGCAGTTAAAAAAACACAACTTAGCCATTAACATCTAACCTAAAATATCCGGGTCGTTTCTGAATAGGAAGAGAAATTGATCACCAAATTTCGATTACTTACATATGTGAAAACATTGTAATACATGTAACTTCTAAAATATCTTTTCTCAATTCAAAATCAGTTTGGCCTAGCACAAACTAGTTTGGCCTGAAATCTTTGGCCGGTTACATATATATTAAAATTGTAACAAATTAAAACGTTTTCCGCCGTTCTTTATAATATCGTCCGTCCACCTTGTAAGTGGACGTCCAGGCCTCCCAAGACCGGTCCTATTGGAGATCCTTAGGGGAGGCCAATATCCAGCAGTGGACGTCTTGCGGCTGATATGATGATGATGTTGATGAAATCGTCCGGGCTGGAGGTACTCGCGGGCAAGGGTCGCCAACTGCTCTTCGGTACATAACAGAGATCCTGGAAGAGCATGTGGTCCCTTAAGCGGGGTTTGTTGACAGAGGGTTGATGTTAATGCGTGATAACGCCCGCTGTCACATACCGCATTAATTGTTAGGGACTACTTGCAAGAGGTTGGGATCCCTGTTATGCACTGGCCAGCTCGAAGTCCAGATTTGAACCCTATCGAGCACCTTTGGGACGAGCTGAAATGGCGAGTGCGTATCTGAAAACCTGCTCCTACCACTGTTCAAGATCTCCAAGATGCCGTCATTGAGGAATGGGACAACATTGCTCAAGAAACCATTGTAAAATTAATTAGGTCCATGAGGGACCGCATGGAAGCTGTCATCAGAGCAAGGGGGGGCAACACTAGATTTAAAGTCATTTTTAAGAATTAAATTATTGTGGCCCACCTGATGGTAAGCGGTTACCGTAGCCTATGAACGCTTGCAACACCAGGGATATCACTCGCACGTTGCCGATCCTTCCTCCGAGCTTTGGTGACCTTACTCACGTGCGAATACAACTATAAGTTATTTGGCTGCGGTATTCTGTAAGGTGAAGGTACTTCCCCAGTCGAGCTGCTCTTTGAGCGACATATCGCTATGCTCTACCTCTCTTTCTTTCTTTACAATTAACCCGTTTTATTTCATACCTTGGTAAATTAAACCAAAATCCCTCAACTACCACCCTTAAGTTAACTGTCACCAAGAAACTACCAGTTTGTTCCGGTAGCTGAACTTAACAGCCAGTTCCTTCTAGGCTTTGTATGCTTACGACCTTTGCCCATATTATAGTAACCTCCGCGTAAAACGTTTCTAATTCACATTATGTCAATATTGGTAAAGTTATTCTAGTTCACGAATTCTGCTCAGCCTTGTGTATAGTGCATATCTATATACCAACTGATGACTCAGGGCTTCCGAGCTTAAGTACATTAGAACAGGCAAACAAAATGGTTTTAGTGGAGACTGAATACTCATTCGGTCAAAGACTTATCTGCAAACTAATTTTCCCTACAGCTCATAAATCCATTACTTCCCAACCCTTAATTTTACCGCCAAAATACTGAGTACATAAAAGGTCCTATGAATGTGAATCCATGGGGATATAAAAGTGAATATTTATCGAGCCCTTTGTCAATAGAGGAAGGGATGACTACCGGTAAAGTCATGGAAATCTGAATAAATGAGCTTAGAAGTGGCATGCACTTAGGTATCACAAAGGCCTTCGTGACACATTATGTGATACGAATTCACTGAAACATGGAGTCTTGCGTTGTTTGTATATATTTGTAGAGTATTACATTCATAACAAGATGTATCTATGTAGTTACATCAATGAATTTGATATTAGAATCTGGTAAATAAACGTATCACGACAGGGTCCGAAACCGATGGGAAAGAAAGGTTCTCAAGATGTAGGTTCGCAACCACGTAGGTACAGAAAAGCGTCGAGCGGGACGGCCTCCCACCAGGTGGACCGATTATCTAGTCAGAGTCACTGTTCGTCGTGGAAATCAATGGGAGAGGCCTATGCTATGGACATCACCGAGCTGAATTGACGGGCCGGTTGGCGTGGTTGGTAAGATACCCTATCTATCACGCCACAGGTCGTGGGTTCGATTCCCACTCAGGACAAACATTTGTGTGCATGAACATGTCTGTTTGTCTTGTGTCTGGTTGTAATTATCTATATATGTATGTATTTACAAAAGAAAAGTAGTATATGTAGTATATCAGTTGTCTGGCTTCCATAGTACAAGCTCTGCTTAGTTTGGGGTCAGATGGCCGTGTGTGAGGAATAATGTCCCAGAATATGTCCCAGAATATAATGAAATAAACGAGACAATTGAGAGATATAGCTCAAACTCTCTTAAGTCGTTTACCTATTTATTATTTTTGCAGCCAAGGCGTTCTATCTCACTCTGGTACACTGTCCGGTACAAACAGCATGAGAATTCCTGGCATGCCGTACTCCGTAGCTACTCAAGCACAGCGTCACAGTTACAGCAGCCTCACCGACAAATACGTCACTCAAATGACCACGTTGAAAATTGCAATTAACTCGTTTTAGTTATTCAGTTAGATTTCTATATGAAAAGGTGTAATGGGTATGACATGGTTCGATAGTATCGTAATGTTGTTTTATGTTATTATATTAAATTGATGGTCGTCAGGCGTGAAGTGGCGGTTTGTTTGTGAAATGTGAGCTCTGACATTTAATATTATTCTATATTTTGGTTATCTGGAGTAATAATACAGTATTTGAGATAGGGTAACACTATATATAAATTTAGCAAATGTTTGTCGATGGTAGTGGAGAGAATTTACTAGCTTTTGCCCCGCTGTTTCATCCGCGTTCTTGGAATAAAAAGTATCCATGCGAAAAATCACGTCGATACGTTTCTCTGCTGTTGCGTGAAAGAGGAACATATATTTAAGTAATTAAATGGATGTCAAGGTTGACAGGCAGGTACTGATGGTAAGTGGTCTCCGCTGTCTATGGAAAAAACAATATTTATTTATTTATTTATTGCACAATGTAAATAATAATAGTTCGTACAGCTATACTTACCATTATCATTACAAGGACCCTGGTAGGGTATGGCAACAGGAACATACTTAAAATTAAAATATAACAACATAACATGTAATTAAACTTTATTACAAGTATTTACAATAATTGTATAAAAAACAAACTCTGATATATAGAAAATATCCTCAAAGCTGTCGCTGCTGTCAATAGGCAAGGTTTCCAACACGCTGGCAGCGTTTCCTTTTTGAATAGCCAAGCTATAGTGTTGAATTGTTTTTTTTTTAAATATTATATTCAATTTAAAAAATAAACATGACCATCCTCTTCAAGGTTCACAACTCGAGTGACGTCACACTGTGTACTCTTATTAAGGTGAAGATAAGGGTCAGTTAGACCGGCAGGCTTTTAAATATTTTGCACAAAAATTAATTGGATTTCATTGAAAAAGTGACGGTCGCGCTGCTCATAGCCTAGGGTTGTTTACGTTCCTAAATAAACACTGTTATTTTAGTTACTCTGTCATTTTGTTCATACCATTTGGGGTTTAATATTTATTCAATATTTTTGTAAAGAAAACGTGTTTTTTTAATGTAGCAATCCCAATGTGTTTAAAAGCAATGTCATAATTCCTATTGTCATTTTTTTTTACTATTTGACTTATATTATTAGGTCATACCACATTATTACCATGTTGAATTAAACTCAGCCGGTGATATTGGAAAACTATATTAGGTATTGATTTTATTTTGGAAAAAAGTACAGCCAAAAAGAAACTATATTAAAAGATAATAGGGTTCGATTTTATTTCCCAAATTCTCAAAAATGTTTCTTCCAAAGTCAATAAAAAAATATTGCAAATTGAAATAGAGAAAAATTAAAATTATACTTTCCATGAAATTTATAATATCAAATACCTTTATTTACCTGATCCATTTCTTAAATTGTTCTCCATTTATCCAAAATAACATTGTCCCTTCATTGTTTCAAAAATTGTTGTTATATGCAGGCTCATTGAGTAATTCATCTGCAGTGCTTTAATGTAAGTACTCATGAACAACTTTTACCCTAAAATCGAGAAAAAAATATTGTAAGGTTCTTTTATATGATTTTTTTTTCTGATTTCAGGGGTAAAAAATGTTTATATTGACGAGTACTTCCAAACACTGCATGTGAATACCCTGTGGATATTTACACTTAGACTTCGACCAAACAGACATGTTCGTTCAAGTACACACATTATTATATTTGTCCTGAATGGGAATCGAACGTTAATTATAACAACAATATACTGACGAAAAACTCATAGGATCAGAAAAGTCTTCTCTTTACAATAGGTTCAATAAATAGAAAAGGTTTTATGCTCTTTTTGTTTGTGGAAATCGTATAGAACTTTATTCGATAAAAGTGTTGATTCAACGCAATTGTGTTTTATATATTGTCAACCTTTAAAATATACTTTTTATTTTTTAAGTATCTCATAAAACCTTCACAGATTGCTGCTCTTCAGCGAACTCTGAACCGTTCGCTCGCAATTTTATATTTAAAAAATATGATTCCATATTTGAAATTATGAACGTTCCATTTTCCTGGAATGTTTGTTCTATGTTATGTTCTACTAGTGTAATTCTTTATAAATAATGGGTACTTTTTAAAACTGCAAAATTAATAAGCGTTGCTTGGACAAATTTAAATGAAGCGCGATCTCTATTACAATAATCGAGGTTCCGTAATAATTTACGATTGATAAAGAATATATGTAAGTGATCATGATATTTTAGTTCATCATACATATCGGACCGTTTAGCGTGGTTGGTAAGATACCCTTTCTATCACGCCGCAGGTCGTGGATTCGATTCCCCTCAGGACAGACATTTGTATGCATGAATATGTCTGTTTATCCTGAGTCTGGATGTAATTATGTATTATAAGTATATATATTTACAAAAGAAAGTAGTATATTATGTAGTAGGTATATCAGTTATCTGCCTTCCATAGCATAAGCTCTGCTTAGTTTGGGGTCACATGGATGTGTATGAGGAATAATGTCCCAGAATTATATTATGAAATATCATAGGAGATTCTTCACACATGCCTCATTTATAAGTAAATAAGAGGCGGCGTTCAAAAATTGATCCGTAATGACATAGAAATTTATCCTTTTTTTTCTAAAATGTATAAAAACGGGAATAATACGAATACACAATAATGTTTATCTGTAAATTGCACTAGATCTAACTCACTCGTTGTTCTTAATTCAAATAAATACAAACAAATAAATGAAGATACTGTTTTTTTTTTTTGACATTTAATTTTCCACGTGCTAACGGCATCCACAACACACACGTAGGTACTACGTATTACTATATTATATTTATTTATTGTTTTTTGTTCGATTTGTTAGTGAGACGAGTTCAATACAAAAAGCGCCTAAGGCAACTAGACCCATGAGCCTAGATTATTTAGGACGAGTTGCCTAAATACTCATACAATATCACTCGGATAAATTAATTCATATAAATGTATACCCCAGTTTTCCTAGTTTTATTTTCAGAAGGAACCCTAAATAACTTCCATCCCTGTGCACTCACTAATGACTGCAAACCATTTGTGATAAAATCTACACAACACGTCATTGTCATACCGCATACCGGGACGACCAAACATTTTATGCAACTATACCTCAAGAACCACAAACCATTCTAAACTTTAGAACTAAGGGCCAGAGACAATTTTTCCTTGTTCTTCGATGACAATTTGTTAAGACTTTTCTCTGTCTGTATTTACTGTGTACGGTAGACATGGTTTACTAGTAGGTAGTTACTGAATAAAAAAATATTAATGTAATTAGTATCACAGATTACTTACTCTGTACAGCCACAGAGCAGGTGGTAAATTCGTATTAGGTAATTTAGTAAAGTTGGTGCAACAATTTATTAAAAAAAAAAGTTAAAATGTAATTATTTAATGTGTTTTGTTTAATAAATGTTTTTCTTTCTTTAAAAATTATATTCAGAAATATCAACAACTTTTACTGTGATTTTTATTATAAAACCAAATGTTCCCAGCGGTTTCACTCGGATTCTAATAATTATTTTGCTATTCGGGGAAGAGACAAATCCAACAAATCAAAGTTCATAAAAATTGGGTCACCCATTTTTGAGTTATAAATGGTGTTATTAGAAAAAAAATGTACATGTTGCGATCAGACGGCCGTGTGTGAAGAATATCCCATCATATTCATTAACAAAAACAAATTTCTACAGCTGGCAAATCTACTGAAATAGAACTTTTCTACCATAATTCCATCTCGTTTGTTCCAACTGACAACTGGGTACATGTTAGGAGTAAGGACTGGTAATAAATCGCACTGGTCATTTATTGCCAAGCATTTATGGCTACGAGTGTATTTCCCTCATTTATTCGCAGTAACTACCCCCCTGATAAATATTAGTGATGTGCTTTGAACAATTTTATCGATTTTTATCCCCCTTTTTAACCTAAGCTTACAGTTTACCGTATCTTTTCCTAATTCTATCTTAGATTAAGATAAACTAGTCAACAAGTCTAGTCACTAGTCTGATGTGTGTAGAAAAAATATTATATAGGTTTGAAATAACTCAAGCTACTTTCATTATTCGAATGTCTTATATCGTCAATGGCTTTGGGCTATTTTTGGGGTGGAGGGACATCTCATTAGAGTCGAGAAAGAGCTGATAATCATGGATTATCACTTACATATTATAAAACAAAGTCCACCGCCGCGTCTGTCTGTCTGTTCGCGAGAAAAAAATAAGCCGTCTGGGACCTTTCAACGAAAACGCTGCCTAAGCCCTTTGAGATGTAACAAAATGATGTATGGTGGAATTTTGTATCTTATATGTATAGGTCTACAGAAAAGTCCGCAATAGCATATGTCTATCTCTTAAGGATAATACTATAATCCATTTTAATATTTTAAAAAATGGGCAATTATAATTCGGTAATTGGAAAGCTATTTACCCAAATATGGTATTAATTCCTTGTCATTTTAAATAAATTAGAAGCTTTAAGCATTTTGCACATTATTTTACTCTTTTACACCATATAATTTAAATGAATATCTTAGGAGCTATCGTAAATTAAAAATTACGCGCGAGAAAATAAATTCAAGCGGTCTCGCACCAACGCGACGACGACGGGTGTCGCTTGATGCAGCCACCTCCGCCCGGGCTCCACTGCCCGCCTGTTGCCACGCAACAAGCTGATGCAAAAAAATGCAGGCATAGTATATATATATTCTACCCGTGCGAAGCCGGGGCGGGTCGCTAGTATTTAATAAAATTTTGATAATACTTCAAGTCGTCTGTTAACGTTAAAAATATTGGGTAATAGATAACACAGCCAATCACATGTATACATTATTTTTTTTTTTATGAAGCAAAAGTGATATATCGAGATTATTCTGTTAATCTACAAGTAGTACATTATTTAAAAATGTAGCTGGGGCAGACAACACGTTCTGGTTTCTCGCCCGCTTCAAATACCAGATCATAGTCATAACCAAAGAGACAATCTTATTCTAATTCTTTCTAATCAAAAAGCAGTAGCCACTGTTCCCCACCATAGATACAACTGCAGAAATATGCACCTATGTCCTCTAAGGGATTACTTGTAGTTTCGCTTTGTTCTTGTCGATCATTATTCAGTCAACATTTTTCGACATAAAATAATGATGTAAGTATATATTATTATTGCGATGGTTATTGAATTATTTGAATAAATTAAACCAAGAGTTTACACAATGACATGTTGCGAAACTTATGGATTTGGTTCTAATCGAATCAAGTGTAATCGAGTAAAATCGGTTGTCACTTTTTTATTGCGGCACTATTTAATTATGTGGCGTTTCTTTCCAGATTTTGCCAATGATTTCTAAAAATCATATAAAGACAATAAAAAAAATCAACGTTTTGAGATGTACCATTCGTACCATTCACGAAGATGGTGGTCAATAAACCTACTGTTTAGATTAAAACTAAGCTTTATATTGATTTTTAGGTAAGTTCCAAATATTGATAAGAGATGGCGTTAGTAGTCTTTTACATCGCGATATGGTTTGGTTCTTGCGTATAATACATATTAAGTTAATTGTTTTGAATTACTTAGTTTTTTACTACTTCCGTTTCACTATACACCTACTATTAAAGATGTTTGCGTAAGCTGAAATTATTAGTATTATTTATTATATTATTTATAATTGTGAAATACAATTATTAGTTTTATTATTCTAATATATTTCTCTATACTAAAACTATAAATACAATAATCACTTTGTTACATAAAATAGTCTAAATTAAAAAAGTCGCTATCAGAAGGCAGCGTACCCAGAATGCTGGCGGCATTGCCACGTTGGATGGGAATGCTGATTCTCTGACCAAGATATAAGCCAGCATTCTGGTCACAAGTTGCTTCGACCAGGCGTTTGGATATTTCGCGATAAAGATGGTGAGCTCTCGACCCCCACGGACCCAGAGTTTCAACCCCAAACGGCTCAAATATATAGCTTGTATCTATGTTACTATATTTGCGCCGCTTGATGCTCTCTGCTGATAACGCAGCGCCGCCAGCCTTATTTATTGTTTCTGGAAGATGAGACGGTGCCAAATATATTTAAAGGTAAGTTTATTGACCACATCTTCGTGAATGGTACATCATATCGTGTTTATGTTCTTCTTGTCAAATAAAAATACATGAAAACAACTTTTAGTTATTTGATTTGTTTCCAAAAGTTCAAGGAGAATAATAAAACCCTCATAATTGATAAATTTATATTTAAATTTTACGAGCTAGTGAGAAATTTCTATACATGCTTAGGGCAGTTGCTTAGCCAAGTCCTTGAATATTGAACTAAAGCCCGCTAAAATGATATCCCAGAAAACTATATTTTGTCTCTAATCGCGCGTGCTTCATGTACTAGGTACCTGCTTATTTACAGAAAAAATAATGAAAAAATTATTGACCGTCACAATCATGACGGTTGGTAGGCCCTCGCTCAGATATGTCGATGATAGGAACTATCAACATCCGTGAACACTTATCGCTCATGCCTTACGCCTGGCACGCGATCTTTCGACATCGCCACCAAAAAACCCTACATGACAAAATTAATATCTACTTGGACGGAAATTTTTAACGCAAATTCGAATAAAATAAAAATACTGATGTAGCGGCGTGGCGAGCTGAGAATCGACTCAGCAAATTGTCATCGCGTTTCATATAAGTCTCAGACTCGCCAGTCGCTTACGTTCCACCGTCCTGTCGTGTTGCCTTTTCGTATTTCGTAATAATTGTCAAAATCAATAAGTATGGATATACTAAAACGGTCAATCTATATATATAAAAGAGAAAGTATGTATGTATGTATGTTCCTTATAGACTCCGAAACCGCTGAACCGATCACGATGAAATTTTTCAGACAATCTTATATTCCTGTAAGTTTTGGTGGCGATCGGAGCACTCGGGACCGCGGGTGAAGCCGTGGGGCGGAAGCTAGTTATTATTACTAGATGGCCGTGTGTGAGGAATAATGTCCCAGAATATTTATTTATTTATTTATTTATTCTACCCACTTACTGAAGCGCTTGCTTGCTCTAATGACGGAACAAGCGTCATTATAGAACAAGAAAATAGAAATTAAATACTCTATATTATTTCTTCTTAAACTATCGTATTGCTAGCTAATTAAAAAATAAAAATATAATGACCTCATTTCTTTGACTTTAATATTTTTATTTTTTTATTGAAACGATAAGGAAAATCTCGAATGCCATCACTAGGCGTTGTTCAGGGGAGCGGTAGAATAAAAAGCTTTGTTGCATGAAGTGACCATTTGCGTGTCCGTTTTAGCATGTATGACCCGACCCACCCATTTCATTTGAAACACGACATTTGATTTATAAAACTATCTGTAATACTAACTCGTCCACATTTCGTAATTATTGAGATTATTTTAACTGAAACTTTTTAATGGTTACTATGTTTTTGTACGTTCATTTTTTTAGGAACTAGCCCAGAATTTCGCTTTTGTTCTAGGACATTAATGTTTTCTTGAGATGCTATGTTTGGAGCGAGCGGAGTGAGGAAAATTTCACCATTGAAATTACACAAATATGACGCGACACTGCGCAATCTATACTAATATTATAAAACTGAAGAGTTTGTTTGAACGCGCTAATCTCAGGAACTAATGGTTCGATTTGAACAGTTCTTTCAGTGTTGGGTAGCCCATTTATCGAGAAAGGCTATAGGCTACTACTAGTAATTTGTGTACATTTGAATTCATAAAACGAGTAATAAAAATGTCGACTTTTAGTTAAAGTTTGTTAAAAAAAACTATTACAAGAGCGTCTTACAAAGGTGTTTAAGGCATTATTTGTAGATCTCAGAATAAAAAATATGTGAACATTTTTACGACAGATGAAACTGCTTCTTTTTTAATCTGTTCCATTCAAGGGAAACGTTCTAATAGCTTCATCTTTACTGGTTCGTTAATTATAATGAACCTGTCAGTCAATTGACTTTTAATAGTTAAAATTTTAACTATTAAAATCGAACCTCCTTGACGTTAGCCGCTTGAGTTTACCAATTAAAGGAATACTTTAATTTTTTTTAATGTTAAATGGGCTTACGTTTGGCCATCGACTGACCCCAGGAGGAGTCAAGACGAGGCCGAGGATGTAGCACGCTTGCCCAGAAAAAGCCTATTCACTCTGGCCTTGAAGAGATCTAGGTTATAGGTGTCAGGAAACATATATATATCTTGGAAGTGAGTTCCACTCCTTCGCTGTTCTCATAAGGAACGATGAAGCAAAGCATTGTGTCCGTATAAGTGGGATGTCAACAACGTGTGGATGGAAGTCCTCCCGACGTCTTGTGGTTCGATGGAAAAATGGGGACGGAGGAATGATGTTATACAGCTCCTGCGCACACTCTCCAAAATAATGAGTGTATCTTCCCTTCTAGGCTTTGAGTGCTTACCACTTTTGGCCACAAAATCACGATTCACCATGATATTGTGGTCAAACAGCCTATCCATAGAATTAAAATTCAAAATCTAGTACCATAAAATAACTATTTACACTCACCTGTCTTTGCCATTTTCAATTCTTTCGCAGATATAATTTAGGTGGTTCTTGTCTTTGCTGTGAAATGAAAAAAAAAGACGAGTTAAAGTACACAAAGGGTACTAACCTTTAAAGGTAAACTGCTACTTATATTTTAGGGTTCAGTAAGTATCCATTGGGTATGGTCCATATAAGTAGCAGGGTCGGCAGACGGCTAGACGGTTGGTTTAGTTAGGCCTGCGACCGTCTGTCGCAGGAGTGTATCAGTTTAATAAATTTAAATTTTATACGTATTACATACTTAAAAGACGATAATGCTTGGTAGATTTGTTACTTCTTGTGTATGTATATTAATTTTTGTGTAATATATTATCATATTTTTTTTTATATTGTTATTATGATACACTTTTTTTGCCCTATAAACATGTGAATGGTAACAGTGATAACATATTGTGTGTTCTTATTCATATTCCGTGAAATTGTTTTTCTTTTTAGCAAGCTTAAGGTAGTCATGCTAACTTTGAGGCCTTTGCTTGCGGCGGCGTCGTGTGGCGGGTCGCTCACTTCCCTACAATATGTGCGAGGAGGGCGATGGCTGCCACATGCGTCATACTTATGAACAGGTGCTGCTTGTGGGGGCTGGTCTGCTTAAATTTGCTATCTATTTATTAACTAAGTCACTCATCATTTTGTTTCTTTTTTTTTTTTTATTGTTATAACACACATATATTGTCAGTGAGACTAGATAAATAATTTAATGTAATAAATCTGAGTTGGTTTTGAAAAGAGTAATTGCTGAGTCTCTTGTCGGCTCTTCTCAGTAAAAGCAACCTTCCGAACCGAGCGTTAGAGTCAGACTATTCATAAGTGCTTGTGAAGGCCTATTTGAATAAAAAATATTTTCATTTTCATTTTTACTATGACCTTTTATTTCTATTTTTTGTAACTCAAAAATGCCGTAAAATATTTAAAAAGCTATGATTGTGCTTTGAGTCTTGTAATATGAACATCCTATACTCAAACACACTTAAATAAATAAATTTACAAAGGCTATGCTTACAAAATTAAAATTTGTTAGTACAGTTGTATCTACTAATTATTTCGTAACAAAAAAATGTTACAGTGCAAATTTATGTTTGTTATTTATTATTATACGGAACCCTCTACACTCAAAACCGACTCTAGATACTTGAATGCTTTTTAAAATACAACTAAATTTCCAAAAATATTAACAGTAAAGCACTCACCCGTTTCTATGACTGTAGTCGATGGCAGAAAACAATATTATGTTCCAATAACGTAGGTCAAAACGAATGTAAGTTAGTTAACTGAAAGGCGTGGTTATAATTGAATACTTGTAGTCCCCGAGGATCCAATAGAGGGACTATAACAGCAGGAGAAATGGGACAAAATTATTATGAAGGTCGACGCTACTGAAGTTTACATAAAATCAGTAAGATTTTTTTTTATTTTATATATAAAATTCCCGTGTCACGATGTTTTTTTTTTATTGATAGGCTTTGTCGCTGAGCGACCACATCGCCTAATAAATTATAAGTACAAAGATACAACAAAAAATAATAATATTACAACTTTTATTAACTTAATCCTAATTTTAGTAAAGCGTACATCATTTTCGGTTTGTAGGACGATGGATAGACTCTAAAATGCTATTACAAATATCGATGTCACTACTTCTATCCACATCAAAATGAGTTTTTCTTTCGCGATGAACTCGTATTTATTTTTTCAAAATTTGTTATTTGTTCCAACAAAGATACCTTAGTTTTTATGCCGATTATATCCTTTTTTTTATACCGGGTGAAACGGCGGAGAACAGTTAGTACAACATTATACTATGTGTAATGGTTTTTTTTTGTATATAACACGCAACCTCGTCTTTTACCGTTTTGTAATAATTCTCTGTCGTCTGGTCAGTTGCTGCGAGAATAAATTGGACAAACCAACAAATACACTTTCACGTGGCGGGCGATGGTTTGTTTGGCATCTATAGTGCAATTAATTTTTTTTGTAAAACGGTGAACAATAAACTAAAAAAAAAAAAAAAAAACATTGTCATGTTTTATATCAATAGAAATGCATTTTAATACAATACAAGAGTATTTGTATAAAAGTGAAAAATCTTGTTAAAATAAAAAAAAATATCATCCTACTACATACTTCTAAACGCTCAAACTGCTGGACCAATTTTGATGAAAATTGGTGTGGAGGTAGCTGACACCCTGGATTAACATTTAGGATACTTTTTATATCTCAGGAACGCGGGTGAAACCGCGGGGTGGAAGCTAGTAAGAAAATAAATAGTGTACACAGGCTGTTGCAGGTCTGCAGAACTTAAACACGAACGGCTGGAAAACTTGGAATATAACCCACGAGCGAAACGCAGCTCGATTTCATGGATGTTTTAGTACTCTTTTTGTTATATAATTTTATTTTTATCACCAAGCAGGCGCAGTGCTTTCGTGTGTAATAAAATATATATTATTTGTTCGCGTGGCTAACCTAGTCGAGTATATTGTACTTGTCATAGACTGGTGAATTGTGACAATATAATAAGAATATCCTGGGACATTCCTATCAAACTAAGTAGAACTTGTACTATGGAAACCAGATAACTGATTAATTATATATACTAATTATTTTCCAAATATGTATCTTCTTATTTAAACTAATACAAAGAGAAAAGATTAGATTTTTGTATGTTTGTATATAGATAAATTACAGCCAGACTCAGGACAAACAGGCATGTATACAAATTTCTGTCCTGTCTGTCAATATATATGTTAAACCTTAGGCAAAGTTTATGAGGTAAGGTATCTTAAGTATTGTTTTTTTGGTTAATTTCCCATATTATAATTGTTTATGGCAATACCTTTCGCCTTTTAGTAAAAAGAGTTAGGTTAAAGCATTATCTCAAGCTAGATTGTATGAAGATGAATTTCCCACTGAACTTCTACAACTTTCTACAACGTCTCTAATAATTTGATAATATTCCGCTGCCTTCTGTAACTTGAATATATTTATTTCGTAGACACGCTATCAAGGTGTGTCAGCATTTTGAATTACTTAATTAGTTATTACTTTAAAATGTTTTGGCAACTAATTATTTTGCAGCAAATTTTTTAATATCTATAACGGCGCGTGATTAATGTACTCGATTTATTGTGATATTTAAATGAGTTTTTAGTCGATGCGAATAATTATTTAATTTGGGAATTTATGATTTGTCAGAGCGGGTAACACCGAATGGGGTTGTGAGTGTCATAGCGGTGACGACAATCACTTTTAAGATGGTCGCCACGCGGTGCACACGCACAAATCCATTAGCTCTTAATCCAAGTTTACTTTTGTAATCCTTCGTTATTTTAATAGTGTTTTCATTTAGTAATTTGTAATATAGTCATTGCCATATCTTGCGATTGTTATTTCTGCAATTCCTGCACATACACGCCCATAAAATACCAAGAGATAACGGACCAGCTGCGACACGTGGTGTCGCAACCTCTCGGCGATCCGTTATCAGAAGTGGGATCGGGAACGGTGCAGGATCAGACTACAGGCAATGTCTCAAAGAAATCTTCTACGCCGGTTACCTGTTTCTACTGTGGCGAGCAGGGACACATTGCAACGCAGTGCAAGAAGAAAGAAGCAGACTATAATGGCGGCCAAATTGAGCGACGAGTGGATGCCTGTACCATCAAGCCACCTATGGGCTCATTTCCTACCAAACCGGGTGAGAAGTTTTCATTTTGTTTTTAATGTGGTGATTAGGAAAAGCTTAGCTGGTAGATACCCAGGTTAGTACTACCAAAGTACGGTGCCATTGTTAGGTATAGGCAAGTTTTGTTTACAGCGCACAATATAAATTTACATCTGATTGCTGCGGGTACCAGTCAAGGCGGGTTATGTCAACTTTAAAGAACATGTTAAGGGTAGTCGAAACAGGCAATCATAAATCATGGCAGGCAGCGTTGCCTGAAGTTCAACTTGCAATTGATTGCACTGTAAATAGTACAATTAAGACAAGTTCTCACGAACTTTTAATAGGGAAAGTTGCTAGATCACTTCAACTGATGACCGTTGATTGGCGTTAATACAGACGAGACAAATATTTAGCTAGATGTAATCAGAGCATGCGGCTCGGGCGATAGAGGAAAGTGTTTCTATAGAGAAGGCTCGGTTTGACAGAAACAAAGCTTAAGTAAAGAATTTCAAAGTAGGCAATTATGTGTTAGTAGAAAATCAGGAGTGCAACAAAACAAGGCTAGAACCAAAATCTAAGCTACAAACACCAACAAATAATGTCAGAATATTCTGTTAACGGCGCGGGTGCTGGTGAATAATTTGTTGGATTGTCTGTGTGGTAATAAAATGATCTGTGTGGTGTGTAAGTGTATAGCTTGTGTAGTAACTATAGCCTGTGTGGCAACCAAAGCCTGTGTGGCAACCAAAGCCTGTGTGGCATCCATGGCCTGTGTGGCAACCATAGCCTGATTGGGAACCATAGCCTGTGTGGGAACCATAGCCTGTGTGGCCGCCATAGCCTGTGTGGCAACCAATGCCTGGGTGGTATCTATAGCCTGTGTGGCATCCATGGCCTGTGTGGCATCCATAGCCTGTGTGGCATCCATAGCCTGTGTGTCATCCATAGCCTGTGTGGCCTCCATAGCCTGTGTGGCCCGTGTGTAGTACTTTACTAATATCGTCAGTAAAATGTGTCTTAGCATTTAAGTGACTATTGATCTTAGGTTAATTTGATAAGCCTCCTTTTAAAGTCTAAGGTGATTTGGTCAGAATGACCGAGTTGATAAGTGAGCATTCAAGTGTTTGTTTATTTGTCCATAGATCTGAATGAAGAAAATCACGCACACGAGGACGTGTGATGATGCAGGACGGCCGTAACGGCGCGTGATTAATGTACTCGATTTATTGTGATATTTAAATGAGTTTTTAGTCGATGCGAATAATTATTTAATTTGGGAATTTATGATTTGTCAGAGCGGGTAACACCGAATGGGGTTGTGAGTGTCATAGCGGTGACGACAATCACTTTTAAGATGGTCGCCACGCGGTGCACACGCACAAATCCATTAGCTCTTAATCCAAGTTTACTTTTGTAATCCTTCGTTATTTTAATAGTGTTTTCATTTAGTAATTTGTAATATAGTCATTTCAAGTTATAGTCAAGTCAAGATATGGCATCTTGCGATTGTTATTTCTGCAATTCCTGCACATACACGCCCATAAAATACCAAGAGATAACGGACCAGCTGCGACACGTGGTGTCGCAACCTCTCGGCGATCCGTTATCTATATAGCTTAGCTAAAATTGAGGGCTTAATATTATTTTATGTTTGAAGCGCAAATCTAATTTAGCTACTGTCAGAATCTTAAACAATAGAGTTTTTGACAAAGATAGAGGGCTATTTGTAGGGCTAGTAGATGAAGCACGCTTCCCTATAGCTTTTCCGTGTGTCCAAATAAATATTTCTTTCTTCCTTTCATTCAATAGCTACTAAATGAAATAAAAAAATTACTCGCAAACTGAAGAGAAAATGGTACATAACTATTCTTGTCTTTGCCAATTTATATAAAAATGTAGGTATATAAGTAACTGCGAAACATATTTATGTAGTAAAGTATTTTTCTTCAAAGCGAAAGAGGCAATTCATCCAAAAGTATGGGTTATTCATAAAAAGAACATAAACCACTTTTCCTGTTGTAATATTCCCATAAGGACGTGCGTTTTAGCTCAAGCAGAAGCGATTTTATAATCATCAAGCTAAACCCGGCCACTCTTTGCTGTGGCTCATTTTAAACCTAGCGAAACACTTAGAATTTTCCGTCCACGCGAATTGACGAATAAAAAGTATTTAGAAACTTTTTTATATAAGAATGTAACGTCGTGTAAAAACTTCAAGTTAATTCATCGAATACTTTTAAAGTTTAAGGACACAAACATATGGAAGCACATTTTTTATATAGGTAAGTATAAAGATCATTTTCGAGATAGGTATAATTTTCAAAAGGTCCATTTTCTCAACTACCAAAAGTAACTGCAGAAACTAATTAGATTCTTACTAACTATTTACCTTCTTTATTACTGGTTACTGTCGTTCAGAGGATCACTGGCTCCCATAATACAGATTTTTCTAGCTTGGGAGCCAGAAGACCCACATACTTGTGTATATTTAGCCAAATGATCGCTTTTTGCTATAAATATTTATTGTTTTCTTTTATGTGTGGCAAATAAATAAATATTATTATTATTTTTCTTTATAAAAACTCTCCGCTACCTCTTATCACAGTGAATGCGGAGCACCGCAACTTTTCCCACCCTTCGTATTGGACATTTCACTTGGGCACATTGGGTTCCCGAAAATAATTCGATTCCAACCCGCAACCGCATAGTTTCGCACTTTCATTACAATCCAGACAAGATTTCAGTACAAATTTTCGATTCCAATTACAATTCCTCAAATATCTTTTATTAATCGTTTAGAACGGTTTATTATTGTACAAAATTTAGAAAATTATAAATAACTATCGATTTAGTTTCTCAAAATGGATAGGTAAGTATTTGATTTTTATTTTTTAATTACGGGATCGCACCCAAAGTTTTTATAAGTATTTAACTGTTTATAATTTCAGATTATTTACTTGTTTCTTACTTTTAGTATATATTAAATTAATTTCTCCAACACTTTCTTCGTACCGCAGTCGGGTTTTTTATTTCCTTTTTAGTTACAAAAGTCGCACTCCTTAAAACCGAAGCAGCTATATATCGTCCTCTAGAATACAAGAGAAACCACCGGTAAACGCTAGTTTTAAGTATGACTTTATCAGCTTAATTCAGCTTCACTTATTTTACCTATACTTTGTTGTTTAAATCAAATCACTTACGCTTAAGTAAGCACTTAACTTAGTATCTGTTTATGGGTATTTACTATAAAATACTTAAGGTAGAAAAAATCACTCAGGAAGGCCAAATTACCTTAACCATGAACTTCTGGAAGTCTATAGACAATGTAGGCATTTTACTATGTGGACCCTCTGCCTGCTCGTCAACTTTTGACACAATAAAGTGCTAAAGACAGTCACAAGATAGAAATATGATAGAGACAATTAAGATACACTTGCGGCTTCCCAAAAAAAATGACGATATGACCAAAAAAAACCGGGAAAGGTTTAGAATAAGCTATTTTATTTTTACGTCAGTAGGTTCGTAGTATTAGTATTAGAGATACTAATTTTTAAATAAAATTTGAACTTGTTCAGGTTATTATATTTTATTTAGTTTTCTTGTTATTTTTTTTTCATTTTTTGTGTTTATGCGTATTATATTTCTTTAATAATTTGTAAAACATTTAATGGAAAAAAGCCAACATTATCAGAATGTCCAAAAAAAAAAAACTAAAAATATATAAAATATGTAACCTTGCTGAGTTTCTTGCCGGTTCTTCTGAGTTGATGGCGACTTCCGAATCGGTGGTAACTTCAGTAGTTTCGACGTTCATAAGTGCCCTCCTAGGGCCTAAACTGAATAAATGGCTTTGACTTTGAGGTTGACATCCACACTCCTATATAACATAGACAAAAGCGGTACCTATAAAATACATTTTAAACTTGACTACTGGCAATCTCGAAAAAACAAATTATACTTATTACGTAACTGTATTGCAATCGGTATCTATTTAAATAAATATTTTTATCAATATACAAATAATTTAGATATAAAAACAATCATAACCCATGGCCCTAGTTAAAAATATATTAAATTTTACTAGTTGTATCTTTATAAATATCGATTCTTGTGAGACTCTTGCAGCAAGAACGAAACAAACTTATCCTCATGCAAGACTAGCTTCCACCTGGCAGTTTCACCAGCGTTCCCAAGAGATCTTAATATAATGTTTTCCGGAAATAATAAGTATTTTATATGTTAATCGAGAATATACTCTCTGTGGGCGTTTCATACAAATCAGTTCAGTCGTTACGGATTTCAGTGATTACAAACATACAAACTCACATTTATAATATTAGTAGGTGTGCTAAGTAAGTAAAACTGTTGGCAACACTATCCCTGATAGGGGTTCGTTATGTAATGGCGGCCAATATGTAGTCTTTTTCTTTTAAAACTTTCTTTATGTATGATTTGAATTTAATAATAGAATAAGATAACAATAGTTTACAGTTTCAGATTATTTTCTTCTTTCTTTTTCGTACCGCAGTCGGGATTTTTAGTTTTTATTTATTACTAGCTTCCGCCCCGCGGTTTCAACCGCGGTCTCGAGTGCTCCGATCGCCACCAAACCTTACAGGATTACCCACGGGGCTAATATGAAGATTGTCTGACAATTTCATCGCGATCGGTTCAACGGTTTCGGAGTCTATAAGGAACATACGAGTACATACATACATACATACATACATACTTTCTTTTATATATATATATATATATATATTTAGTAAGTTAAGGTTCTATTCAAATAAAGTTGTAAATATTTCATATAAAACTTTACCTGAACCGGCGACCCGTAATTAAATACCAAAACAACAATAAAGTTGTTTTGGTATGATATCACGAGACAGTTTTGTTCCTACCCGGACGTATAGAACTATAACATAAAACAAACTGTACGCAATTTTCGTTGAGTGGTCACCTTGCCACCCTTATCCTAACTTCCTACCTAATATTATAAATGCAAAAGTGAGTTTGTTTGTTTGTTACCTTTTCACGCTTAAACTGTTGAACCGATCGCGATGAAATTTGGTATGCATATGGTATGAAGAAGAACATAGGCTACTTTTTATCCCGGGAAAACATAAGATCCTTGGGGAACGCGGGTGAAACCGCGGGGCAGAAGCTAGTTAATAATACAATTGTATAACATGGATGTAGTGTTTATCAGAATATATTTCAACAGCTAAGTGTTAAGGTTTTCCCTTATTCTGTGCTACTCTTATGCAATTCGCCTTTCAATTAGCCTTTCACCGCGACCATGTACCGATCGATTTACTCATTCTAATTGAAGTTCAAAATTTTTAAATAAGAGCCATTCGACTTTCTAGACTACCCAATATTAAACAAAACAAATTAATATTATTAGCGCTAGCGACACACATACTCACATCGTTCCAGCACACTCAGACAAACACACTTATACCTACAGGAGGCCGGATGGTATGTAGGATGCCACAAGTGTTGATACACTTCAGTCGCCAGTATGTGACTTATAAAGTTGCTGAGGCACCTGCGACTGGTACAGATAATTCTAAAGTATGGACCAAACTACAATCATGTTATGCCATTTGCAGTTGAGACCATGGGCCTGTAGGGGTCCAAAATGCGCCGATTCACTCGCATTTTTACGGCAGGCCGTGGAACTTTTTCCGCCAACGCATTAGCTTGACCATTCGAAGAGGCAACGCTACCAGCCTGCTGGAAACGGCAGTGACGGCAGCTTCGAGGAGATTTTCTATATTATTATAGCATAGATTAACTAAAATAGATACCGCCGGCGTCCTTGGAAAGTGCGGCAAATAAAACTACGCCGAACTCGGCGTACTCGAGTCCGAGAACCCTGAAATCCAAAGTGTGACGTCAATGACCCGCATGTCATATTAATGCTCTACTAAAGTAAAACTCATAACCCAAAATAAAACGCCGGTTTGCACCGTGAAAATGTGTAAAGCTACAAGAAACAAAAATTAATGAGAAATGATAAGTGAGAAAAGTTGCCGTATTTTAAGAACTATTGTCCTTAGGTAGAGTGCAGCGCAGACTAATAATTAATAAGTACCTATTATAGATTATTTTGTTGCCTAAATATAACTGTACATTACACAAATATAGCAAATAGGTCTTAAAACGGATAAATACGAGATAATTATTTTGTTGCCTGAATGTAACTGTATATTACACAAATATAGCAAATAGGTCTTAAAACGGATAAATACGGGATAATTATTTTGTTGCCTAAATATAACTGTCCATTACACAAATATAGCAAATAGGTCTTAAAACGGATAAATACGAGATAATTTTTAAATTTGCACGAAACTGATAAAGGTTATTTTAGGGCTGAAGTAATATTTCTTCCGAGGCCATAGAACATTTCCGAATGAAGCGTGTTTTACATTACATTATATCGTGACATTGCTTTTTTAGTCAAGTCCATTTATAGAGGTGACGTATTAGAAAGCTTTTAAATCAAAAACATAATTAATTCGGGAGACAAAATTCAGTAACATTTATCGTATGTAGGCGAAGGGCGTAAATCAAGACGGACGTTGAACGTGTCGCGGCAAAAGGGGTAGGTAGGACCACTGAGGAAATATGCACAACTGGAGATGATAATGGAATACCCCAAAAAAATATCTCTGATATTCTACACTCGAATGTTCAAGTGAATTTTCCCAAGATATGGGTAAAACAACCTTGTATAGCTAGCTACACATCATTCTACGTGAAATATGTAGTTATTTTGTGCTGATACTCAGTACTTTAAGCTTCATTTTTTAATGTCAAAAGGTTGACTAGCAGGCAAGCGGTTCACCTGATGGTAAGTGGCTACCATCGCCTATGGACATTAACTGTACCTACCAGTGGATTGCCGACCTTTATAAGGCCTAGAAGCTTCATCCAAAATGGTAGTAAAAATTTTCACAAGGTTGTCAACTCAAAAGTTTTACCTCATTGGGTATGGCGTATAATTGAAACGGGGTAAAATCCCCCCTTTTTCGACCCAATGGCGAGTTGAACTTACTTGCGGACATTCGGCAGGACACGCGGACTTTTTTAATATAAGTTGATAAAGTAACCTTTTGGACTTGACGCTTTGACATGAAAATAGTAGGAAAATATATGAATGTAAGAAAAATTTTGATGTTCCTATTGTTTATATAGATGTGGACGATGAATGGTGAGAAAGAAAATTCAATTGTAATGAGTTTGGAATAAGAGTGGGTTTCGATAAGCATTGGTAGATCCTCAGTAACATTATTAACATTTTTGTGCTTCTTATCCCGTAAATAAATGAGATTCCTCTGGTATTACATTATATAAAAGGTTATACATAATTTTAAGCCACGATAGCTGTGTTATTGATGTCCAGTGCCGTAACAAAATTTGTACTGACTACCTACGTGAGGAAACCACTGCACAGTGGTAGGGTACACTGTAGTTGTTGAGAAGGCTTCTGGAAAAAATTTAAAGAGGCACTACGACGGATACCGGTCCTTAGATAATAATCAAAATGCCATCAAACAGTTTTAATTGCTGTTCATTTTATTTATTGCTTTCAAAGTCGTCAAGAACGTGTCGGAGGTGAATGAACTTAGGGTTTTGTAACAAAGGCAATAGAGAATTGTTTTTTGTCTCTATGGCTCTCTGTCATAAGGCTGTCAAATACTTATATCATTCTAAATCTGGAGAAGTATGACTCAAATGACAATCTTATTGCTTTATATGGACCAAATAAAGGCCATTGTAAGAGAAGTAGAATAGAATATTATTTATTTAACAGCTACATATGAAAACTAGTTATTTTATTTAAAATATTTGTAGCGACATCTATCAAGACTTCCGCTATCCGTGGATAGATGGCGCAACAATATTCTACATCGCACTGACAAAGTTCTCTGTCAACTTTGCATATATACAAGATTCCAACAACTACAGTTGGACCGCGGTCCCCAGGCACGATGTCCCAGCCTGGCGGAAGATCTTCCCTTTTCAATGGAGGAGTCTACCACCTTGCTCCTCCATATATTTTTAGTTTATTGAAAACATACACAGTAGGTATTGTATAAAGAGATAAAAGAAGACTAAAGAAAAATTGATAACTGAATGGAAATAAATAAGAAAGAAAGAAAACATTTATTCTGACACAACGCCGATAAGAACTCATAAAGAAGTTATATTAACTTCTTTCCTGGTTATAATTTTTTAGATCTTTTAAAGATATGGTTGGACCCGACATTTATATAATACTAGCTTCCGCCCCGCGGTTTCACCCGCGTTCCCGAGGGATCTTGTGTTTTTAGCCTATAGCCTTCCTCGATAAATGGGCTATCCAACACTGAAATAATTTTTCAATTCGAACCAGTAGTTCCTGAGATTAGCGCGTTCAAACAAATTCTTCAGCTTTATAATATAGAATAGATAAAATAAAGTTGGATTAGTTACACCATTTATGACTCAAGAATGGCTGGACCGATTTTTGTGATCTTTGATAAGTTCGATTTGTCTCCGCACCGAATCCCAGTATTCGGAATGCGGGTGAAATCGCGGAGAACAGCTAGTGTTAATTAAAATAAAAATGACCGTTACATAATGGTTTTCATTTCGTTTTTTTATTATAAGTATTGAAAATTGTACCCTTATATTAATGAAATGACATACGGATGGACAAATAACCGTTTTTGCCATATTTACTACAGAATCCTAAAAAGTAATAAGAGCTTTTTCATGCTTCTGCAATGAATGTTGATTCCTCTAGTCGTTCTTACAGAATTTAATTTTATTACTTTTTTCAGACACTTGGCTCCGATACTTTTAATTACCTCTTCGTAACCGTTGAATGCACACTTAGCTGTGGACTTTAAAAAATATTCTATTCCACGGATATTTTTAATTAACACTTTTTTACATAAGTGGCAATAAAAATATATTTTTATGAAATAATCGATTTTTTATAAATTGTGTCGCAAGCATATTCGTTTGGCTCGGAATTGGTGTACAGAACGTCTCAACCCCTGCGGGAGGTTTGGGCAATTATTTAAAACACCCGATGTTACAATATTATTTTAATATTAAATATAAGGAACTATTTCAACTCATGTAAACAATCAACATTTAACATAAAACTGCAAAATATTGCAAAATATAACATATCCACAAAAATAGCATGATTATCAGTAATTTTATCTTTTTTTTTTACTTAATTAAGATTTGGAATAAGGTGGTAAGTTGGATTTGATGAAACCATCAATCAAAATATTGTGGCATCATAGAAACACCATACATTACGTTGGCTCCCAATGTAGCATGCCCAAACCTCCCTTTTAAATTGGTGCCCATGGCTCCCCCTACATACTTTTTAAATTAAACTTTCATGATTATTTTTGGTGGGATATTTTTTCATGCTTTTATGCTAGTAAATATAATCTTTAATAAACACATCATGAGATAAGAACAACAAAATTTTTGTGTAAAACATCAAACCATTTGTGTCTTTGAGAATTGAATGAAATGATAGGTAATTTTTGGTAGAGTATTGTTTCGACTGCGTAAACTAACCAATTATATGACACTTATCATAGAAATTAAGTTAGGAGGGGGTGCCCTAACCTCCCGACTACCCAATAGTCCCCTACCTCCCCTAAATAAAACCATTTACAGCATAATCAGTGGTTAAATTATTTAATAAAAAATAAATAAAAAAATACATTTAATGGTTTTTTACGCTTATTAGTGATGAAGTAAGTACAATTTCAGGTTTTTTTTTTTCAAAAAATTAGACCGAATATTTTTATTTTATCATTTTCGGAATACTTATGACCTATACTATCATCCCTCAAAAGGACCGTACTTCATTTATTAGGACCTTATATAAATAAAAAATAGATTCTGATCGTTGCGTTGGTACCTAGTAGGTAGGCTTGAGAATGGCTGGACCGATTTAGATTTTTTAATGTTCCTAATAGTCCGAATAAGATTTTTACGTAATGAAAAATTGGTAAAGTTGCTCAAATAATTGGAAAAAGCTTGAAAAAAAAACACATTTTTTCTATGGGATTTTTGAACTCGACACACGAAATTGTCAGTTTATTGAGCAAGCAGAACGCTGTTGAAACCGATATGTATAATTTAATTTTACTAGCAACATAGTAAAATAAAATTATCTGTAAGAAATGTATCCTTTTTGACCTGAGCCTTACCCTCCCCCCTTCTCGCCTTCACATTGGCAATCTCCCTGTATTTATCTATAAGCGCCAATTTTTCTTACGAACAAAAAAAAACGTACAATATTTCCAGTTAAAAGTATTTGAAAATATATTTGTTACATAAAACAACACGGTAACAAATCAAATAATTTGGTTTAAATATCGTTTGATTGTTGCCATGCCGTTGTTCTATTATTGCCGAGAGCGAAACGAAGCGGAAACTTGTACAGAAAGCGGAAAACGCAACCAAATTGTTCGTCTAATGGATATTTTTCAACATGTTCCATGACAATTTGACGGGTTTGATTGTTTTGAATTTTGTTCTTTAAAAAAAATATGTCGGTACTGGTTGGTGTTTAGCTAGCTACAATTCCACTTGAAGATGGTGGTGGAAGCTGGACCGGTATTCTTAAACTACCCAAGGCGCAGCCTCCTATGCTGGGACTTGTGGGTTTGAGCCCCACCATTTGTAGTTTGTTTGTTTACTCTTGTCGACCACCAATATGTAAAACCTCGTTCGAGTAATTTATTCACAAATAAATAAGTGGTAGTGTGTATTTATTTATTTATAGGTAGGGGCTCGCTACCGCCCCTCTCTCACCCCGCAAGCTCCGCACGATTGCTCTGCCTAGACGTGTCCGTTGGCCGACTCTAAGAAAGAGTTACATAGATTGTGTTACATAGACTGTGATAGGAGTGTGAAACCACGTGACACAACACTCCATACATCACTCATACATTATATTATACAATAAATCTACATAACAGTCAAAAGAGTACTTTACTAAATAGAGCCATGTTAGGAAGCAGTAAATAAAACTGGTGCTATGGTATAATTTCGCTCGTTACTCACGCAAGGATAGTGCTAGTGCACGAAGTTTCCACTTCATGAATATAATAATATTCTACGGTGATCCGTAACTACTCGGCTACGGTGTGACCATACGTTTATTTGGTTTAATGGGAAACTTCCTTATATATCGTTCATTAAAACCTACCAAGAAGGATCTGAGAAGTGACGGAAATGTATAGGAAATATGGATATATCTTGATAAGGCCGGGAATATACGTCAGATTTTTTTCATCCGATAGTCGGATCCGATACTCTGATCCGATAGTCATCACATAGTCGATGATAAAATCTGACGTATATTCCCGGCCTAAGGAGCACCAGGAACTGAAAAGTTGAGAAGGATCCATTTGTTGCAATATGGATTTGTCATGAGGAGGAATGAAAGTTAGGTGTCGAAGAGTATAGTTTATGGGTGGATTAATAAATAGAAAGAAGAAAGGATGAATTGTGTGAATGATGATTTGAATAAATATCATGCTGACAGATAATCAGGGACGAATGGAAGAAGCGTACATAATGCCATCAAGACTAAGGAAAGTAGACAATGAGAAAACTTAGCTATATAACTTTCAACTGAAAAAATCGCTTATTCTCAAATCCTCGAACTGCACTCCGCTGTCGACGAATTGAAACAGTCGAACATTCTGCAACGAGCACCCTTTAATGGTTTTCCCTTAACGTTTCAACATGGAGTTCTTTAAAGATGGCGCCAAAAGTGTTGTCAAGGACTCCAACAGTTTTGCAATTGTCAATTGTTGGCTGTGAATTTGTCAACAAACAATTTACGGTCAAGGTTATTGAAAAATCTGTTGGTCACTTGCGTATACTTACCAACTATTGGACACATCATATAATTGTCATTTATGACTTTTTTTTTTTGAGGAAATTAAATGTTTGATCACCGCAATGACAAGTCAAAATATTTTTTTACCCTAAAGGTAAGTTACATAGTTCGACTCAATGAAATATGTATTAGCTTTTCGTTGGATTTTTGATACCGTGAGATATTGTTATGAATTCTTAGAAATGTGTAAAATTTGAGACCATGAGAAATTTTCAGTTTATTGAATACATTTTTTTACAGAAAAATGCTTGTAATGTAATTAAGCATTTGAAAGAAAAAATAACCAAATCTTAAAAAAGAAAAACATGCTGAGTTTATTGGCGGTTCTTCTCAGTTGAAGGTTGACTTCCGAAAAGGTGGTGAACATACTGAGCTTCGACGTTCATAAGTTCCCACTTAGGACCTAAACTGAATTAATGACTTTGACTTTGATCTTCATCATTTGATAATCATTAGTTTGGTTAAATTGGTAATGGTTGTAAAAAAATGCCACATTCACAGTTTGATACGACTGTCAATCGTATCAAAGTGTGAAAGTGTAATATTTTTTTCTCTAAAATTTATGATATTTTTAGAGCAAAACTAAGTAATGAATACCCACTTATAATTTATGCCGGTATTATATATCATACAAATATTACTATCGTAGAAGTTTTTTCCTCATTTATATTGAATAGGCTTCCGTTTGTCACAGTTCCGTTTATGGTCGGGTCCATAAAGGATGGTGAACGAAACGATTTTAGAACACAAAAACCCCGGAAATTCTATTGAACTTTATCGGCCCTCAGCACAAATTAAAGAACGCAAAAATGTTTTTATATTTTCTTATATCAATGTCGGTTAATATTAAAATACACGCTCCATCGTATCCCATGTTGGAAATTATTCACTGTCGAGTGAACAATCGATTATATAAAATGATGGATTTATTCCCAAGCTAGGTTACAGCTCACCTGCTATGTAGGTACTTACCGTTTTCCTTTTAAGAAAACGCTGAATTCTTTAAAAGCATTTTTCATTATATTTTCTTATAACATTGATATTATGAATATTAAAGCACAAGTTTCGTGAGAATGTACTTAAATTACCGACAATAAGCGTCCAGATTCAAATAATTTGTCATATCACGAATCGGTGAAGGAAAACATCAAACTCGAACTCAAACTCATTTATTCAGTTTAGGCCCTAGTAAAGCTTTATGTACGTTACAATTGATTCTACCACCGGTTCGAAATACACATGGTTTGAGAAGACGCAGATCCAGCAAGGCATCTAGAGATGCATTACGATGTAAAATCCAAGGAAAAGTTCGGCTGGTGGTAATGCCCTACATACTGTGCTGGGCACCCTGGCCTGCAGTTCATATATGAGACGTTTAGCTGAGTTGAGTGTACATTGATTCCAAATACGATTGGTTCTGAAATCGCAACACCAATTGTTGCTTCATTGAAAGCTGTCTTAGGCCGGTCTAAGAGCGAGTTAATAGCCAATTTGTATTGTAAAGCGACGACTATCATAAACATGGAGCTAGAATGTAAACCTTTGTGGAATAGAACAAGTAATTCAATATTTAGTATTTAGTAATACTTTACCGAGCCGATAGCCGATGGGGAAGAAAGGTTCTCGATTGGCGCCCAGGAAAACGCCGAGCGAATCGACCAGTAGGTGGACTGATGGGTCAGAGATGCTGGGAGCCTTTGGAAGCAACCGGCCTAAAACCATTCGCTGTGGAAATCAATGGGGGAGTCCTATGTTCAGCAGTGGACATCCTCGGGCTGAATACGATGATAATATGAAAGTTATTCGGAATTGAACGACTATCGGTGAAAATTTGCAAGTAGTTATGTGAGTAAAAAATAGACTATTATGGAAGGAGCTGGAGGAGGCCTATGCTAGAGGGCACACAGACAAAACAAAATCCAAGGATTCATTGTGAAAATGTTTAATTATGTACTATATTTTATAAGATAAAACTAGTTTGTATGATACTTGCATGCAATTGTCTGAATAAAAGGCTTATTATTATTATTATATTATGTGAGTTTCAAATATTGTTTTATTAAATTAACGTCAATGGAGGTCACTTTATGAAAATCAAAGTAACACTGAAGCTACCACCGGTTTGGAAAGCAACCTTCAACTGAGAAGAAGTAGCAAAGAATCTAAGTACTCATTTTTCACATATTATCTACACACTAGTTTCCGTCTCGCGATTTTACTCGCATTCCCGATGGACTTTAGTTTTTCTCGGGATGAAATGCACCCTATATGGCTGTCGTTGTTTTATTCCAAGGAATCTATGTAGCAAATTTCATCCAAATATAAGGCGTGGTTAACAAACATATCTTTATTTTTAATCCATACTTATATTATAAATGTTTGTAGGTACTTCTTTCGCGCATCAACTACATGTTCGAATGTACTTTAAAAGTTTGATGTGATAAACTAGCTCATACGGCTCCACCAAAAGAGTTCTCGCCTTCACTATAATGAGGGGGGAGTGAACTTAGTACACCTGGCATGGAAGTTTCCAGAAAAAGTTTGTAAGTTAAAATCTCTAGGGTTTATTTGTGTGCTAAGCTCTACGAAGCTATAACAACTAGATTTTAAGCCGATGAAAGCTCATACTTTATGTGCCTTCCACCTTTGGCTTCATAATTAACTTAAACCAGGGCAGGATTTAGGTTTGAGGGCGCCCTAGGCCCGAGACGATATGGCGGCCTTTTTCTTTCGTAACAGTATAAGTATATATATATATCATAAATCTATATATACAAATGTGTGTGTATAAAATAAAAATATGAAAAAAAAAACTAATTTCGTAAATAAATAATATGCTAGCATTAAAAAAAAAAGTTTTTTAAAATCTTTTTGTTAGATATTTCAGATTTTAGTACTTACCTGATTAATTTTAAAAATTTTGGAGACCCTCAAAATTTGCCGCCGTAAGCCCGGACCTCACGGGTCTATGCCTAAATCCACCACTGACTTAAACGAAGTAAAAATAAAAAGAAAAAACAGTCCTAATTATACGTTCTTAGAGCTAAACAAATGAATTACGTGTTATTGTTGCACCAGAACAATCCATGCTTATAATATTATAAAGGCGAAAGTAACTATGTCTGTTACATTTCACGCCCAAACCGATCGCGATGAGATTTGGTACGCAGATAGCCTATATACTGGGTGATTTTGTTATCACTGGCAATACTTGCAAGGGTGCAAGTACTC
The DNA here is from genome assembly GCA_951216915.1 of Tetheella fluctuosa. Taxonomy (NCBI): domain Eukaryota; kingdom Metazoa; phylum Arthropoda; class Insecta; order Lepidoptera; family Drepanidae; genus Tetheella; species Tetheella fluctuosa. The sequence continues at coordinate 10,795,642 of OX578226.1, read as the reverse complement.
ATCAAAATGAACAACTTTTATTATGGGACTAACTGTGAAATCATGAAAAAATTATCAGCTGTTCCATACAAAAGTTCAATACCTACTCGACCAAATAGTATGAAGCAACCATATTATTTTACGCGATATCAGAGTTAGCCCTATAATAAAAGTTGCTCACATTGATGAGTTCTTCCACCCCTGCAAGTATTGCCAGTGATAACAAAATCACCTTGTATAGTATGGAAAGGGACATCGTCTACTTTTTTCCCCAGGAACGCAGGTGAAACCGCGGGGATAGCTAGTTAATTATAAGTCTACCACAGTTCAGTTTAAAAATACAACGTATACTTATCTAGTGCATTTTAAAATTCTAACAACGTCATCCTTTCATAAAAAACGTGTCAAAACAACGCATTTGCATTTTTAATTAAAAGAACAGCACGTATTTTGAAATATTTTTCCGTCTCGGTTCATACCAATTTAAGGCATTCACTGACAGGTATTTTATGAAAATAGTTTTCATAGCTGCACGTCGGTATTGCAGACAAAGGATTAACATAACGCTTGCATATGCAAGCAGCGACCGACCAGCTCACACCTAGCAAAATAGGCAGATAATTGCTCATATATTACATATACGTTGTTGTGAAATTTATGGATGTGGTTATGCCATACGGTATAATTTTCGTGATCATTATTTTAAACTTAATCTGAGGATTGTTATAATAAATTCTACTACAATGATATAAGTATATAGTAGATTCATAGACGAGAAAAACTGTCGAAAAAATCAGATAGGTTAATTAAATATAGCTTAAGTCAAACTCTATACGACAGACAGACATATGAATAATAATAATATCTGCAACCTTTTCTAATCGACTTATGTTTCATATCAAACTAGTTTTCCCGTCGTTTCACTCGTGATCCCCTATTTTATTCCCTAGGGATTCCCCATTCCCCCCCTAGGGATGGAACTAACCTCATAGGTAATTTAAAATCCATTGGATTCCCACGTCATTATAGGATTCTACAGGGCTATTTTTAAAACACCGACAGTGCTTTAGGGCGTGGAAGTACTCATCAATATGAACAACTTTTACTATGGGACCAACCCTGAAATCGTGAAAAAAAATTCAAACTTTTCGTACATTTTGATTGAGCAAGGTTGATCTTTTGTATGAAAAGTTATAATACTTCCACCCCCTAAAGCACTGACAGTGTTTTAAAAATAACCCTGTATATTGTTTTCAAGTGTCTAACCCGTCATCAGTCATTCAGGACAAATCTTTTTATATTTATAGATCTATTTAAGGATCTATCTATGGAACGCGGGTAAAACCTCGTGGGACAGCTAGCTATTTATAATTTCGTTCAAATTATAAGATCTTTTGAAGACACTAAAACCATTTAATATTTATATGTAATGTTTTAAAACCCGTTCATGAATACAAACTGTCTGTCTCGCCATTCAATTCATTATACTCAAATTATTTCCATTAAAATGAGATAATACTGTATACAGTTTCATCATTCCGCGCCGTAAATTTAATGCATTAACTCACTGCAGCTACTGTTGGCAAAACTTTAACAGGGAAATCTATTACACCGTAATAGCGTTTATTCACACTAGTGGGCAAGTGGGTTTATAAATCAATAACGTTCTGCATATATGGTGATAAGCTTTATTATTCTAAGTGGTATACATAATAAAGAATTTCGTAGAAGAAACAAAGATACTGATATGAAATGAAAATGAAATGAAAATATTTTTTATTCAAATAGGCCTTCACAAGCACTTATGAATAGTCTGACTCTAACGCTCGGTTCGGAAGGTTGCTTTTACTGAGAAGAGCCGGCAAGAGACTCAGCAATTACTCTTTTCAAAACCAACTCAGATTTATTACATTAAATTATTTTTCTAGTCTCACTGACAATATATGTGTGTTATAACAATAAAAAAAAGAAAAGAAACAAAATGATGAGTGACTTAGTTAATAAATAGAAAGCAAATTTAAGCAGGAGAATAGGAGATTTTTGGAGAATTTATAAGCTTTAAAAAAATAGAAACCTTTATTGTCACCGAGAATTATAGAATAGAATACAAAGCAAATGAACATCAAAAAATGGCTTCGAATTTTAAGTGTTTTATTCCTGTAAATAATATTGTTGCGTAAGCAGTCCCTGTACTGTGAATGTAACGTATAAGCGGTAAATAAATTCCGCTGCACTTTACAATGCTTGTTAGTGGGTCGGCCAATGTTTGGCGTTTGCCGCAAACGTGTTCATGCGCGCTCACAAATCGACGGCGGTTTTGGCATAGTCACACGAGTCATAATGTTGTGTTACAAAAGAGGTGATTTGCCTCCCCAACTATTGTTAGCTAGATCTAGGCCAAGGAACGGGAAAGGAAGCTTCGGCACTGCAAAAATTCAGCAATGTTATGCAGGGTTATTTGAAATTCACCTGCAAGGCTTAAGAGGTGGAAGTACTCATCTATATGAACAACTTTTACTATGAGACTACCCCTGAAAGAAAAAACGATTTAAACATTTTAGCACCTTTTTTTAGCACCTTTAAATTAATAACACTATGAAGTATATAGAGCATGTGGGTAGGTATAGGTATACTAATATGTATTTTCATATCCAAATGTGCGAGTGACACTTTAGTGTTTTCTAAAATGACTCATAAAAAAAAAATGCAAAGTATAAGCCATTTGTTCAGTTTAGGCCCTAAGAGGGCACTTATGAACGTCAAAACTACTGAAATTACCACCGATTCGGAAGTCGCCTTCAACTGAGAAGAACCGGCAAGAAACTCAGCAAGGTTACATTTTTTATATATTTAGTTTTTGGACAATCTGACAATGTTGGTTTTTTTTCCATGAAATGTTTTACAATTATTATAGAATATAATACGTATAAACACAAAAATGAAAAAAAAATAACAAGAAAAATAAATAAAAATAATAACCTGTACAAGTTCAAATTTTAACTAAAAATTTGTATCTCTAATACCCAAAGAAATTCAAGAACTATCTGTGTATAGATTTAAAAAGCTAATTAAACAAAAGTTATGTAAGAAAGGGTACTATAGAGTTTCTGATTTTGTGGAAGACAAGAATGCATTTAAATGTAATGTTCGCTCAACAAGCTATTTCAAAATAACTTTATAAACATTATAATTAGTAATTAAATTATATTACTTAAAAAAAAAACTAAAAATATCCCTTGCTGAGTTTCTTGCCGGAGTCTTCTCAGTCCAAGTGTATTCCGAACCGGTGGTAGAATCATTTTCATTGTATTGTAACGTTCATAAGTGCCTTATTAGGGCCTAAACTGAATAAATGAGTTTTGATTTGATTTGATTTGATTAATACTAAGTAAGTACCTACTGGCTTTTGTATAAAAGGATGTACAAGATGCACTTGTGCAGAGTGCAGCTACTTCCAGACATCTTTATCCTCAATGTAATGAGCTACCTTCTAATAGGCTTTTTTTTAAAAACTTTCTTTATGTATGATTTGAATTTAACATCAGTCATCTTGGCAACTGAGATAGGTATTTTATTATAAAAGCGAACACTACATCCAAGAAATTACTTTTTAACTTTAGCTAATCTAAAATACGGAACAAAACAATAAAATATGCATTAGGTATATTACCATTATGTACAATGTTTTCGTTTTTTTATATTATGTTTCGTTTTATTACAGAATACTATTTTAAAATAATATATGTGCATTTTTTTTGTCAAAAAACACTAGCCTATCCAGTCCATAACCAGTCTAAGATCTAGTCTATCATTATGATACAAGTGGGCTATGTTGGCCATTACACTCGAGCCGGGATAGCAGCCCGAGTTGAAGGCAAAAGCATAATGGAGCTGAAAATAAAGAGCAATGTTCACGCGTTTCTTACGACGTTTTTCAACATAGGTACTTGCGTGAGGATAACAATAAATAAAACTTATTTTGCCTTTGATTTTGATGACAGTCTTGACTAGTCTCAATACTTAAAGTAGAGATTTTTGAAAATAATCACAAAACATGTCTATTCTTAGACAAATATGTGAAAAATGGCGCGCAAATTTCTTTTTTCGCGCGCCGTGCCTATGGTTGAATTAAGCCGTGCGCGCGCAGGTGGAAGGAAAGACACTGATAAAGCCGCTAAACAGCCTATTATTAAAAATATATAAAAAAATGTAACAAATTAATGAAATGAGAAGTTTATTCATCATTTTATAATGAGTATTTTTATTTATTCATATTAACATTTACTATTATTTTGTCATGAAAACTCTTGGTTGAAATTTTAAATAATGTATTAAAGCACTAGTGCGCGGTATATAAAGCACGCGTGTATAATACGCTGCATTATAAACCTTAAAGCCGTGTACTAAGAGCCATTTTACGTACAAGTGAATTAAAAAGCCATTCCAATACATCTCTCATCGAAAATTTCCCTCACAATGAATAATGTCCCAAGAAATTTTGTTATAAAAATGTAATTTCCCCTAAAGAATAGATATAATTAATATTTTTTGACAAGTGTCTCAGGTCGAGATGTCGCTCCTTTGTATAATTTATCACAAGTGATGATTCATTATACCCAAGATAATTCTCGCATAATAAGTATACTTAATGATGTGCCAATTATCCCTTATTCCTCACTGCTAATTTTCATCTACTTCAAACATTATTTTTCAATGAGTACAGTTCTAAACAGCTTTTTGAATGAGTTGTTTTTTTCACAAGTTTCCATGGGAGCCCAAGGTGGGACGGTGGAGATTATAGTGTTGGTGTAAAATACGTAAAACAGAGCATTAATGTTTCTTCAAAATTTCATCGCTATCCAAATTCAAGATCTAGAAATTTCGACGGTAAGTTGAAGTAGCAACACAGGGAGTCAATAAGTGTTGGGGAAGAAAGGCTCTCGAATGGCGACCATGTAATAGAAAAGCCGATCTTAGAGTCTCTACAGTCAAGTAGACCGACTGGTCAGAGTTTTTAGGAGCTATGTTTAGGAGAAGCCTGTTCAGCACTGAACATCCCTATAAGAATATTACGATAATTTATAGAAGTATTCTTTTTCTAAATTGTCATTTATGAAGCCTCGTTGTTTCTTGTCAGTTGCAAATCAAGTTGATTTAGGAAAACCGATAGTTTTAAAACAAACTGACTTGTACCCTTGTCAAAAGTACGACAAACTTCACAAGTTCTCGCTGTCTTTAGGAAATATAACTTGTTGACTTACAATATTGTATTGAATACATTTTGAAAACTGGTTTCCTTTGAAGGATTTTAAAAATAACTGTTGAATGAATTGAACTACTTACTAGATTTATGGTTAGGTATGTGAAAGCGTTAACAATGAACCATAAAAAAATAAGTTTTTTTTATTTACATAGACAATATTTATTATATATTATAATTGACTGACTAGTTAGTTTTAAGGCGATGATAGCTCAGTGGTCGTGACGTCAAACGCCACAACGAAAGTCGTGGGTTTGAATCCTATAATGAGCTTCAGCTTTCGATGAAGGAAAACATCGTGAGGAAACTATAGCGCGGTGGAAGGGTACATTGTGGCCTATGACTGGCTGCCACCCTCAAGTTGAAAATCTGTCGCCAAATACCTATTGGTATGTTCTGGCAGCTGCACTTGAGAGCCAGTTCCTTCTACCGGCTTTGTGTGCTTACCACCGCCTTCGGCCACACCAACACTTACCATCATGAGATTGTGGTCAAACACAAGCCTATACTATGTTAAAAAAACTTTGCAAGAAATAAAACATTTACTTACTTATCAAAAAATAATACAAAAACAATAACACAATTGCGAAACAAAATTGAAAAAAGAAAAAATAAAAATAACAAAAAAGAGGTTGTGGAAACTGCGCCGAAGACAAACGAGGTTGTCAACTCAGCATTTTGCGCGGGATGTTAAATCCGGTCACTACACTGATTAAGATAAATTTGAATTAATTAGTATTGCTTAACTGCAAACGTACAATATTTGTAATACAATGCATCACACATATACTATGTGCCATCTGCCATGTGCACTAAAGTGCTATACTGATTAGAATTTATGAGAATGAGACACTTAACATACGAGTATAGTGCATTTAGGTACGTGGTTCCAATCACATTCGCGATACATTTGCAGGAATAACATTATATACTTGTGCCTACTTATACCTATATATTTATTATAGTATAATGTGTATTCTTCATTAGAATAGAATCGTGTTAAGTATACCAGGAATTTAAGATGTGTACAAAAACTTAAGGATTTACATTTATACATGTTTAATTCTTAAATTGAGAATGTTAACTGCTGCAAAATAAACGTTTTTATATTTTTTTTTGTGTATTTTTGTAGCTGAGAAAATAATATTTTTTCCTTGTAGCCTATCGTTAAATAAAGTTTAAAAAGGGAATACGAAAATATAATTATTTTTATATTTCGCCAAAAAAAAAACAATTTGATGGAGCATAAAAGTTACTATATATATAAACCTTTTTGGAGATAGAGCAATAACATTTTGTATCACGAAAACGCCATGTCATAAGAAGCTTCATTTTGAGTTTAATTTATTATTCATAGCTTGTACGTACTTAAACAATAAATACTTAATGGCTTAACAGGGGTTCCGTCTAATACTTTTTATCACGGATTGCTTAAAAGAAGTTTTATGAGATGTATAAATTTAATAATACGTATTTACCATCTTGTCTATAAGCACAAAAGTAATAGGTACTTATTAGTTTTATTCTATTCCATTCTACTGTGGAAACTACAATACTATTACATAAGCTACTGAAGATACGAATACGATATAAATAACAGACCTTTTCAACAAAAACAACTCAGTTATTTATACAAAATTCTACGAGCTATCATAAAAAAGGAAACGCTGCTATAAATTCAAGGAATTCGATAAAAAAAAATGTTACAAATATCAGTCTATTTTTTACTAAGATCCATTACTTTCCTCTCCAAATTTACAAAAGGCTAGTTCCGATAAAGTAAACATCGTGAAAAGGGAAAGTTGAATAAAAACAAGCAACAAAATATATTTACGCGTCCTAATTTTTGTTGGCTTCAATAGAAAAACAAAACAAAGCGAACGTCTTTAATAACGCCACAGAATCTATTTAATAATAATAAAATTTAAGTACTTTATAGACTTGGGAGCGAGTGATCGATAAAAAAAATTGCTCAGAGATTTACGCGCTATCGCTACCCGAATTGGCCAACAATTTTGAACTTTGTTGTATATTACGTTTTTCGTACAGTATATTATATACCTATCTATTTGATCTTACTGTCACGGCAGTAATCGTGCTTGTACTGAATAAAATCACTGAGTTCTTAAAGTAAATTATAAAAAAATTACAATTCACGCGTGGAAGGTCGTGAAAACCAGAGAGAGTAGACTATGACACACACGTTTTGACTGACCATAGACATTTTACCTTATTTATCTAACTATTTCTTAGTACTTCAAATTACTTAATTCATTTAAAATATTTTTTGTGTAAGGGATTATGTTTTAGATTTTTTTTTAAAAGTATCCAATATGCTAATACAGAATATATTCTATCTGTGTGCAAATTTCATCCAAATCCGTCTAGTAGTTTTTGCGTGAAAGAATAACAAACATTCAACCACCCATCCATCGTCACATTTCGCGTGTATAATATCAGTTGTATTATTTAAAAAATACCACAATTTTGTAGCAAAAATATAATTGTTTGACTTTCGGTTAGGTACCTACATCAATAATTATGGCAAAACTTCCTAGATTTTTTAAATTAAGTTGGTATGTCATTGCAATTATGTGGCTAAACAATTTAAATATTTTTTAAACTTCGAATTAAAAAGTCTACTTTGTAAGAATATGCGATGTAACGAGACCAAAAACGGCTATTTTATTTTTAAACACATGGCTGGAAATGTTAAAACGCTCTTATGACACTTTCTGAGGAAACTAAAAAAAATATTTTTCGATACAACAAAATTTTATTGATGTGTCGTGTGCTGGCACACTTAGGAATGTGGTTTATATTTTAAAACCATCAATAATTTTCATACAACGGTGCGCTCAGTGGCCCAATCGGGAACATTTCAAGCTATCATTAATCGAAAACTCCTTCTTGTGGAAATAACTCCAGTTTTCAGGCTAAGAAATTGTTTTGGAAACGTTGAAGAATAATTTAGAGCCGAGTTAATTTTCTGTCACAATCAGCTATTAGTTTACTGTGCCTCCTAGTTTTGTTTATAGTTCTATGGTTAGTATTTTTATATGTTACTGTCCGGCGGTATCACCTGCGTTCCTGAGGGAAAAACGATTTTTTTAGTATCAAAAATTCTCATCTAAAATAAAAATAATAGATTAATAATGGTATGACTCGTTTCAAAGATATCTCTTGCCTCAAGTCTGCGCTTACGTTGGAGATATAAGCCTTTAAATTGCTTGAAATCAATCATTCTGTATGTGTCAATATCATTAAATTGGTGTGGAAGTACCTACTTATTTGACAGCATTTATGCATTTTCAAAAAGAAAAACCTACCGTATGTATATAGCTATTTTTACTAGTTGTCTCCCGGTGGTACTCACTAAAAAGTATATGGGTATTTATCTCCCCGAAGTCAAAGCTACCCCTTCTAGTTTAAAACAGACAGATAGACTAACTTTTGCTTTTATAATATTAATAATGATAAGGATTTAGATGAGTAAGGATTCTATGTAAGAATTATCCATTAATATTTTAGATTACCATCTACTTACAAAGCTTATTTTAAAAGTTCCGACTTATTACTTACAAGGCAGCCCCTAAGCCAATCCGCAATCATTAGCCCCACTTAACTCAAGTTAAAGTTACACTCTGTCTCTACTAATGGCATTATGTTGTTTGGGTCAACTTAGCTATGTCTAACTTGAGTACGCTACAAGAATACCTTCTTGCAAGTAAAACTAAAAATCGTCTGATTACATAGAAACTGTGTTAAATCTAATAAATATATATCTAACGGATCGCCGAGAGGTTGCGACACCACGTGTCGCAGCTGGTCCGTTATCTCTTGGTATTTTATGGGCGTGTATGTGCAGGAATTGCAGAAATAACAATCGCAAGATATGGCAATGACTATATTACAAATTACTAAATGAAAACACTATTAAAATAACGAAGGATTACAAAAGTAAACTTGGATTAAGAGCTAATGGATTTGTGCGTGTGCACCGCGTGGCGACCATCTTAAAAGTGATCGTCGTCACCGCTATGACACTCACAACCCCATTCGGTGTTACCCGCTCTGATAAATCATAAATTCCCAAATTAAATAATTATTCGCATCGACTAAAAAGTCATTTAAATATCACAATAAATCGAGTACATTAATCACGCGCCGTTACGGCCGTCCTGCATCATCACACGTCCTCGTGTGCGTGATTTTCTTCATTCAGATCTATGGACAAATAAACAAACACTTGAATGCTCACTTATCAACTCGGTCATTCTGACCAAATCACCTTAGACTTTAAAAGGAGGCTTATCAAATTAACCTAAGACCAATAGTCACTTAAATGCTAAGACACATTTTACTGACGATATTAGTAAAGTACTACACACGGGCCACACAGGCCACACAGGCTATGGAGGCCACACAGGCTATGGATGCCACACAGGCTATGGATGCCACACAGGCTATGGATGCCACACAGGCTATGGATGCCACACAGGCCATGGATGCCACACAGGCCATGGATGCCACACAGGCTTTGGTTGCCACACAGGCTATAGTTACTACACAAGCTATACACTTACACACCACACAGATTATTTTATTACCACACAGACAATCCAACAAATTATTCACCAGCACCCGCGCCGTTAACGGAATATTCGGGCATTATTTGTTGGTGTTTGTAGCTTAGATTTTGGTTCTAGCCTTGTTTTGTTGCACTCCTGATTTTCTACTAACACATAATCGCCTACTTTGAAATTCTTTACTTAAGCTTTGTTTCTATCAAACCGAGCCTTCTCTATAGAAACACTTTCCTCTATCGCCCGAGCCGCATGCTCTGATTACATCTAGCTAAATATTTGTCTCGTCTGTATTAACGCCAATCAACGGTCATCAGTTGAAGTGATCTAGCAACTTTCCCTATTAAAAGTTCGTGAGGACTTGTCTTAATTGTACTATTTACAGTGCAATCAATTGCAAGTTGAACTTCAGGCAACGCTGCCTGCCATGATTTATGATTGCCTGTTTCGACTACCCTTAACATGTTCTTTAAAGTTGACATAACCCGCCTCGACTGGTACCCGCAGCAATCAGATGTAAATTTATATTGTGCGCTGTAAACAAAACTTGCCTATACCTAACCATGGTACCCTACTTTGGTAGTACTAACCTGGGTATCTACCAGCTAAGCTTTTCCTAATCACCACATTAAAAACAAAATGAAAACTTCTCACCCGGTTTGGTAGGAAATGAGCCCATAGGTGGCTTGATGGTACATCCACTCGTCGCTCAATAGTAAAGTACTACACACGGGCCACACAGGCCACACAGGCTATGGAGGCCACACAGGCTATGGATGCCACACAGGCTATGGATGCCACACAGGCTATGGATGCCACACAGGCTATGGATGCCACACAGGTCATGGATGCCACACAGGCCATGGATGCCACACAGGCTTTGGTTGCCACACAGGCTATAGTTACTACACAAGCTATACACTTACACACCACACAGATTATTTTATTACCACACAGACAATCCAACAAATTATTCACCAGCACCCGCGCCGTTAACGGAATATTCGGGCATTATTTGTTGGTGTTTGTAGCTTAGATTTTGGTTCTAGCCTTGTTTTGTTGCACTCCTGATTTTCTACTAACACATAATCGCCTACTTTGAAATTCTTTACTTAAGCTTTGTTTCTATCAAACCGAGCCTTCTCTATAGAAACACTTTCCTCTATCGCCCGAGCCGCATGCTCTGATTACATCTAGCTAAATATTTGTCTCGTCTGTATTAACGCCAATCAACGGTCATCAGTTGAAGTGATCTAGCAACTTTCCCTATTAAAAGTTCGTGAGGACTTGTCTTAATTGTACTATTTACAGTGCAATCAATTGCAAGTTGAACTTCAGGCAACGCTGCCTGCCATGATTTATGATTGCCTGTTTCGACTACCCTTAACATGTTCTTTAAAGTTGACATAACCCGCCTCGACTGGTACCCGCAGCAATCAGATGTAAATTTATATTGTGCGCTGTAAACAAAACTTGCCTATACCTAACCATGGTACCGTACTTTGGTAGTACTAACCTGGGTATCTACCAGCTAAGCTTTTCCTAATCACCACATTAAAAACAAAATGAAAACTTCTCACCCGGTTTGGTAGGAAATGAGCCCATAGGTGGCTTGATGGTACATCCACTCGTCGCTCAATTTGGCCGCCATTATAGTCTGCTTCTTTCTTCTTGCACTGCGTTGCAATGTGTCCCTGCTCGCCACAGTAGAAACAGGTAACCGGCGTAGAAGATTTCTTTGAGACATTGCCTGTAGTCTGATCCTGCACCGTTCCCGATCCCACTTCTGATAACGGATCGCCGAGAGGTTGCGACACCACGTGTCGCAGCTGGTCCGTTATCTCTTGGTATTTTATGGGCGTGTATGTGCAGGAATTGCAGAAATAACAATCGCAAGATATGGCAATGACTATATTACAAATTACTAAATGAAAACACTATTAAAATAACGAAGGATTACAAAAGTAAACTTGGATTAAGAGCTAATGGATTTGTGCGTGTGCACCGCGTGGCGACCATCTTAAAAGTGATCGTCGTCACCGCTATGACACTCACAACCCCATTCGGTGTTACCCGCTCTGATAAATCATAAATTCCCAAATTAAATAATTATTCGCATCGACTAAAAAGTCATTTAAATATCACAATAAATCGAGTACATTAATCACGCGCCGTTATATCTTTATGTTTATCTTTAAGAGGTGAGATAACCTTGCGCATCCTTATCGATTGTTCCAGACAAACTGAGACAAATATAGTTTTTAACGGGAAAAAGAGTCGAGATAATTTTGTCGTGGCGTACTGCAGGAACCAATGCTCTCTCCTCTCTTCTCAAATGGTTTACGAATAAAGAGCAATTTTTCTATACAGAATATTTTAAATTAAAAAATATAAATCCAGAGTTGTTGGCAACACTGCCGACTGTTCTTGGACAGTTAAAGATGATAACGATTTATTATATGACCCATGGTACCAAGTTAGACAAGGTCACGGTACTATGCACACACAAGCACAACCCCAAGAATATTTCACCGGAGATCTTTGTACGAAAATGCGCTAAGTGCGATGTGTCATAATTCCTCAAAATGATATAACGTAGCTTGAATTTTGAGGCAGCAGCTATAAGAAGCGATGTGACGGCGATGTTATCTTTAATATTAAAACGTAAAGGATCTCTGTGAAAGGGAATATTTGCGTGGAAAGTTTTTTTTAAATAAAATATAATATTACCACGGTATTATTGATGGTATGGTATATTTGTCTATATCATAATTTATAATCCCTATCCCCCCTTATCTCTACAATTATACATACAAAAGTGTGTTTCTTGGTTTGTCCTTCTTTCACGTAGCAACGGATCGACGTGATTTTTTCCATAGAGATGAACAGACCGGAGAGTGAAACCGCGACGCGAATACTAGTAATTTATAACCTAAACATTACTGTTTTTCCTAGATAAAAAATACGATGAAAGGAAATTCTAGTGCAATTTTGAGATTGGTCAGTAGTACTTACTGACCAATCTTTGGAGTTACAGGAAAAATGGTCAATCGTCCTTTTCTGGAGTAGAAATATCTGCATTTACATTTTTTATTGGTACAGTCGAGTCGTTGAGTTTTGTAATGCGAATAAAATGATCTTTTTCAAAATACAGTACGTAAGCAATAGTACAGTGATCTAAAAACTTATTTTTACGGTAACCACGTTCTAGAACACAAGTCTTTCAATTTGATAACTTGTCTGACCATCTTCGCTTCATACCACAGATTTCTATAGCGTACAAAGCCGCACATTTTTTCGACGAGAACCTCTCACACATCCATAGCTTTTTATAGGACACTTTAATACAGTGTTGTAAGCCGATGGTACTGAGTTGATCCGAGGCAATGCCACGCATGAGTGACGCGCGCGCCTGCCACAAGAGATAAACGGATTTCAGCTTAATACTATATTGGCCATAGACGGACGGTGGAGGTGACTTTGTGACCTACACATTGACCTGTTAAATGTACGCGTAGTAATATTGTTATTTATTAAAACTATATTTAATTCTATATTTTAATTTCTGGAACATTCCTCACACACGGCCTTCCGATCACTTTGTGGTGGGAAGTCATTTAAAATGTAAAGTTATTATGTACTATAAAAACTTTTTAACAAAAAAAAATTAAAAAACTGAAAAGCAAAAAGTAATAAAGCTTTTTTAATTAAACTTAATAACTAAGTTCTTAAACTAATGTAAGTATTCCTAAGTAATTTAGAATCGGCGCCAAACAATCAATAAACAAAGATCACAAAATTACCTTAAATTTAAAGAAATAACCACAATGCAACGTGAAATCATTCCAAAAAATGCGCTTGCTTGTTTGGCGCCGACTCAAAATTACTTAAGTATTACTTCATTAAATAGTAGTGCTTTAAAATACTTTAATAATGAATGAAAAAAACGCACTATTCGCCGCTACAATTTTCGTAGGTTCCCCTCGATTTCTCTGGGATGCCATCATCAGATCCTGGTTTCCTTATCATGGTACCACCCTTGGAATATCTCCTTTCCAACAATTTTTAAAAGAAAAAAATATACGCGTCGACTCCTCCGTTTTTTCGTCGGTAAAAAATTACAAACTAGCCATTTCTTTCACCATAAAAGATATTATTTTTATTATAAAAAATTTGCCTTTTATTCAGCTTCCTCTCAATTGGCAGAAAGTTTCTTTTTCATTACATCGCGCCCTCCACGTCCCGGGTAATTATTCTATCTGTTTTCAAGATGAATCCTTGACTCTCTCGGAATTAAAACAAAGTTGCAATTCTCCTGAGAAAACGACCAAGAGTTCAAAAGTGCTGATGAAGAAAAGTGTAATTATCTTCTTTAACTTTAGGTTTTGAGCACACAGAAAGAAACGAGTGATAGCATGAACTTAACAACCTTTTGAATAATTTATTATACTTTTTGCATTAAACTACAATTCAAACTACAATAATAATGTCGACAGCTTATATTGAGTACTAACTTACCTCCACTCGGTTTCACCCACGATCCCCTTGTTTATATGGGGGTTGTATTTTGGAAAATCCTTTTTTAGTTACGTTACAAAAAGTATATATCCTCCTTTGATGGTTCTGTGACCAGCGGTAATAGCTGTCAGTCAGTCAGTCACGTTTTCCTTTTATATAAGTATTAGAAGATGCATTAATGACATAACTATATTTTCACAGCATCGGTATTCGAGCATATCTTATAATTGGTACAAGATTTACATAAAGCTAACCTACCTACATTTTGTGTGAGCGCTTCCTGATTGACACAGCACACGTGCGGTGGAATCGTTTCGTTATTGGATCTCGGCACGCTCTTACAGTAACCGCATAGTCTGATTTTCACGTGTGGACAAAATGGCAACAGTGAGAGATATTCATGTGAAATTGTTACCATATTTTTTAGTAGGTATATCAAAGTCCCGCCGATGTGCCGAGATCTCAAAAAGGGACTTTATTGAGATAGATTAGCTTACCGCCTCGCGTATTTGACCTCCCTATAGGTAGAATTTCGAAATATCAAAGTCAAAGCCATTTATTCAAGGCATTGATGAGTCGGTCAGTGAGTGAGTCAGCCACCCGTGATACCACGGATGTAAAAAAAACAAAGATACATCCGTGGGTGATACGTATTTCCAAACTAATACTATTATGACATAGGTGTTATCTCAAAGTTGCAAATTGCAACTTGCAATCGTCATTTCATGAGAATTCTATTGAAAAGGGATGATCTTCCGTCAGTCATCGTGCCTGGCGACCTTGGTCCAACTTAAGTTTTTTTTTTTTTTTTTTGAGCAGGAACAGAAAGATGGTGGGTCCAGGGGACCTTCTTCCACCGTTACGCGGACTTTGCGGTGAGCGCTGAGGGCTCTCAACCGCTACTTAAAACTAAATAAATTTAGGGCAACGGTAGCCTGAGGGTGTCCCCTGTGGGGCTCGACCTCGGCTCAGGACGTTGCCAGGGGAATATGGGAGGGCTTTAGCATGCAAATATTTATTATTTGGGGATCGGTCGGATTGCTAATATGCAGCTCGGGCCACTTAAATGGGACGAGACTGGGAAGGACGACGCGACGGTCCTCGCCGGCGAGGACGAAATCTGGGTTGACGGTTACGCATCTGTATTTGTTTCCGGGCTTCTTCAGCCTCGATCTGAGCTAGGGTGATGGCATCGTCCGGTTCGCTGAGGGTGAACCTTGGCCTACGGATGCGGGAGATAAGGGACGCGGTGTATGTGATCGTGTTGATAATCAACGGATTCGCGTGATGCGCTGCGGTATCAAAATATCTGCGTGCAGCGCGTTTTATGAACTGTTTGATGGTGGGGAGACCTAAGTCAAGGTGTAGGTTTTCATTGCGCATGTACCACGGGGCGCCCGTGGCTTTTCGCATGAATCTATTTTGTAATACCTGAAGGGTGTGAAGTTGCTTGGGAGCAACGTGAGCGAACACGGTGCTCGCGTATGTCATGACGGGACGGATACACGCGGTATAGAGTCTAACCTTGCTTTTTAGGGCAAGTTTAGACCGGGCGTTGATCAGACAGTGGTGTCGTCTTGCCACAAAGGCGGCGCGCGCGCGGACCGCCTTTATGTGCGCAGCGAAGGATAGACGATCATCGAGTGTCACACCGAGATATTTGGCTTGCCTCTCCCAAGGAATCGGCTCGCCGAATAGTGTGACTGGATTGGGGATGGGGGGACGTCGTTTTCGGTCAGTTCTATAAAAGAGAACCGCCTGACTCTTGGAGGGGTTGATCTCTATTCTCCATTTCCGGAACCATGCGCCTAGGGCGTTGGCTGCGGTCTGGAGTTTCTTAGAGATCGCGGGCGGGCTTCTGCCTGAGCAGTATACGGCAGTGTCGTCCGCAAAGAGGGCGAACTGCGTATTTTTGACTCTAGGCCAACTTTAGATGTTGAAATCTTGTTATATACTAAGTACCTACTCAGAGAACTCTGATAGCGCGATGTAGAGTCTTGTTGCGCCATCTATCCGCGGATAGCGGATAGTTGATAGAGGTCGCTACATCTCTATAAATATTTATACACGTGTCTGTACTACAAAAAAATATGATTTCCTTCACCGAAAACACAAACTCTTTGTACTATTCGAACTCACGACTTACAATGTCACTACTTAATTGAAGAAAACAAAGGTATTCGTTGTTTTTCTTGTAAATACATTGAGCAGTATCACCGACGCGACGGTATAAATATTGCATTAACTCAAACAATAGCCCGCGGCGGTCGTATTTTATTTCAGTGCTACCAGCTTGTATTCCATTTAAGAACACTGTAGTGCGACCATGTATTTGTATTTTGGTCCTATTTTCTACATTAATAAAATCATCATATGACATAATGACTATAACCGATCGGTTCGTGTTCAAAGTCAAAGCCGTTTATTAAGGTCGAAGCTACTGAAGTTATCACCTTCTTGACTGGATATCACGTACAGGCACAGGAGCTCTACTAGATGGGCCTAGGACCTATTAAGGTTGGCGGGTGGATGTGGGATATTGGTGATCATAAAATATGGCAATTTTACTGAGAAGATCAATAAGCGTTATTATTATTAT
Organism: Tetheella fluctuosa; assembly: GCA_951216915.1. Lineage (NCBI taxonomy): Eukaryota > Metazoa > Arthropoda > Insecta > Lepidoptera > Drepanidae > Tetheella > Tetheella fluctuosa. The sequence goes on along the minus strand of OX578226.1, from coordinate 10,778,700 downwards.
TAGAAAAGGCCTATGTCCAGAGGGCGTCTTTAGGCTGATTTTAGTTAAATGATATTCCTTGTAAATCGGCATCCTTCCGAACCGGAAGATTTTTAAGTGAATGTGACAATCTACTTATAAAAAGGTTAATATATAAGATTTACAAGTAGTATATTGAGATCTGCTTAGTTTGGAATCAAAGAGCCGTGCGTGAAGAATGTTTTAGAATATAATTGTGATAATACTTTATTTACATATTTACAATTAAAGTAAAAAGTACAAACTATGATATATAGAAAACATCCTCAAAGCCCTCGCTGCTGTCGATAGGCAAGGTTCCCAACAGGCTGGCAGCGTTCCCTTTTTGGATTATTTGTAAATAACACAGTGCAGTGGCCCTAAATAAGCGAGCTTAAACTAGAAAGCTAACAGGTGTCCATCGTTAGTACCTGTAAGTGCCTATAGTTAGTAAATGAAACATTACATTTGAATGATATCCAAACGACTTTGATATACTTACCAGAAATACTCAATTCATCATTTGACAACTCGAACTATGCTATCTTACTACAATCTTCAAGGCGAGTGTGAAGAGGCTTCTGGGCAAGCGTACGCCATCTTTGGCTATGTCGTCGCCTATTAGCCATAGCCAAGATTATAGCCATAGACGAAAAACATAGATAGTCCCAAAAAAATACAAAAGCATGGTTAATGTTCTAGTGTACGTTCTCGCGAACTGTCGTGGTGTTCGCGCGTTGTACCGTGAAATATTTTTAAATTAATTATAAACTTGCTACAAACAGAAGAAATAAATGGTTAGGAATTTAATACATTAAGTTATGTGTGGTTAATTTTATTAACTGTTTCTTTGCACATGACCATAGGATCCCAAACTAAGCAGGAATTGTAACTACCTACTATGGAAATTAAATATATTTTTAATATCAATTGGTTCCGGCGTGAACTGAGCTAATGTTGACGTTTTTTTTGTATAGGCTTACGTATGACCACAATCTCACTATGGTAAGTGATGATATGGATGGCCGAAGGTGGTAAGCACACAAAGCCTAGAAGAAACTGGCTCTCAAGTGCAACTGCCGGAACACACCAATAGGTGTTTGGCGACAGATTTTCAACTTGATTTGAGAGCTACCACCCTCCGCCCAGCCAAGTAGGTACTACAATGTACCATACCACCGTGTGATGTTTTCCTTCACCGAAAGGTCAAGCTCATTGTAGGATATATTACCACTATACCAATTACCTAATACCACGATAATAAGGCATATTATCTACTGTTCTATTACAAATTCAAAGATATTTATTCTGTTTTAGATCCTAGAAGAAAGAAAGAAAGAAAATTATTTATTTGTAACACTTCATACAAAACAAACAACAACAAAAATCAGAATAAAATATTAACGTTAATTATAGTACGGTAATTGTATAGGTACTAATAATTTTACAAATCGGCCCCAATTCAGCATATGCGGGTAGTAAAAGCAGCGCTGATCTTCCATTGGAGCCGGGCGTGAAGAAGGGCACTTTATTTATTTGTAACTACATAGTATAAAACAAAGTCGCTCCCGCTGTCTGTCCCTATGTATGCTTAAATCTTTAAAACTATGCAACGGATTTTGATGCGTTTTTTTTAATAGATAGAGTAATTCAAGAGGAAGGTTTTAGTATATAATTTGTCTTCTACCCGTGCGAAGTCGGGGCGGGTTGCTATTTTTATTAAGGGAAAACAAATAATTACAAATTATAAACAGTTTAGTGACACGATGACTTTAAAATCATTCAGTATTATATCGTCATTGGATAAATAAATGTTCTCCCCGCAGTTAAACCCGCATCAATACATGAAATGGAAGAGCGGAATACAAACAAATCATTATCCAAAACCAAAAAAAATACACTTATTAAATGTTCAAATATTTTTTCATTTAAAGTTATAGTGATTCTAATTTAGATTAAGTTAATTTAATTAAAAAAAAAACAACTAAAATTCAGACAGAAGCCATGCAACCAAGGCTAGTCTCTTAATTAAGATTTCACAAATCCGAGGCATTGAATGTCAAACTAAATTAAACTGAATCTCTCCAGAGATTGACCCATAAATATTATGTTAAAGATAATAAATTATACGTATTGAACATTTAGAAAGCTTTCGCAGGTAGAGATCTCTGAGGAGCAACTGTGAAGCTATTGAACGTATAAGAAGAGGTTAGGGTTGCCAGATAACAAATAAATTAGATACACTATCTGATATTATTGGGTGTTCAACCACACGTTGAGTAAGCAGAAGGAATGCTTAACTGCTCAAAGTATTTGTTGTTGTCTCTATTTGTTTGTTTGTTCGTCCAGGCTGAACCAATGTTGATGGGATCCGAAATAATTAACAGCATACATTTTAACCGGATAAACAATGGAATTTTGGAAAACACGGTTAAAACCGCGGTAGATTATTATTTTATTTTTTTTAAAGCGGTAAAAGAACATATACATAGGTTAGTGGTTAACTTAATTCACATTTAAATTGATAACAAAAAATAATTTTATTTATTTTCCAGATACCAAAATCAATCTAGAAATAATAAAACCAAAACCAATCAGAGTTTTTAAATTGCTTCTAGGAAAAGCAGAATAGGTTCACGAAAATGTAACAACCCTGAGTCCAGATCAAATGGTAGTAGTTGAAGTTAAATTGATCAATTAAAACTTGCGCGAACGTCTCTAAGATACTCGGGGCTTTGAAATAGCCTCAAGTGGTCGGACTCGCACTATTCACTATTATAGTACATAATCTTACTTTTTCCATGCCCGCCTCCCATGGTCATCACGTCATTTGAAGGCGATGATTTGAGGTATGGTTTTTTTTATATGTTAGAAAGCTGACAAGTCCGTAGTAAGTGTTAGTACCGATCCCTATGAACATAAGGGGGATGCTCATGATTTGTAAAGTTACAGATTCAGACAGTTGCTCTTATCAATTTTATGAAGCTTATGTGCAAAAATTGATAAACATTAGAGTGAAAAAATAGTCAACATAATCAAATTGTCCAAAAATATTTAAAAAAATTAACTTTGCTGAGTTTCTTGCCGGTTCTTCTAGGCCCTAAACTGAATAAATAGCCTTTGACTTTGATGCCAGCCGAAAGAAAATCATAGTAAGTAGTAAAAGTATTTTTTTTTCATAATATCCAAGTAATACGACAAATTGTTCCCTCTCAACTTCATAAATCCAAAGATCTCAACTCAAAACTTATAAGTATTATATTTTGTCTATTTTACAAGATTGTATATTTTACCATTTAGCAAAATGTTGTTAAAATAGTTTCACTGACACAGTTTATCTGACTAGAGACTTTATCAAGTAATTCTTTGGCTACAACATAATAGAACATTAGAAAAGTTCTAAATTGTTCTAAAATTAAGTTAACTGCAGCACAAAGAGGTCGTACCGCAGGATATTTCTAATCGACGTTTAGAACAAAGATTACACAACATATAGCTACCTATGGAGCCAATTGAAAGAACATTGCTCCGAACAGGATCCTGTAAATGGAGGAATCATTAGTATTTTGATCGCGTCATTGTATTTTTACTGTTAGTTAGCTTATAAAATAATAATATCCTGGGAGATTCCTCACACACGGCCATCTGATCCCAAACGAAGCAGAACTTTTACTATGGCAACGAATATCTGATACCTTGACTCAAGACAAACAGACACGTTTATTCACACAAAGTCTGTACTGAGTGGGAAATCGAACCCACGATCTGTCGCATGATAGATAGGGTAGATACCAAGCACGCCAACCGGCCCGTCAATGTGGTATAGCTTTTTACCATCTCTTGAATATATTATACGATTCTATTATCTATTTACCCAATTTTCTAAAATACTGTTTAATTAGTCACGTAAATACAGTCACATTATTTGACAATGATAAAAGTGGTCCATAAAAACGTGCCTATTGAAAACTACACATAACTGACTTGGTAAATAATTAACTTACCAACAAACAAACGAGCAATGACAAAATCGCGAAAGAGAAACACTTAAAATATGAAAACACAATAAAAATACGTTGTAAAACAGAACAATGTGGATGCCACTGAAAGTGTTATAAAAGTAACGATTTCAACGTGAACGCCTGCCAGCTTGACATATTTCGTATCATTGTTTTTTTTTTCAAAATGTTTATTGTTATCGCCATTTTATTATTTGCACAGAATCATGCTTTTGTTCATAATAGAACGTTATTTCATACACAAGGTGTTTTAATGCAAAATGAAGATTTCAATGTTAATCCAATAAATACTGGAATTGTGCCGGATTTCTTCGATTGGAGACTTCTGAATATGGTGTCGCCAGTAAAATCTCAAGGGTCTGAGTGTAATGCCTGTTGGGCATTTAGTGCTAATGGTATATTTTTTTTCGTATCTATATCTATCTATCTATGTATATATTCTACACATATAATAAAACATGTGTGTACATTGTAGAAAAGTAGAAAAGAAAAAATAGAAAAGGGGTAACTAAAGAAGGGTATTATAACATAAACCAGCGATTTTTCTGTTTATCTGCCTGCCTGTCTGTCTGTCTGTCTGTTTGTTCGCGAACATCACCAGAACCACTGATCGGATTTTCATGTAGTTATCACGAATGAATTTTCAATCGAACCCTTTACGACATCACAATAACAAAACAATAAAAAAAGAACATAGAGTAATTTTATCCCAAGACCACACTAGAATCCTTGGATATGCAGGTAAAATGGGGGGGGGGGCAAAACCTTGTGATGTTGAATTCTATAATCTTCTATGCAAATACATAAAATTGAAGTGTCTGTTTGTAATGTCAAAATAAAAGCTTTCTACTAAATGCATATGAAAATATATATGTTAGGTAGGTACTTATAACAAAAATATTTTTCCTGTTAGTTCCCGCTAATCTCTGAAACGGCTGGACCGATTTTGACGGGCCTTTCACTAGCAGATAGCTGGTGTTATAAGGAGTAACTTATTCTACTTTTATTGGTTATAGGGTAATTATTATACCGGAAACGCGGATGAAACCGCAGAGAACAGCAAGTACACAGTGATACAATAATATAAATTGATAACAAGTTTATCGGCGGAAGCTAATCGTATAGCTTCCGCCCCGCGGTTTCACCCGCGTTCCCGAGGAATCTTATGCTTTCCCGGGATAAAAGTAGCATATGTGCTATTCCATACTATAATCTATCTATGTTCCAAATTTCATCAAAATGCGTACTGTAGTTTTTGCGAAAGAGTAACAAACATCCATCCATCCATCCAAACTTTCGCATTTATAATATTAGTAGGATTAAATTTCGGTTCTCTTAGGATAATTTATGTGTCACACATATTTGTTGATTTAGTTACCCAGCATTTATGAAACGTGTTCTAAATATATTTTTTTTACAGCTAACATAGAAAGTCAATTAAAGATACAATTAAATGAAGAAGAAATTGTGTCGGAACAATTCCTCATAGATTGTACTCACTGGGGATGTTCTCCTGCAACGGTTATAAAAACTTTTGCGTGAGTTACCTATCGTCAGTTTTATTTTATTCAGGGTAGCTTTTTAACCGACTGTCGTCTATCGCGACCGAAATAACATAGTTGTGTTTTATCAGGGTTTTGTTCACGCACATTATCTGTTGTATTGTAGGTGGGATACTTTATGCCCTTGAAACAATCCAACGGCTGGATGGATTTTAATGCATAAAGTGTTTATCGACTCATCTAAACCGTACAATGGTTATGGTCTAGGTTTACTTTTCATAAAAACAAAATGGTGCCGCGACGTGACTATTAGGTAAAAGAAAATTTTCATTCAAATTTAAAAATAGACCAGTGCAAAACATCCCCCAATTTAGCTCTTATTTATTACATAATAAAGCAATAAAGGGGCTGACATTTGACTTAAATATAAACTTAATAACCTTAATATGTAACCTTTTTTCTTTTTAATTTGATAACTTAATTAGGTATTTCCAACGTCCATACGTATTAACCCTGTCCCGCACTAAACTAACGGGTGAAAGAGAGAAGGAACAAAGGCTATTTCCTAGTAAAAAATAATAGTTCCCTTTGTGTTAGAATATCTGTTGATATTTTCAAGTTATTTGGATAGGTAAAAAAGGAGAAAAATCTTTTTTCAAAAAAAAATCAAAAAATGATGGAAATCGAGAATGACTCGATTTTTTCTAATTAAATTTTTTAACCATTAAAAAATCCCTGGCATAAATCCTCTATATATTTATATGTATGTTCCGGCAGCTGCACTTGAGAGCCAGTTCCTTCTAAGCTTTGTGTGCTTACCACCTTCGGCAACATCATCACTTACCATACTGAGATTGTGCTCAAACACAAGCCTTATAGAAAGTTTAAAAAAATGATTAAAATATAATTTGTTCCTTTTTAGGGTTCCGTAGCCAAATGGCAAAATATGGAACCCTTATAGATTCGTCATGTCTGTCTGTCTGTCTGTCCGTCCGTATGTCACAGCCACTTTTTTCCGAAACTATAAGAGCTATACTGTTGAAACTTGGTAAGTAGATGTATTCTGTGAACCGCATTAAGATTTTCACACAAAAATAGAAAAAAAACAATAAATTTTGGGATGCTTACCATAGTTAGAACTGAAACTCAAAAATTTATTTTTCATCAAACTCATACGTGTTTGGTATCTATGGATAGGTCTTCAAAAATGATATTGAGGTTTCTAATATATATTTTTTTCTAAATTGAATAGTTTGCGTGAAAGACACTTCCAAAGTGGTAAAATGTGTGTGTGTGTCCCCCCCCCCCTGTAACTTCTAAAATAAGAGAATGATAAAACTAAAAATAATATATGATGTACATTACCATGCAAACTTTCACCGAAAATTGGTTTGAACGAGATCTAGTAAGTAGTTTTTTTTTAATACGTCATAAATCGTAAACCACAATTTACCTTTCATTCAATCCACTCAAATATTAAAAAAAATGGCAAAAAGCAAGGTCTTACAGCACAAATAAAGGGAAAATTCCAAAAAATAAAAAAGTTGAAAATTAAAGGGTGTCCCCATACATACATATTTACGCCAATTAATAAAGACCTCTGAGTTGTATGGGCGCTCATACAATTTAGAGGTCTAGCTTAATTGGCATCTACCTCAAATAAGGTAAATAAATAAAATTGTGCATTTCCCGTGATGGACGAAGTTTGTAAGGAACCCTCGGTGCGCGAGTCCAACTCGTACTTGGCCGGTTTTTTTTTTAATATTTAGAACACGAAACCAATAAAATATTATCAAAAACTTACTAAATGTCCACCATTCTTTTAAGTATAATTAATTATATTATTTACAGAGATATAGTAACAGAATTCGGTGGAGTTCTTCGAAATGATCACTATTACAACTACACTGGTGAAGGTCATGAATGTAGATGGAACTCGTCGGCTCCGTACCCAGCACCAGTACCCGTGATTGGGTTCAGACGGGTGTTGTCAGATGAGGATGTTATGGCTGAATATGTTTACAGATATGGTCCTCTATCAGCTGGTAAGCTTTGATTTTAAAAATTAGATTTGGGTAAGTGGCATAATTATGTCTAGCGTCCGACAGAAGCTTCGGCTAAAACACCACCTTCGGCATAACCTTCGCCATTAGCCAAAATGGGCAGAAGTTTTGGCCGAAGCCGAAAGTTTCAAGCAAGTGCCGAAATTGAACGAACTGTTACGAATGAGCGTGACCGCGATGGACTTGGCGATGCGCGGGGAGTCACACTGCGTGGTGGACTTACGCCGACGCTGGTGCCATGGCCAATGAAACTTGTAATTATTTTTTTAAATCAACTGAATTTCTTAGGTTTTTTAAGCCATTAGTTTTGGCTTCGGCCAAAAATCGACCTTACTGTATACCCGACACTAATTGTATACCGGAGAACTCAAAGCCTTTATTCTGTTTAGGCCCCAGGAGGGCACTTATGAAGGTTGAATTTACTGAAGTTACAATTTAAAAAGTCTGCTTGAATTTGCTATTATTTATTTACAATGAATCATACATATTTTTTATTTTTTTTCCGCCATATTGTCAAATCTTAGTTGATTTTCAAGAGTGAGTGATATCCAATAGCCGTATTTCTTTTTTTTTATTTCAGCAATGAACGCTGCATCAATGAAAAATTACATATACCGCGACAAAGTAGTCGATGTACCAACTGTCGACGATTGCAGTCCAACAGATCTGGATCATGCTATTTTGATTGTTGGGTATGGTATTGACAGTTAGTAATTTTTTAAGACATTTTTTTATATTAAAAGGCTGTCAATCAAACGGTCCACCTGATGGTAAGTGGCCATACCAACCAAAGACGCTAGCAATACCAGAGGGATTTCCTATTGGCGTTCAGCTGCTGGAGCATCGGTAGGAGGCTGGCGAGAGATTTTGAACTTGAGTATGGTAGCCAGTCAGGTGGGTACTCGGTAGGCAACCAAGCACCGTATTCTTTTAGCTCGTTGTATCTGTTCTATCAGCCTTGTTTCTATATTAGCTTGTTTTTTTTTTTTATTTTAGTTGACAAGCAAACAGGCGCAGAGTTGCCATATTGGATTATTAAGAATTCTTGGGGTACAGAATTTGGTGATGACGGCTACTACTACATGGTGCGCGGACGAAACGCTTGCGGTATAGCCAGCGATGTATCATTCGCTATTGTCAAATAAAACTATAGACAATGGTAAAATAAAATGTGCTTCTGAATTTTTTATCTTCTATACCTATAAAACAATATCGTGACTGACGGACTTACATACTAACAGACAATGCAAAATTAGAAATTTGTTTTTTTCGAAATTCAACCCCTAAGAAGGTAAAATAGGGGATCGCCGGCCGGTGAAACCATGGATTGGATAGCTAGTTAAAAAAAATGTAAAGCCCGACCAGACAAATAAAACACCTTGCCATTTTGCAGAATTTCAGGAACTAATACGTACCTGTGAGCTGTCAAAATATTTTCATTTGGCGTCCTCACTCAGGTTTTATACCTGGTCGGTCTTTACTTTAATTATGTATTTTGTTTTGAATTACATTTTGAAATAAGTCTAGAAACATTGATAACTGGCTCATGTACCTATTACAAAGAGTTTTATTTTGGTAACTTCAGTAAATTCGCAAAACCCAAACAAACAAACTTTTCAGCTTTATAATATTTATTCCTGAATAAACGATAATAAAACTAAAAATAGGTGAAGAAGGAAAAAGTATTCGGGACTAGAATTTTATTATGCAGAATAACAAATGACCTGTCCTTTTTTGGCGTTGCTTGCTAGGTCATGGCTACTATACTATACTAGTATAGTGATGAAAAATGTGATTAGTTTAGCAAAACTCATCACATTTCTAGCCTTACAAGAGCTCTTGGACTAAAAACCTGGGTGCGTCACGTGTTTTTTTTTTTATTATCCCCTTCCCTTCATTACTATTACCATTATAAATGCGAATGTGTGTTTGTTCGTTTGTCCCTCTTTCATGCGGCAACAGAGTAAGTATTGAGGTGTTTATTTGAATGAGATTATTGACCGGAGAATGACATAAGGTACATTTTAGCCAGGGAAACGCAGGTAGAATCGCGGAGCGGTAGAACTATCAGTTTACTGAAGTGAAAAGATTTGCAAATTCCTTTGAATATTGTGGAGCAATGAAGCTAAAAGTGTTTTTTAGTGACGACACTTTCGATATTTTTCGAACATGGTAAACCTTTTAAAGAATATGTGGTGAGATAAAATATAAAATTATGGATAGGTAGGAGAAAAACATAAGCTTCAGTTATCCGCCCCAACTTCTTACGGATAGCACTGAGGGAGGCAAAGAGTTTTTCTCATACAACCGTTTTCCTCATTTTCCGCTATCTTTTTGCTGCATTCTAATATATATTTATAGATTCCCTTCAGAATTGTTTTTTTTTAACTGGAGTTGGAATTTCGCATCGTAATATTTTATGCAAATCGTACAAATTTGTACAAATCTGTAATTTGTAGTGTCGATTTTGAAGTGATGATAGCTCAGTGGTATTGACGTCGAATGGCGTGACGTGGGTCGTGGGTTCGAATCTTAATATGAGCTTTTGTTGAAGGGAACCATATCACGTGATGATAGAACGGTGGTAGGGCACTTTGTAGTACCCGCCTAGCTGGCTACCACCCTCAAATTGAAAACCTGCCAAGTACTTACCGGTGTGTTCCGGCAGCTGCAATTGAGAGCCAGTTCCTTATAGACTGTATGTGCTTACCACCTTCGGCCACATCGTCACTTTTTATGGTGAGATTATTGTCCAATACAGGCCTATTCATATAAAACAAAATACAAATAAGTATTTCTTAAGATTTATTTGAAACTAGCCTCCGCCCCGCGGTTTCACCCGCGGTCCCGAGTACTCCGTTCGCCACCAAACCTTACAGGATTACCCGCGGGGCTAATATGAAGATTGTCTGAAAATTTCATCGCGATCGGTTCAGCGGTTTCGGAGTCTATAAGGAACATACATACATACATACTTTATCTTTTATATTATAGATTACTTTTGTTTCGGGTGTAATGTCATATTCATATAAGGCACTTGGTGACAGATTTACCATTTGGTGGTCATTCAGGCTTCATCAATGCACATGACTTGGAAAATTTACGGAACCCTTAAAAAAGATACCGTATTTACGACATTGATCTTATAATTGTCGTACTATCGTAACTAGTTTAGCTGTTTACGGCACCGACGCGTTGCCACTTTGTATATGCCTGTAGGCATATCTGCCAAAGTTCCCAGCTTGACGTCAATTACCCCTGTCTCGTTTTAACGGTAGAATAAACGAGACCAACATCATGGTTTTCAAAATTACGTCTTTTGAACTCACAAGTGGCCACGTATTTCTGAGAAGTTTGTAAGTTCACTGATTTACGATATTAGAGATGTTAGAGAATACTAGAGATGCCTCTAATCCATATAATCAAACTTTTGCCTATGTACCTTTTACCGTTTTAATATTAGGTCATTAATTAACAAATATAAACAGCATTATAAAACTCACATACCCGGAGAGTACGGTGGATTGTAACTTTTCAATCACGTCCCAGTAATGTGGTTTAGTCAGCTAACATTCCACAGGCTTTACAACTCGCTTGCTGCTTGCTTAAACTGATAATAACTGTAAAGGAACTTTTCAATTAGTTACAGAGCAGTAATTGCTTCAATCTAGATTAGGTTATGTTCCACTTGTTATTAATTCTATCATCTAACATCTATACTACAACCATGAGTATGTAGGTTCTAATCACTGCCTGTAACTCTGAGTTGACAACCTTAGGTGCGTGCGGGCATATCTAGGTATACTAATTTAACCTTATTTTGGAATTTTATCATTATTAATTATCTTCTGCCCCGCGGCTTTACCCGTCCTTTTTTTCGGGATTAAATAAATATTCTGGAACACTATTCCTCACACACGGCCATCTGACCCCAAACTAAGCCGAGCTTATGCTATGGAAGCCAGATAACTTATATACTACATTATACTACTTTTCTTTTGTTAATATATACTTATATAGATAACTAGCGGACCCAACAGACGTTGTCCTGTCCAAACACGATGACGACGCCATCTACCGGGTCCAATTGTATTTTCAAACCATCCAGGGACCCACTCATATATACACAAAAAATTTCATCAAAATTGGTCCAGTCGTTTAGGAGGAGTTCAGTCACATACACACGCACACAAGAAATATATATATTAAGATTACACCCAGACTCAAGACAAACAGACATGTTCATGCACACAAATGTTTGTCCTGGGTAGGAATCGAACCCTCGACCTGTGGCGTGATAGATAGGGTATTACCAACCACGCCAATAGGCCCGTCAAAAAAAAAAGATTAAGTAGGTAATAGAAAGTTTAAAAAGGGTTGTTTTATTCTAGGATCTAATGTAACTAGATTATATTTTTTTACGAAAATTCGTTCATTCTTTAGAGCAGTAACGAACATACAAAGTTTCACACGTATTAATATTAATTATAAAATTATTAATTATATGAACTAAATTGCATTTGTTCTGGATCTTTTCATCCCAAGAACGCAGGTGAAACCGCAGGGCAGAAGTAGTATTTATTAAAAATCAATGTTATTCATAGAAATGGATATCCCAAAAATTACAATCGCTACGTAACTCGAATAACAAAAGTAATATTTTCAGTTTATCCCCGATTCGTTCCAGCGCAGGCTGTCAAAGCTCGTGATATATGGATTAAAACCTGCAATGATTAACGGCACCAGGTCATGGCTACAATAAAATAAAATACATTTATTTTATATTGTTCTGGAATCTATACTTAGCAGACGATTGATGAGTAAAAATAAAATAGAAATTATATGAATAAGAAAAGTCCTGACTCACTCACTAACTGACTCTTCAACGGGTCACCTTCATCAACTCAGAGGGTCACCTTTATTCATACATAGAATAGCAATAAGAAAAAGTATACAGTAATAAATGATATCAAAATTGCCCAAGTCTTCTAGCTTCTGCCCCATGGTTTCACCCGCGTTCTCGAGGGACCTTATATTTTCCCGAAATAAAAAGTACCCTATATGTTATTCCCGGGTATGATCTATCTATGTGCCATGTTTCATCCAAATCCATTTAGCCGTTTATGTGTGATTGAGTCACAAACATCCAAACATAGAAACTTAACATTAACTTAACTTAACATTTTACACATAACAAGAATACTGCCCATTGAATAATGATCACAGATTAGAAAACTTGCAGAGCTCTGCAGCCCTGACAACTACTTAGGGCGAAGATAAAGCAATTCCTTAAAGTGACAGTCACAAATGCCCGCGCAGCTAAAGCGGCGCCGCGCATTGCTCTTCGGTTGAAATGAAACAACTGTTCCTACCACCATAGAAATGTTAACAAATATCTAGAACTACCTTAATGGTCTAGTAGATTGCCTTATATTATACGCATAAATATGTCTTTAAAAATTCGCATATTATAGAAACAGGTAGGTATGTGTGTTCCGAATAAATACATATACTTCGCCGGGGAGGACCGTCGCGACATCCCAGTCTCGTCTAATTTGTAGTATAGTAGCTCGAGATACAATTAGCAATTCGACCGATCCCTAAATAGTTTAAATACTGCTAAGTCCTCCCTTCTTCCCTGGCAACGCTGAACCGAGGTCGTGCCCCATTTGGCCCTCAGGCATCTGTTGCCCAAAAACATTTTCAATCCAGTTGAGAACCCTCAGCGCTCACCGATTATACTGCATAATAGTTGTTAGTGACAATACTAAATAAATTAAAATAGTAAGAAAGAAAAATGTTAAAGAGATCCTTTTACTACCCAATATATTTAAATCCCCTTCCACCTTATCATGATGAAATTGAAGTCTAGTCTAACTCAATCGTAAATAAAATACCCTATGCACTTATCAAATTTCAGGTATCTGACCGAATCCATTTTATTTCTGAAATAATGAATTCGTGATTCCATTAAATATTTATAATGCCATGTATGTAAGCGAAGACGATCAATTCAACTATAAGTATACCACTTCTATACAAATTTATTTAAATTTCTATCTCCCACACCTCAGAGAGTAAAATTAAATAAGATTTATCTGGTGCCCAATGAGCTAACGAATTGGTTTTGAAAACATTGCACTGTTAATTTAATTTTTGACCATTATCAGTTCTTTGATGTGATTTTGGCGGATTTTGAAACCTACACAATGACGGTATAGCAAAAAACACAGTAACAAACTCAGAATAAAGTCTTTATTCTGAGGTAACAAATAAAGTAGCTTTTTCAGGGCTGGTACTAGAAATCTTTCCATAGAAATTAAAACCAGCTTGTTTCAGTTGGTATATTTTATTATTTTTTCCTCTTTTTACTATGATTAATAAATTATTTATTTATTTTATTACTGACGGGCCGGTTGGCGTGGTTGGTAAGATACCCTATCTATCACGCCGCAGGTCGTGGGTTCGATTCCCACTCAGGACAAATATTTGTGTGCATGAATATGTCTGTTTGTCCTGTGTCTGGGTGTTATTATCTATATATGTATGTATTTACAAAAGAAAAGTAGTATATGTAGTATATCAGTTATCTGGCTTCCATAGCACAAGCTCTGCTTAGTTTGGGGTCAGGTGGCCGTGTGTGAAGAATAATGTCCCAGAATATTTATTACTTAATTAATTATGGTTGATAAATGTTGTGTTCACCTTTAATTGATGTACGTACTAGTATATTTTCTTTTTATATTTGTCATATTTAAAGTTGTTTACGTGTATTGTTGGTGATGCTATTCAATAAATATATTATTTTTTTCATATTTTTTATTTACATAATTTTCAACTTAAAAAATATAAGAAAAAATAATTAAAATCTAGGTGCTTCCTTGGCCTAAGGCTACCTCTATAGGTACCTATCTATATCAGATATACATATCATATCAGCCTACCTTTCGTTCCATTTTCCAGTTCTTCTTCACGATTTCTTTTTAATAAAAAATTGAGAATTCTTCGAACGGGCAATCTTTGATAGTTGTACCTACGAACATCATAACTCTATATGATCGCTATTCTTTTTATCGCTTTGGCGGTACACGCCAATTCATATTTCATACCTTTCGATATTTCCAATTTTGGTGAAAACACAATAAAGATAAGTAACTACCATCATTATATTTTATATGTAACGACGCCATTGTAGTAAGATTCGCATCTATATTTTGTTTGTTCATGTAGTAATTTGTTCTTGTTATGACATCAAAATAATATAGAAAATAACCTTTTTTTAAAAACAAACTTTTTCCTATTTTTTTTGTATAGGCTTGTGTTTGACCACAATCTCAAGCACACAAAGCCTCGAAGGAACTTTCCCTCAATTGCAACTGCTGGAAAACACCGGTTGGTGCTTGAAACAGATTTTCAACATGAACGTGGTAGCCACTAGCCAGCTAGGTAGGTCCCACAAAGTACCCTACCACCGTGCTATGGTTTCCTGCTGGTTAAAACCAGCACCATTTAAATTCAGTTGCAAGATTCTGCCAACACATACATACTAATGAAGTTAACTTAATAAGTGTTCGTACTTTGGTTCGTACTAACAAAATTATAACAATAATCATTTACGATAATAAATGCCTTTGGTTTATTCAGATTGTGGCAAAATTAGAAATAGACATCGCAGTTATTTTACTATATAATTTTTATATCATTATCATTCCTATTTAATATCCAGTAACCTTCTTCCCACACGGACATCTGACCTGATCCCAGACTATCCACATCTTGGATAGGTATATTATAACATTTTTTATATCAGACAGGCGGCCCACCTGATGGTAGGTCTACCGTCGCCTACGGATATTAGAAATACCAAGGGGATTGCCAATGTGAACTCACTTTATTCATTCATTTATTTATTGCATTCATGTTACATTTCATTAATTTCACGGGTCTTCTTTGGTGGCGCGTACTTTATATATTTCATAAGAAATTGGTAGATATGTACCTTTTTACATCCATAGCGCCTTGTTACTTCTGAAGCAAGTCGTACAGGCTGACTAATGTTGCGGCCCTACGTCTTGGTCCCTGTGGTTTGTCCGAAATCTTACTCCATTTGTCTGGGACTAAACTTGGTTTCCTTGCGAAATATTATTTGGACGCCACATTGTTTAATATTAAGTACAAGAATATTTCAGTGTTGTCAGAACGAACGATATGATTTTAGGCTTTTGTTTTGGCGAATTCTATGAAATTTTCCAAAAGTAATCAACTTATAATTTAACACTGTTTGAAGAAACTAATAATATTAGTTATTATAAATTACATGTTAAGTTCCTTGCTGCTTTTATTTGACTATTTGTGCGTGAATTGCGAAATAACAAGCTGCGATTGTCTCGACGCGGACGAAACACTGGCTCCACGATTACTAGTATGTACTAGTAATCGTAGACTATGTAGTCTTGTGGTTTGAACATTGAATCTTGCAATGGTAGTTACAAGACAAATATCGATTGTGTTATTTTGCCTGAGATAACAAAAAAATTGCCGTCTTCTTTGTTCGATATTGACAAAATTCCAATAGCTACTGATATATGTCTAGCCAACCCTTCATTCCATATTCCGTCAGTAATTGACATACTGGTCGGTGCTGAGACATTCTGGAACGTCCTAAGTTCCGCTTCTATCAACCTAGGCAGGAACCAACCAAAATTATGTGAGACTAAGTTCGGGTGGATTGTATCAGGTCCGGTGGCTCTTTCATTACGTTCTCCCTCGTCTTATCAGTCACATTTTTGTAACTCTACTATTATTGAGCTGGATAGTAGTTTGAGTAAATTCTGGGAGCTCGATTCGGTAACATTCTTTGTCCAAGGAAGAGCGAGCTTGCAAAGAAAGTTTTTTTCTTAATAATACTCGCGAGCATAACGGTCGTTTTGTAGTTACAATACCTCTAAATGTAGAATATTTTATACAACATCACGGGGTCATAAGGGAATCAAGTACCACGACTAAGCTCCTGGCAGTCCTCGATGCCTCAGCTGCAACTACTTCTGGATTATCCCACTGTCCAAGATGTTCAGTCGATCTTAATCTTGTCGATCTTGCTTCGCCTTCATCAGCACAAATATGTTAGGGTCCTATCTATAGACTGTAGAATGAGACAGCGGACTGTATATTTTAATGATTATAATTACTCTCAATAAAGATAGTGGTGGTGACACTCAAGTGCGTGTGCGCGTTATCTTCGATGGCGTGGAGGCAAGTGAAGTCTGGGGTCTCAGACCCCGTCCCGCGCGCCCGCGCAGCCCGCGGTCCATAGAACACATTTACTCTGCCGCGGTCACCTAATAGTGATGCGCGCTCGAACACAAACCAACAACATTAAATCAACAAAAGAATATCTGGTTTCCATTATACTCGTACAAGCTCTGCTTAGCCCAGGATATTTATTTTATTGGTTAATTAAAAAATAGAACTATTTATTTAATCTGTAAACATTATATTCTAAATATTATTATAAAGTGTGCCTTTAGCATAGGCTCCTGAAACAATTGCTTGTTGTCTTCGTCCTCACCGTCACTACAATATAATAATATTATACTAATCAACCTTTAAGTTTTCCAAAAATCCCTTATAACAATTTGCTGACTCTCGACATTTTACGCAGTTCCCGCCGTTATCATTGTCATTTAGATTTGGAAAGCATTTCTTGACTCCGATAGAGAGCTGGTCCGCAGTTTTCTCGGCTGAAAAAAAAAACAATGCATGTTTTTGATTGTTGATGTCGAATTACCAGGGACAAAAAATTGTAAGGTAAGGTAAACTATTTTTTTTTTAAAGATCATTCAGTTTTGTTACTGTTAGTCCAGAACAAATCTTTAGAACTGTCACAATTGAATTCTTCCAAACTCATGCCATATTGTGCGATACCAAAGAACCTCTCGTCAAAGCACTCTTTCCACTTCTTTAATGTAAGTTAAACTTCAGAGAAGTAAGGTAAGTGAAAGGAATACCTCCCCAGAGGCCTCCCCGGCAAATCGATCTACATGTTTGTTTTCTTTCATGGTGATTTGAGAGGTCCACGAAGTATAACGCGTATGTTACTGGCAGGAACAGATCCAAATTCAAAAATCACCTGTACACTAAATATGTTTTTATACACACATTTACAAAACACCTGTTTAAGTATTTTATCTTTCCATATTATCTATACTAATATTATAAAGCTGAAGTGTTTGTTTGAACGCGCTAATCTCAGGTACTACTAGTTCTATTTGAAAATTTCTGTCCATTATCAATCAGCCCATTAACGAGGAAGGCCATAGGCTTTTTATCCCGGGAAAACCCAAGATCCGCGGAGCGGAAGCTAGTAGATAAAATAAATTTGGATCTGTTCTGTTTTCGTGAATGCTATCAATAGATTTTTGCTATTATTCTATTTTATCTTTTATTATTATATAAAATAAAAATGCACTCCGGGAGTGCCGACAGAAGTGAAAACTTTGTTTTTTGAGAAATTGAGATTGAGAAAAGAAACTAAACGTCAAACTGCGTCTCATCATAACGGTGTCGCGTCTCATAACGGTGTCGCGAGTCCAGAGGTTTTACCTCATCCAAAAATATGCGTACCGCGCCAAAAGAAGTTTATCTACACTTCAAAAAGTTTTATAACTGCCAGAATTCCATTGGACGTGGCTTGATTCGGCATCCTTGAAGACGTCAGGCCTTATAGAACGAGAATCAAATCTTAAGTCATATTTTTTAATGCCTTAATGGCCTGGATGTGAATTGGATTTTTGAACAAAATTCCTATAACACATGGTAAGTATGTGTTATAGGAATTTTGTTCAAGAATTTTGTTCTTATCGGTGTATTCCAGTAGCTGCACTTGAGAGCCAGTTAGTTCCCTTATAGGTTTTGTGTGCTTACCACCTTCGGCCACATCATCACACACCATGGTGAGTTTGTATTCAAACACCATCTGCCAGTAGTACAAATAAGTTTTTGTTAAAAATAATTTTTAATACAAGCTTTTTTTGGTGACTGTACTTTTTGTTGACTGTACTGCATTGTCTTCCAATATACTAATGTTTACTAAATATCAAGTCAATTCGACCACTGGAAGTGGGTGTAATTCGACTTGCAAGATTCCTCCCGAACAAACATAACCTTGTAAAAAAACTAACTCGTACTGCCAAAGAATACCAACTAGGTATGATTATAAAGTACCTAACTAGCTTTCGCCTAGCGGTTTCACCCAGGTGAAAAGGGTAGGGGGACAGTTAATTTATAATATTAGTAGGTTTGGAGATAAAAATAATATAATATAAATTACATACGAGCACCAGCTCCCATTATAAATTTCTTGAAAACGTTCATAGAATCATTTATTGTGAGTTTACTTCCTTTAGTCTCTTTTATAAAACCCATTCGATTTAACACGCAACAAGCAACGCAGCCTGTGCGATCACTCTTCAATCGATTACCGGGAAGCACATTACTGTAGACATCCTCGTAAATTTTCTGCCTTTCGTCCTGGCTGGAATATAGTCTATAGAACAATAGAAAAAAAATATACAGTATGTAAAAACAGCCCTCCACAAGTGATTTTGAATCATTTTCCATTGGGAATTTTCTCCAGAAAATTTTCATTTTCGATTTTTCATTAACTATTCCTTTATTTCAATGTAAAAATACATTATCTGTACGTAGCACTACACTTATGTAAATAAAACAGCTAAAATTAAAATCATCATGGTAACGATACATTGCGTATGAGGTAATAAAACAAATCAGGTTTATTGGATTCCCATTTAACGTTCCTGAAATAATTTCATGAACCGGTCACTTCTAAACTAGCTCTAAGCTAGGGCTGCATTATGAGTATGTAATTTTATTTTAAGGTTTATTTTTGGTTAATAAAGAATTTTAATTGAATTGAATTAATCAATAAAAGTTTTTTTATTATACTAGATTCACCCCATTAGTCTGCGGAGGCTGTGCCTTACAACCTGTATATTAGGGACCACCAACCTACCACCCGAATGGAAGTACTCTGGATGTAATGGAGAATAGTATATTCGACAGAAAAACAATTAATTTTAAGAAAATCGCTATAAAAGTGACCACTAGGCGTTTATTAGTAGTACCTCGTTCTGTAGAGCTAAATGCGTGATACCTAACCTCACGCACGTGAGACAAGCAGTTGTCTTTATCGTTTGTATCTGGAAAACTGAGATAAAGACAGTTTCTAACGGGAAAACGAGTCGAGATAATTTTTTCGTGGCGTATTGTTAGTCCTGTTAGTTTAGACATATTTTTTTATATGTAAGTATATAGGCCTGTGTTCGATCATAATGTCACCATTGTAAGTAGCAATGGGCCAATGGTGGTAAGTGATAGTATTTTCAACTTGACGGTGGTAGCCATAGCCAGCCAAGCGGGTACTACAAAGTACCCTACCACCGTGCTATGGTTTATTCAAGATGTTTCCCTTCACCGAAAACGCAATACGAGCCGGTTGGCGTGGTTGGTAAGATATCCTATCAATCACGCCATAGGTCGTTGGTTCGATTCCCACTTAGGATAGACATTTGTGTGCATGAATATATTATTACTATCTGTTTGTAATTATCTATACATATAACAAAGACGATCAAAAATTTTGATCGTTTTTGCTATAAGTATAAGTATGTATTTACAAAAGAAAAGTAGTATATATCAGTTATCTGGCTTCCATACAAGCTCTGCTTAGATTGGGGTCAGATGGCCCGTGTAGGATTTATTGTAGGATTCGAACCAACCACCTTCGTTACGGCATTAAGGAGTGAAGAAATGTCCCAGGATATTTTAATTTATAGTTAACACAAATTAACTTTCCACTTACTCTTCAGCACATAATGCGAATGTACGAGATATTTTGAACATTGCGTTTTCATTTAATCCAAATCCCATGCGAACTTCACTCGAAGACCCTAATATGTAGATGGTAATAGAAATCATAGTCATGACACCTATAGATAATACCATCTATAGTATTATATGTTTTCTTAGAATATATGGTACGGTAGATACCAGTAACCGCACAGAGATCATGTGATTAATTTAGGTATCTTTATGAGCCTATCTAATCAGAATAAATTAGTTTTATAATTGATTTGTTGATTATTTTTCTATAATAAAACCTTGTATAAAGTTTATGGAATTTTTTATGTTCAATTGTAGGGGAAAAATTGACCAATTTACTCGTAACATGGAGTAAGTGAAATAATATACATTTACTGTATTGCTTGCGGCGTAGCTTGATTAGCCGTTCTTAACCGATCGACAAAGTTATGCAACGTACAGTCTGGCCGGTACCCGGATGGGTAACCGCCTAGTGGTATGTCATCTTGAGCGTTTTCTGTACTTCGGATGGCACGTGAGGCCGTTGGTCCCGGTTATCACTTAATTGTGATAGTCGGAACTAGTTGGAGACCATCTAGGTGGCTTGACAACTTCAACAGTAGGTTGACCACTAGCCTACCTCCACCAATCCGCAGTGGGCACGCGTGGAGGAGTATTTGCCTATTCCCCATCCACCCTTATTCGTGAAAGGAGGTCTGTGCTCAGCAGTGGGCAGATATAGGCTGTAATATTATTGTTTTATAAATTAATTCGGTAGATTTTATGAAGAGGAAAAATTTATTGGAAAAAAAAAACACTCACCAGTTAACTCAAAATTAGGTATAATTTAGATATTTGTATATAAATATTTGACTGAATGTTCGTCTCGAAACGTAGTCATATTTTTTATTATGAAAATACCAATGATAAGTAGAACATTATTTTTGGCTAATATTTTCGAGGCGACTAACAACTATTTTTTTACTAAAAAATAACTTGGCAGCGATTAAATATATTAGCAATAATTATATTAGATGTGCTTCAAAATGCAAGGATTTATAAATACTAAACAATGGCTGCTACTTTAAGGTAGCAAACATATTAAGGCCCAATGTAATCATAGGCGAGGTACTATAAATAATGACATGGCGACTAATGACATCTTCCTATTCAGAAACTACCCGGATACTGAAGTGTATGCCAATCGCGAAGGACAGCGAGCGATCGTCATACACTTCGTAATTAACTGCTTATTTCATAATTATTGTATAATTTAAGAAAGCCTATTTTCTACTTTTATCCGCCGTCAAGTGTTCGCTTAACAATAAATTCAGTTACCAAAACAAAAAATCAACGCCAGTTTAATTTAAAATAAATGAATCACCTGTATTATTTTTACAGATTTTTCTAATACCTACATATATTTTATGATATTTTTACATTAATGAACATAATATTTTATTTTGGTTAATAATTCAGGAGAGTTTTAAGAATACTATAACATTATGTATTTATTTGTGTTGTGTCTTTTTAGTTCATAAAAATATTAAGCTATGTTATCCTATAGGTATGAGCAATTTCAAGAAAAATCAGACTGCTTTGATTATTACTATTACGTAATTCGGCCTAGACTTGTCAACTTTGTCTAGACGTCTATCTTATTACGGTTTATTTAGTTTTTTTTAGACAATAAGGATAATATAGGCATGTTGAAAATCTGTTATTTTCACTGTGAGTTCGTTTGTTCTTGGCTTATAAAAGACCGAAATGTTTTTAGAAACTTAAAAGTTGAATAAACGTGAAGTGCACGAAATCGTTTTTCATTTTAAAAATAGAGCGTATTTATTAGAAAAGTTTTCCCTCTTTCAATATTTTAATGTCTGCCATTTCATCCCTTATTGGATTTCCTAGGTTTTATAGGTATAGCTACCTAGCTTCATTATTATTATGTACATATATTCCTCAATTTACCCCCTTAGGGATTAAATTAGTGGTTGCCAACGATATACTTATGTGAAACCTATTCCTAAAAAGTGGAAATTTCTAACCGTAGTCAAATTCATACTTAATTATTACGATTATTTGTAGCGAGCGTCATCCTTTTCTGTTGTCTTTGTTGATTGTTGATTATGTTTAAGTAGATAGGTACTGTCAAAATCTCTGTCTGTGACATTCAATGATTAATTTACGTAAATGCTTAAATAAATAAATTAAATAATTTTGTAATATATGTACTCATATTTTATTAATAAATTGGTATTGGTCGTCCTAATTTTAAAAACTAGTTTTTTTAATAGATATTACTAAATTGTATTGTCCTGTCTGTCACTAGCACCAAAAATGTGGTGTACCTACTTATATTTTTTATGTCGGCAGGCTGACTAGCAGGCAGACGGTCAACCTGTTGGGTGCTGGTTGCCTTCGCCGCGGCATCTGAACCTCTATTTTAAAAGCTTGTAAAAAAAATGTCTGCGCCGTAATAAAATAATTCAATGCCCATAAGATTGACACGACTCACCGCAAACTTCACTAATGAGTTTACTTCCTATTGGCGTTTACGGAGTTGAAGCAAGGAACTCCCATTTCAATTTATGTAGAAGTTACTCAACTTTGTGCTTCTTTGATTACACTTTTTGTATTAGTTACATAAGTTATGTTACTTGGGCACCCAGTGGATTTGCATTATACAACGTGCAAAAGAATGGCGAAACAATAAATTCAGAACAAAATTTTCAACAATAGGTAAAATAAGGAAAACCAACTGCAGTTCTCAGTCCTATCAAGGGTTGTCCAAAATACTCAGATAATTAAATCAAGATTACGGCATATACTTAAATGATTTTAAAATATTCTGTACTAGCTTCCCGTCCCACGGATTCACCCGTGATTAGTCTTTTGGAAACCCTTCCATATTGGATGCCTAAGTTATACAATTATGAAGAACGTGTTTGCAAAATGTAATATTCCTAGACAGCGTTGTGCGTTGTTCTCTGTCAGTCAGATAATTTCTCCTTTTATCTAGGGGTATGTATGGTAGTCCCCGCCAAAAGAAGCAGGGCCTATACCAACCTTTTATAGAATATATTTACTGTACAGTTTTTTTTTTACAGGTGGATATTGTTACACCGTTCTGTTATATAAACACGTTGTACCTATCGCCACGGTGGTCAAGCTGTATAAAACTTGTTAAGAGATCAAAGGTTCTGGGCAGCACCGGCCCTGGGGTAGAGTAAGTGGAGCGCTAGGCGCCAGCTGACAAGGGCACCAAAAACACATGGGCACAAATGGGAAAAACAATTTCTAGGGAAAAATAAAATTTTAATAGCGGATTTGATTTTTGTAATAAGGTGGTTGGACCATGGCCACCATAACAAATAAACAGCTTTTATTCTTTTATTTACTGGATAAATGAAAAAAAAATCAATTTAAGTAACACTTTGTTTCATTATCTATATCTTATAAAACATTTTTAAGCTATTGTATAGCTTTTATCGCGGGCTTCGGGGTTTGAGACCGAATCAAGGAATTTTGATAAAAATAAAATACGTGAGGCACAGCATACACACACATACATACATACATACATGTATGTACGATGTTAGGTTTTTCTTACGGAATTTTTTCGTTACGAAAAAATTTCTTGATTCGGTCGCCGCGCTCAAACCCCGAAGCAATACAATAGCTTAAAAAAAACCGTAACGAACAAACCTAACACCTCCCACACACACATACATACAAGTTAAGCTTAACGTGTATGCATGTGTGTGTATGCTGTTTGTGAGAAGGTATATAGATACACCTAAAAAAACTGCCTAAATAAAAAATAAATAAATTATTATAATTGCATAAGTTGATAAAAAAATGCTATGCAATAGCTTTACCGCGGCAGTCCCCGAGTGCCACACGTATTTTTTTATTGCAGAGTTATTATTTATTTATTAAATTTAAGTTCTCTTAAATTCTTAATCGGCCTTGCAAGAAACAAGGCTCCATAAAAACCAATATAATAAATCAATTGTGTGTGAAAGCAAAATAATATCCGCAAAAAAATAAACAAACAAACTATTCAGCTTTATAATATTAGTATAGATAGTAAAAAAATAATAATACTAATAGTAGTTTATTTACTTGATAACTTACGTTTTGCTGTGAACCTGTATTATAATTTTAACGTCAATGACCGAAGTCAACAAAGCGATGGACCGTAGCATCTCTACTAAGTCTGTGGATGGACCGCACTGACAAAATACCAACGCCGCGACACGCCACCGTGTCTGTGTCCTTGAGATCAATGGGTGTTGGTGTGAGTATGTAGAAGGAATTTGTCATCGCATGGCAATAACTACGACTCTTTAATCATTGGCCTTATAAAGAGCTTGGGCCTTCCACGGTCCACCCAACTTAATAGTCGATTTAAAAAAAGCGATATATTGATATAGGTATATCCCTGCTACGAATTTTATTATAAAATAAATTTTATTATTATTTGGTTGATTGCGGTCTAATCTACCGTGTATAGCGCTCGGCTAAACCTGGCGTTCCGAACGAAGAGTATTATAACTATCTATAAAGGTTTCGACAATTTACTGTATAAAGCGCTCTATACATACATTATAACGGTTATAACAGTTTTTTCAATTCACACATTCGTAATACGTATAGGTACTTTAATTTTATTATGGAAGACACCATGAATTTAAGGGTCTCTAGCATGTACAGTCAGCCCCAAAAGAAGAAGATCACTTAGGTACCCTAAAATTTTTTTGACATCCTCTTGATACTTTGTATGAAACTGTGGTGACATGAAAATATTACTTATATTGCTATTATTATTATACTGTCTGTTCTAGAAAAACTGGAAAATGGTTTGAATTTTATTCGTAAAATAATAATTATCATATAATTATTTAACCTTTCAAAATGGTATTAAAGTCATCAGTCAGTCGTCAGTCATATACTTTTGGGACTGACCGTACCATAACAGTTCGATTGTGATACGTACAACTATCAGAATAATTCTCGATTCAAAATTGAATTCTATCGTTCTACACTTTGGGCACACCCGCATTTCCCACAGGTTTCCAAAACTCAAAAAAGTCCTAAAATTTAAAGCGTAACATATTTTTCCATACCATAATATTGGCATACCGATACCATAATTTTATTTCTGAGTTGGCATCTAATTTAGCATCCGTGCATTATTTTATCTGCTGCTTACATAATAACTGTGACATATTTAGTGTATTAAACAGGTTAAGTAGTAATAGTTTTCATCACACGCCCACTTAATCGATAATCACTCTTCTAATCTTATGAAGTCGATTATTTGTTTGATCTCTGTAGTCGAATGATTTGGTTATAGATGATTTAATTAGTTTTATTTATAGTCGCGCATCGCTACCGGCAACACTGCTCGTTCGCTCGCTCGCTCGCTAGCCATCGCCCTGCTAACGGTGTCATGGCGGTTTGACTTACTGTATGTTGGTTTTTTTTGCAATATTTCACTAGTTAATGTGCTTTTTACTGATTTGATCTTTAATTTCAACAAATAAAATCACGTGATACATAATAGTTAATAATGCGCGAATACAAAATAGTCGTTTTAGGAAGCGGAGGCGTGGGAAAGTCTGCCCTGACAGTGCAATTCGTACAAGGCATCTTCGTTGAGAAATATGACCCCACCATTGAGGACAGCTATCGGAAACAGGTGGAGGTGGACGGGCAACAATGCATGCTCGAGATCCTGGATACGGCGGGCACAGAGCAGTTTACTGCGATGAGGGATCTGTACATGAAGAACGGTCAGGGGTTCGTGTTAGTGTACTCTATAACCGCACAGTCGACGTTCAACGATCTACATGACCTCCGGGAGCAGATCCTGCGGGTTAAGGACAAGGATGACGTACCCATGGTGCTGGTAGGCAACAAGATGGACCTCGAAGCGGAGCGCGTGGTGGGCAAAGAGCAGGGGCACAATCTCGCGCGGAACTTCAGCTGCGCCTTCATGGAGACCTCCGCGAAGGCCAAAGTCAACGTGAACGAAGTATTCTATGACCTAGTGCGACAGATCAACAAGAAGTCACCCAAGAAGGATGATGGCAAACCTATTAGAAGAGGAATATCCAAATGTGTTATTCTGTAAGAGTACCGCTGGAGCCTCAGATGCATCTAGGTATAATATATTTAATAATTTGAAAGACTTCTCATACCCGGATTTGGCTCTCGACAGTTCCCAAAGTTAAACTAGGTCGGGTATTGAGCATCGTCGCTCCGTGAATACCTGTAGCATTTTGAGAATGTGCATTTGTTGAGGTGTCGTGATTGAGTGGTGCACAAGTGGAACATCAACAGAGCATTATGGATCTTATACTGAATACTTCCTACCTGTGCGAACGAGACATAGTAGCTATTACTTATTGCTCTATATTTTTGGATAGTTATGAGATATATTGGAGGATAGATTCCATGATTCTGTATGTATTTCACTTTAGAAATTCCAATTGTAAGTGTGGATGTTAGGTTCAGAAGTTGTAAATGATCCCTCACCAATTTTATTCAATAATTATTTTCCGTTGAGCCCATGATGCATACATTCTAGAATAAATTATGGATAACAATGCATTATATTGTTAAATGTTATTCATTGAGTGAATAGATGTAATTTAATATTGATTTCGTTTCCCATCTCTTATGATTTTTCAAGTATTTATCTGTCATGGGCTCCATATTAATTATTATTTTCTATCACAATGACAAAATTCAAATATAACAAGAATTTTGTTTTAAAGTAGGAAAGAATAATAATGTTAAGTTTAGATGGCATTATGTCAATTAAAATAAGCAGGAAAATTACTATAGAGAATTATTGACCAGGAAATTATCTTTCAAGAACAATGGATTGTTTGCATTGTTCTGTATATTGAACACTACATTGTATTATTTCATCTCTTAGTGCTGTCTATGCTTGACATTATTGAAGATAATTATATAAGTGATATTGTTGTAATTGCACTGATATGTATGCAGAACCAAGAACTTCTGACTAGCAAGTATGAGAGTTGTATTGTGCAGGCTCCTGAGAGACCTGGAATATGTGCCAGCGGGCCTGAACCAGTGTGTAATGTTTATTAATTAAGGATACATTAAATTTTTTCAGATATATTATTGTCTTGTTATATATTTCAAATGTATCGAAGGAAAAGTTGATAGTGCGATGCAGTTTAGGACTCTGTAACTTTTGAACAAATCTTAGTGAGCCTTAGGTGTTTGCACCCTGCCAACATAGAGTCCAGTGTCCACCGTGGTGCACTGCCCATGTTAATATTGTGCACTACGGCTCCCACCACAAACTGTAACTAAACCCTTAACCACCAAATTGATAACTTTGAGAAAATATTGTTATTGTAATGAAAAAGTTTTATGATAACAATAATTTAAATATAAAATTACCAACCTATGGTTTGCTGCTAGAAATTTTGTTAAGAGGTTCACTTACTGTGATTTTTCCATACAAACAAAGATACACTTTTATTTACCAATTTATTATTAGGTTAGATTTTTGTCAAAATTTGCAAATGTAGGTTAGGGATCAATGTTTGTTATTTTTTTACCTGAAAGAAAATAATAAATTACATCAAATTCCTCAATTTTCTCTAAATTTCATTAATAAAACTAATCAATGACAAATATTTATAGGTTTTATAACATTTTATTAGCAAATTTTGGTTTCTATCCAACTTGTTTGTAAATAAGTGTAAAGAACTATGTTTGTATGGAAACACAAAGGTAACAGCGTCTCTTGAGTGTAATAATTATAATATAGGTGTTCAAATATTGTTACGGGATTAGATGTTTCCTCCGTTCTCTTTTCTGTTAACATATAAGATTTACTGCACAAGGATATTGGTAATGACTTTGATCCAAGTTGAATTATATTTTTTATATATAATTATTGTGCAAATTATGAACTTGTATATTTTTAACTATTCAATCAATAATCGACATGTACAATAACTATTAATTTCATTTTTTTTGCAAATTAATTAATAAAATCCGTTTTAAATATTAATGTTTCGGTGTGTTTTGTTCGTTCCTCATTGCGCGTGCGTTGTGACGTGACCCGATGCCCATCGAGACCGTGGCATGAGTCACACGACACAAGCCAGGCCAGGCCGCGCCGCTCGCGCTCCCCCACCGCCAATCGAATTAGCTTCAATTGACTCGGAATTTTAATGGTATCTTAATTAATTGAAACAACTATAGATCATCTACATACTATTTTATTGACTTGACAAAGTGTAAAAAAGTTAGATACATAATTATATCGTGTTTATTCTTGGTACATTTATTGACTAGAACAAATTATATATGAAAGAAAAATGAAATGGCGGTAGTGTGACGTGGTGGGCATATGTCGACATTCTAGTAACATAAGAATTGACACAGTCCGATGGAAATGAATACAATACGCCTACCTTAACTATAGCTATATACTAAGTTACTACTCGATGCGAAACCAAAACGGTTACTCTGAATTTTGATTTTCTATTTACACCCCATGATGTGTAACAAGATCTCATATATAGATCGAGTTCACTATGAGGCGCATGAGTTGAAAATAAAAACAATTAATTAATGGTGTAAATTGTAGTTAAAAGCTTATGGGAGAGTGGTGGAATCTACATACAATTGAATGCTAGAAAGTGATAATGAAATGAACAATGTTAGGCCATTGTTATCGTGGCGCACTGTCGCCGGCTCGTTAGCGTCTGCGCTTATCTACTCCTGCAACGGGGTCAAATATATATATCCTCACTGATGTGATACACTATATTTGCTTATTTAATAGATATTTATATATATATATTAAAGGAGAAACTGACTGACATTATACCAACGTACAGCTCAAACCGCATGATTCTACAATATACAACTCGAAATAGGATCGCCAGATGGAAAGTTAGTCGTTATATTAGCTCAATTTTGTTCACAAATAAATATGCCTTAATATTTATTAAAAGTGAGGAATAAATGGGACAGAGGACCTATACCTTTTTAAGCGTTTAATAAATATGTAAATTACATAATGACATCTAAGGTGTTCTTAAAATTATGGTACTTCGACATTATGTCATCATACCATTTTAAAAATGTTGGTATAGTTGGTGTGTGTGGGAATATTTTTTTACCTTCATAATAGATATAATAGTGACAAAATAAAACTTAAATTGTACTTCAAATAATATTCAATAGATAATGAAGGCGGAAAACGTATATAAACTACGTGCTATTATATAATTTGGATTAGACGAAACTTTACGTCGGCAACTATCTATCTATGACTAGTAAATGACTAGGAATTTATTCATGCACGTAGTTTACAATATTAATATGAAAAATACACAATAATTGTTACAAAGACGACCGCATTATGAGTTTACAACTTGTGGAAATACCTAAGTTACTCAATTGTAAAGGAATTTTATTACACTTAACATTAACAAAGTTTAATGTTAAATATAAAGTTATCAACTTGGTGTTATCGAACTCAACATAATAACATACCGAGTATAAATAGTTGAACTAATCTAACTAACTTAGTTTGTTATGTAACATATCCACTACTTACTTTAACTGACTTTAAAAAAGGAGGAAGTTCTCAATTCGGTTGTATTTTTTTTTATTGAGTTTAAGTTACTATCAGATACTTGTTATTCGGTTCTTTTGACATTAATGCCTTAAAATGACCTCGAAGAATGTATTGAATAAATTTATATCAGACTTCGGAAGTTCACATAAGTGGAATAATTGTTAATGTAGATTATATTACGTATTAACGTATGGATACATATTTTGAAGGAAATGCTGCACCTAGATTTTATCTAAAAGATACCTACAAATCTTTTTAAATCTTGATGCTGTTTAATACAGTTTAAAAAGAAACGGGAGCCACTCGCAGCTGATGCTATAACATTTATAGAGAATCAAAATAAAAAATATTAAGTTACTTTTGATCCACACATTCACGACTTACGAAGGACCCTAACAATGTTAGACCTTAGGTATATTTTCATGTAAGTCCATAGTAAAACTTACAGTATACGAACTGTGGGGAATAAAAACGACTTTAAACTTCCGGGTCGTTCTTTGTACTATAAAAATGATTCACAATTACAAGACGCTCTGACTCATACAAGAAGGTATCAAAACAAATAGGTACAGAAGTAAATTAATCATTATAAAATGACAATCCCTTCAGTGACTAGTGACTTCTATGTGCAACATCTACTTACTCTAATTCTTAAAATTAATGAACTAATCTAGTGACGTTAGAGGGTGACGTACAAATTGCTTAACGTAGTGTATGGATAATCCTTTGGAATTGTAATTAAATACGATCGAATTACATATCGCCTTACTGTAATATTATCTTTAAACATAATACTGACAAACTATTCATTTTTAATTTGGAATATCTAATTTATAAATAATTCTGTGATGCCAGAAGAATTATTTAGAAGAGTCATAGCTATCGTTCAGTGGTGGAAGACTATGTGTTAATGTGCTGTCCAACTTCCTCGCCTCGTGCTCCAGCGTGTACGAGTCCAACGCAGGATCCTGTTCAAGGAAAAAAAACAATTAATATCAATTATTTTTTTACATTGAATGCAGCCGCCGGTAGGTACAGTCACAAGCATAAATATACTTAGAAAAAATTCAAAAGGGATTTTCTCTTAAAGTAGGTATTGATTGAAATTGTATGATTTTACGAACATAGTATTTTCGAACCAATACTATTTTGTAAATGTATTGCGGGTTATTTCACAAGAAAAACTTAGTACCTTATTTATGCTCGTAACTGTACCATTTTATTCATTTAATGTAATTAGTGTAGATTGAAAAATTGCCAACGAATTGTAGTTAAATATGACTACATTTTTGTTCTACCAGAAGAACTGCGCCTGTGAATTTTTTCTTGGGAAAAGCATGTTTGATCACAATCTCACCGTGGCCTGCGATGGTGTGGTCGAAGGTGGTAAGCACGCAAGCTAGAAGGGACCTACAAGTAATAAACTTCCAGAAAAGAAACTACAGGATGTTTCATTCATGTCGTTCTGAAAAAATCAGTAAGTAAAATATACAGGCTGATTTTTTTGTCACTACTTGCAATACTTGCAGGGCTGGAAGTACTCATCAACATGAACAACTTTTACTATGGGACCAACTCTGATATTTCGTAAAATAAAATGGTTGCTTCATACATTTTGGTCGAGTAGGTCACTTCTGTATGGATTTAATTTTTCGTGATTTCACAGTTAGTCCCATAATAAATGTTGTTCATATTGATGAGTACTTCCACCCTCGCAAGTATTGCCAGTGACTAAAGAATCTCCCAGTATACAGGGTTTGAGGTTAAGTCGACCTAGATCCTTTAGGGGGTTGTAGTTTCCATCATTTCTGACTGATTTGACTATGAAACACCATACCCCAAACTTAACCATTTTGAAGATATTGGAAGTTTAAGATTTGCAAATATTTTGCCTTTGACAATTTGCAAACCTTAAAGTTCCAATATCTTCAAAATGGTTAAGTTTGGGGTATGGTGTTTCATAGTCAAATCAGTCAGAAATTATGGAAACTACAACCCCCTAAAGGATCTAGGTCGACTTAACCTCTAAACCTGTATATTTTAATTAACAACAACTCAATTCTTAGTAGGTCGGTAGGTACCTAAGAGTACATTAATACCATGTCAAGGTATATCCACGAGAGTGACGTCATCATTGCGTCATTGTTAAGGTTACAAATAACAATGACCGGGTTTTTGATGTCAATTTTCCGTTTTCATGAAACATTCATGTGCTATGAATAGCTAATACTTACACATGATAAAACATACAAAACTACTAGGTATATTATATGAAAAGTAGGTTAATGTAACATGTTTTATAAATAAATTAATTAATTTATGTGGAAAATTAAAGGAAGTGTATACTTACATACATAACTTGTGGTACATCTATAAACATATTTATAAATAGGCAAAGATAAAAAAAGTTGTGAATCGATTATTGTTTTTTTTTTTATTATTTTTGTGTAGTATGCCACAGCTTTGACTTTAATCTTTTATCATACAATGGTAGGTACTTATAACTTCAATACCCTCACTCACTCACAAGACGGTGAAAGTCTGGGAAGGCTTGTAAATAAAAATACACATAGTCATTTCCTTCTAGGATTGGGTGCTTACCACTCCATGGTGAAATTGTAATCAAACACAGGCCTGTGTGTGTATGCGTAAGTGTGTGTGTGTAGTGGTACCTGTGAGACGGTCCTGAGCGAGTCCCCTAGCGCGGCCCTCAGACGCTGCACGTCCCGCGCGGCGCGCCCGCTCCGCGCCACGTACGCCTGCCGCCGGCGCAGCTCCGACAGTGTGTGTGTGTGTGTAGTGGTACCTGTGAGACGGTCCTGAGCGAGTCCCCTAGCGCGGCCCTCAGACGCTGCACGTCCCGCGCGGCGCGCCCGCTCCGCGCCACGTACGCCTGCCGCCGGCGCAGCTCCGACAGTGTGTGTGTGTGTGTAGTGGTACCTGTGAGACGGTCCTGAGCGAGTCCCCTAGCGCGGCCCTCAGACGCTGCACGTCCCGCGCGGCGCGCCCGCTCCGCGCCACGTACGCCTGCCGCCGGCGCAGCTCCGACAGTGTGTGTGTGTGTGTAGTGGTACCTGTGAGACGGTCCTGAGCGAGTCCCCTAGCGCGGCCCTCAGACGCTGCACGTCCCGCGCGGCGCGCCCGCTCCGCGCCACGTACGCCTGCCGCCGGCGCAGCTCCGCCGCCAGCGCCGCCCGCGCCTGCGCACCCTGAACCACACATCACATTCATTATTACAGAGCTATTATAACTACAACATTGTACCTTTCTTTTAGATGGTATACCTGTGCCTCGAGCCGCATGATCTGTTGCCGGTGCGCCGCCTCGCGCGCCTCCAGCAGCCGCTCGGCCTGCACCGCCTGCTGCCGGTACTGGTCGGCGTCCTCGCGCCGCCCGCTGCACGTACCGCCGCAGCCCCCCGAGTGGGATATCTCAGATAGGTAACGATTGCGGACCATCGCTATTTCTGATTCCTGGAGGAAAATGTATTTGGAGTTAGATTTATAATATGATGCGACGCCGCACCGACGTGAATTTGTAATTCTACTGGTTCAATTTTCCTATCTCCGCTCCGCTCCAGTGGGAAGGCACCCTTATACATTAGTTAAGTAGTGAATAATATAATTTTCGATGGGATTGAAATTCCTGACCTTTTTCTAACTCTTTCGCCCTAAACCGATCTTCATTAAAATCGATTCAGTAGTGACGTCTATGAAGCCTGACAAAATTCACAGGATGCCATTGGCATTTTTTGTATGTGTCTTTGTCAGTGCCTTTGACTGTGTTAACCACCGTACTCTGCTTCTAAAGCTTAACTATTATGGCATTCGTGGAACTGCTCATGGTCTTGTTTTATCTTATTTAAGTAATCGCCAACAAAAAGTAGTGATTAGTGCTACAACATCCAAGGGCTCTTTAGTTAAAATGGGTGTACCCCAGGGTTCGATACTAGGGCCATTTCTGTTTTTAGTTTCTATTAATGATTTACCATCTGTTGTAAATGGTCTCTCAGATATCATCCTGTTTGCTGACGATACTTAGTAAAATACGCCAAATCGATCGAACTTATTTAATCAGAGTGTATTTGTTATGACATCTAGAATTTACAATAGATTAGACAATATCAGAAAAACTAATAAACCAATATATACGTAATGCTCGTTCGGGAACCCTTTTTGCAGTAAATACCTGTCGAACCAATACTGGTTTA
Source organism: Tetheella fluctuosa (assembly GCA_951216915.1). NCBI lineage: Eukaryota > Metazoa > Arthropoda > Insecta > Lepidoptera > Drepanidae > Tetheella > Tetheella fluctuosa. The sequence continues at coordinate 10,744,381 of OX578226.1, read as the reverse complement.
CGCTGCCCTATGCGCCGGATGGTTGACTCATACAATTCTACGTTTATGAACGTTGATATTTTTGCATGCTCCAAATGGAATTTTAAAAAAGATGCACTCAATCAGTTAAGCAACATATCTGATTGTTGATGTTTTCAATTTATCTTATCTTTTTTCTTTTGTTAATTTCTTTTGTTTTGTTAGATATATTTATTGTTTTACTTAGTGGAGAAATCTTTTTACTCGAACTCAATGATTATTTTTATTCTGGCTCTCTTATTCTTTTTTATTTCGTATTGTACTAGCTTTTACGCGCGGTTTCACCGGCGTTCCCGAGGGTCTTGTGTTTTCCCGGGATAAAAACCAACTTTTACGGACTTATTCATATTTTTTCAATATTTCTGTTTCTTTACGGTTCTGTTTTATTCCGTTTCATCTAGCCGTCGTTTCCGCAAGTCCGTGCCAAGTAAAACATTAAAATTACTAAGGATAACACAAAACACAAAACAATAACAACAAAAAATTACAACGAAAAATTATTAAAACCAATCATTCACACTAACTCGAAATATTATCAAATATAAATTAACCTAAAGACAACAATTTATGACAACTTAACTAAATTTAGCATGTGTTTATAGATACTACTTAACTATAAAGAAAACTCGCTGAAACAAACAAATCAAGAAAGTAACTTGAAGACTAAGTAATTTTTATGTTTTACTTGGCACCAACTTCAAAATGATGTAGTTATTTTATGCTTTTCAGTTTTTTAAATCGTTTTTTTTATTTATGCATTTTAATATCCATCTGTAGGTACTCATTATTGCAAATAAATGATATTATATTAAAGTGAATGATACGAATAATGATATGAATATTAAAGTAAATAATACTTTGTCACTAGTCATTCGGAGACTAGTATTAGGTTTTAGGTTTGCCGTTAAAAAATTCTTACTAAACTCTAAGAAACCAAATGTTTAAGATTCTATCTTCTAAATGTAGCGCAAGTAGACAGCCAGATATTAATAGATGGCAACAGTTTGGAATTAGTCAATAAAATTATATTTTTGGGTATCACGTTAGATACTAAATTGCAATGGGGTCCTCCTGTAGAATCTTTCTTCTTGCCGGTTCTTCTCAGTTGAAGGCCGACGTCCGCACCGGTAGTAACTTCAGTAGCTTCGACGTTCATAACCTCCCATCTAGGGCCTAAACTAAATAAATGACCTTGACGAGAAAATATAAAAACCAGACGGACAGACACTTTCAGTTTTATAATATTAGTAATGATTACCTTATCAGCCAGTTCTTTCTCGAGGCGCCTGATCTTCATCTTGAGCTCTCTGTTCTCCAACTCTAGGAAGCTTAGCTCAGTCGAGTAGGACTTATCTTTGCACGGAATATTAGACTCTTTGTACCCGCGCATTGAGTCCTTAGTCGATTCTGGACCTGTATGTAATAAACGTGGTAAAAAAAATTGACAGAATTTGTAAAAAAAAAGTTGGAATCACTTTACAATAAGAACCTTATTGCCAACTTCTGTCGCTAGAGGCATCACAGAGTTATACGTAAACAAAAGACGCGATTGGTTACAATGACGTAGCATTTAAAAGTACGAATTTCTATGTTAATATTTATATTATGACGACCATAGTATTTTTTTTATATCGCAGAATGTTCATTTTTCTCTTGGTATTCTAAAACGTTTCTAATTTTATCGTTTCAGTAAAAAAAAACAATATCTTTTAAATTTATCGAAGACACTATTACGTATCTCGTTCAAACTATCAATCTGTATATTAATGCTAGTAAATTTTCCACTAATTCCACATAAGACAATTTGTTCTTCTTTCGGTCACGTCAAGCGACTCACCAGAAGTATCGAGGTCAGAGTAATAAACAGTCTTATCAGTTCGATCGTGACTCTTGCTCCTCAAGACGGAAGGCCTGGTGGAGCGCCTCTCCGCTTCGAACTTCCTCATGGCGTCCTGCAGCGCGTCGTTCTTGGCCTTCAGCTCGGAGCGCTCCCGCTGCAGCGCGTGCAGCTCGCGCTCCAGCTCGCCGTCGCTGCTCTCCTTGCCGTCCCACGTCGTCATGCGCAGTTGGGACTCTAATCCTGATCTGTTGGGAACTTTCTATCATTAATATCTAAAACAGTAGATTTATTTAAACATTTATAGTTAATTAGTTTCCACCCCGCAGTTTCACCAGGGTTTCCGATGGATCTGAGGTTTTCCAGGGATAAAAAGTATCATGTTATTCCTATCCATGTGCCAAATTACATCCAAATCCATTCAGCCTTTTATGCATGATTAAGTTACAAACATACAAATTTCACAATAATAATTTTTATTTATTTATTTTTTATTTATTTATTAGGTTTGCCAACGTATATTACACAGCACCTTAAAAACTAAACTTGAAAAAAGTAATAACTATCATAGTGTAAATACAATTAAAGGCTAACACAACATGAATGTAAAATTAAATTGTTACGTGCCGTATGTGACCGACATGTAAATAACTAATTATGAATTAATATGGAAATAAACTTAAAAACTAATATTTTGTATTGACTTAGAGTACAGGACAATATATCAGTCTTGGATGACTTGTAATATCTGTTATGCTCATTACTAAGTCTTGATAGTATGCTATATATACCAACATTCGTTCTAGACGTATTCACAGCAAATGGCTTAAAGTTAATTAACCTAGAATTTAGACGAGGAACAGCAAATTTAATCTCAGTAAGTAACTGAGGACAATCGACCAGACCCCTCACAATTTTGTACATAAATACTTGATCCATTACCCAGCGACGGTCCTTAAGAGATGTCATTTTGAAATATTTTAACCTATCCTCGTATGATCGTAGTTCAGCCCGTTTCCTTTGATGGACTGTGAGGAAAAACATGAATCTTTTTTGAATTCTCTCAATCCTATTAATGTGGTTATTATAATAAGGGTTCCAGGTACAAGAGCAGTATTCCAGAGTACTCCGAACCAAAGCAAAGAAAGTAGATTTAAGGGACAAAAAGTTTTTAAAGATCTTGCAATTTCGCCAAAGAAAGCCTAATAACTTGAATGATTTAGAGACTATAAAATCAAAATGTTGGACAAATGTGAGTTTTCTATCCAGGACACTTATGAAATCCACTTCATCCAAGGTAGTGGAGTTTAACGAGTAAGATGTTGTCAGGGACAGTCTTTTTTTGGTAAACTTTATATGCTTGCATTTACTTAAATTTAATGGGAGTTTATTTTTAGAACACCAAGCAGAAATGTTATTTAAATCGTCTTGAAGAGACAGAGAATCAAAATAACTATACACTGTTTTATAATTTTTTAAGTCGTCCGCAAATAATAAGAATTTTGAGCTTTTTATGACCGCAGTTAAATCATTTATAAAAACTAAGAATAATATGGGTCCTAAATGGGATCCCTGGGGTACACCCGAGGTGACATTAAAACACCTAGATTCATACCCACAAACCACTATTTTTTGAGACCTGAAAGTTAAATAAGATGAGAACCAATCGAGGAGCTTCCCGTGAATGCCGATGTTACTAAGTTTACGTAATAATAAGGCATGATCGACCTTATCAAAAGCTTTGCTTATGTCAGTGTAAATCGCGTCAACTTGATGACCTTTGTCAATTTCTTTAGCTAAATCGGAGACGTAGCAAGCTAGATTTGTCATAGTAGACATTTTGCTACGAAATCCGTGCTGTTGGGGAACTAGGATTGACTTGAGATGATTAGTAAGAAACGGGCAGATTAAGGACTCAAAAACTTTACCGATACAGGACAACAATGATATCGGACGATAGTTGCAGATATCCAAAGAATTGCCTGCTTTAGGAATTGGAACGATATTTGCAGTTTTCCATGCTGTTGGGAAGGTGCCAGTAGACAATGAGAAATTGAATATGAAGCTAAGAGGATACGCCAGACTACGTGCACATTTGCTTAAAAACAACGCGGGAATGCCGTCAGGACCTGAACCCTTCTTTATATCCAACCGCTTTATGTGTCTTTCAATAGAAACCGGTGATAAGGATACGTTTTTCAACGTATCAATCATGTTGACGGAGTCAAATAAATCTAAAGTAACGTTGTCAACATTTGCAGACGTATTATTAATATCGCTAGTTGTATAGACAGAAGCGAAATAATCTGCAAAAGCATTGCAAATTGTATCAGGGGTAGAAAATTTATTATCGTTCATAAACATAACACTGGGTATGGTCTCCACATTTTTGCGTTTTAATTTAATAAATGTCCAGAATGCTTTAATATTATTATTGACGATAGAATTTTCTATGCTTGATAAATAGTTTGAATAACATTTTTTTTATGAGAACCTGACATCTTATTCTAGCTTCCGCGAAATCGAACTCATCAATAGGATTGTTAAATCTTTTAAATCTCTGTCTATACTTTTCTTTTTCCTTAATTAGTTTGATAAGATTTTTCGTATACCATATAGGATATTTTACTTGCTTGTGTGAAGTTTTGGGGACGTTTATATCGATAATACTATTGATTCCGGAATAAAAGCTTCCAACCATTGAATCAACCGAGTTAAAATGGCTTAGCTCTTGGCTCCAGTTAATACTATTAATATCGTCATTAATCTTAGAAAAATCTGCCAAGTGGAAGTTATACTTACTGATATTAGTTTTCTTCAGAAAATTATGCGTAGGGAACTCTAAAGTCAATTTAAGAGCTGGGTGGTATGGGTCAAGCTTTGTGAGCGGGTCAGCCACTCTATCCACCGTCACATCGTGATTCGAGCAAAGGATGATCTCGAGCATTTTACCATCCCTGTTAGCTATACAATTGAATTGCTTTAGATTATTTAAAGACATAAAATCAGAAAGTAGATTATTAGTAAAACAATTTGAATAATTGGGCGACATGGCCATCGAGCAGTGTGCCTGATCAAAAGTGCAATTCCAAGCTATGTTCCCTGAGTTAAAATCTCAATGATTATACCTCAAAAATTCAGTGAACGCAATACAGAGGAGTACCTACCGGTAAGATTACTATAAATTGAGCTTATCGAACTGAGCCACCTTCCGTATTTACACTTGCTCTAAGTTATTGCCGCCTTTGCGTCGAAACCAACGCGCATCGCTAAATTGACGTAGGTCAGTTATTTCTCAAACTTTTCGGGGGTAGGCACTAATCACTGTATGTAGTTGTCGATGAAATTCACTGTTTTAATGGGAAAAAAAACACAGAAAATACGTGCCGATCGATCACAGTTTATGAGCACTAATTAAACTAAAAGAATGCTGCACTCTAGATGCTATTAATAAGTTATTTACTCAGATACCAGATTTAATTGAAAGAGCAAAAATATACGTGACTATGCCGGTGCACTGGCACTCGAGATGGAGAGATGAGATCGATAATATTAGTAAGACTAGCTTCCGCCCAGCAGATTCACCCGCATTCTCGAGAAATCTGATGTTTTCCCAGTTTTTCCAGAATATATTCTCTCTGTGTGCCAATTTTCATCCAAATCTGTTCAGCTGAAGTGGTAACATACATACACAGATAAACTTACGGATATAATAATAGTTAAAGAGTACATGACATACCTCTGAACCTCAACATTGGCCAGCTGGTTGGTGAGCCTATGCACTTGGTCTTCCAGCGAGGAGTTCAGTCGCTTCATTTCACCTAAAGCTGATTTAGCACTATCTAGCTTCTCGGTTAAAACGCGCCTCTCATTCTCGCAGTTTGCTACAAATATATTTTACAAAATATAATCAACTAAAACTTGAATTTGCTTATAATAGGGACAGTTAATGTTACCAGCGTTTAGCCAGGAGTACATTTTTTAAAATGAACTTATTACTATTATTTTTAATCGTGAATCTTATTTTACTTTTTTTAAGTATAACTAAAAATTTATCAAAATTTATGATTTTAACAAAATAGCCTGTGAAGCGATACATAGTAAGCAATAAATTCTTGTCCTGTATAAAATTAGAACTTTGTGGTATCCTTCTTGTACATCTTCAGTATTATTAATTACTACCTTCTGCAGTTTTACACGAGTTCTCGAGTAATCTTATGTTTTCCCAGGATAAAAAGTACCCTATATGTTATTCCAGGATATGATTTATCTACGTGCAATCATCCAAATCCATTCAGCCAAACATCTAATCTTTCACATTTATAATTGTTAATCAATATTCAGAAAGACAACGCACCAACACTCTTCTGTATCTGTCGGAGTTTGTCTGTCGCGTTGTGTTCATTATTCTTGGCCTCGTTGAGGTGGCGGGTGACCTTCCCGAGTTCGGCCCTGAGCTCGGCCTCGGCGGCGGCGGCCTTCTGCAGCGCGGCCGACAGCTGCTCCACGGTGCCCTTCAGCGAGGTGCAACGCTCTTCTAGTTGACTGATCGTGCGAGCGTAGCCTTCGCAACGCTCTTGAAGTTTCTACGAACAATAATATAATAATGACAACAATTATACCGGATGGATGATTTGAGATGGCTTTTGGAAGCTATGTTGATTTTGTGAAACTGAATAATTTTTACTATAAATTTGAAATCTTTAATAGAATTCCAACTTTTTATACCAACCTTGCTTGATCGAAATTATGTTTTTTTTTAATATGATTTATCATTGATCACTGGACAGCTAATACAATGCTATCCGTTTCTCACAATAAATAAAAATAATTTACCCTTTAGTAAACATTTAAATGTGTCAATTCCTATTTAATAATTTTAACTCTATACATAGATGAAAATAAGCACCATATTAGATTTTATTTTATTTTTGATTAAACTATTATAAAGAAAATTCAACATGTTATTGCATGAAACGAAACATCGATAAAAAATAAGAAAATTTGACCAGAGGGGATCTGGTCTCACAAATGTAACCATTTGGGACAAGGACGGGGCAATCAAAAAATCAGGGGATTCGTGTGACATAGTTTATGGATGGCCCTAACTGTCTGTAACTCAAATATACATAAATTTAAAAACATGACTGAACAATCTGACGCACGAGTAGAGACAGTAGAAGAGAGAGATGGGCATACCTTGAGCGCTTGGTCCCTGTCCCTCGCCCCGACGGCGGCGCGCTGTATGTCGCCCTCCAGCTGCGCGCGCCGCACGTCCAGCCGGGCCGCGCGACCTGCCGGAGTGCAGAGTGAGGACTAACACTTTGTATCACCAATACGGACCTTTTACAGAACCAGTTTGTATGCCCAATATGGACCTTTCACACAAGGAGATTGTATGGTCCCATTGGTCAATATGGACCTTTTATAGAATCAGTTTGTATGGGCAATATGGACTTTTTACACAACCAGTTTATATCGGCAATATGGACCTTTTACAGAAGCAGTTTGTATGGCCAGTATGGACCTTTTACAGAATCAGTTTGTATTGGCAATATGGACCTTTTACACAACCAGTTTATATCGGCAATATGGGCCTTTTACAGAAGCAGTTTGTATGGGCAATATGGACCTTTTACACAACCAGTTTATATCGGCAATATGGACCTTTTACAGAAGCAGTTTGTATGGCCAGTATGGACCTTTTACACAATCAGTTTATATCGGCAATATGGACCTTTTACAGAATCAGTTTGTATTGGCAATATGGACCTTTTACACAACCAGTTTATATCGGCAATATGGGCCTTTTACAGAAGCAGTTTGTATGGGCAATATGGACCTTTTACACAACCAGTTTATATCGGCAATATGGACCTTTTACAGAAGCAGTTTGTATGGCCAGTATGGACCTTTTACACAACCAGTTTATATCGGCAATATGGACCATTTACAGAAGCAGTTTGTATGGCCAATATGGACCTTTTACACAACCAGTTTATATCGGCAATATGGACCATTTACAGAAGCAGTTTGTATGGGCAATATGGACCTTTTACACAACCAGTTTATATCGGCAATATGGACCTTTTACAGAAGCAGTTTGTATGGGCAATATGGACCTTTTACACAACCAGTTTATATCGGCAATATGGACCTTTTACAGAAGCAGTTTGTATGGCCAGTATGGACCTTTTACACAACCAGTTTATATCGGCAATATGGACTTTGTATGTATGTATTCAAAAGTTTCTATCAATTAACTGACAAATACAATATTTACTGATAGAACTGCGTGTTTTGTTATTCTGGAACCCTAACTTTAGGTGTTTTTATTTGTATTATGTTTTTTTTTTAGGTTTATTTATGTTACTATTTTTCCACAGAACGGTTTTACCCGACGGATATAATGTTTTCCCGAGATAAGAGTATGCTATGCATTTATTTTATTTTATTTATTTATTTATCTTAAACATATTCTTATTTGTGTGCGAAATTTAGTCCATTCCCTTCAGCCATGATTGAGTCATAAATATCAAACAATATAACCCAGATTTGCCGGTTAGTATGGACCAAATCTGCCAAGTGATGTCTATATGACAAATCAAAGGAAATAGCCAATAAATATCCTGAGACATTCCTCACACGGCCAAATGATCCCAAACTAAGCAGAGTTTGTACTATGGAATCCAGATAACTGATATATGATCTTTGTTTTCTAAATATATACCAGACTCAAGACAAACATACATGTTCATGCACGCAAATGTATGTCCTAGATGGGTATCGACCAACGACTTGAGGCGTAATTCATAAAGTGTCTTACCTACCACCCCAACCGGCCCGTCAAATTTTACTGTACATTTTATCCACAAAGTCAAGAATAAGCATAGGCCTCTAGTCATTCCTGATACAACAGCACTTTGTCATTACCTTCCGCAGCCGCAAGCGCCTCACGCAACTGACCGACTTCTTGTACGCGCTCTCCTAATTGTAAACGTAGATTTTCACCTTTGTTCTGTGAAATCGTAAATTATGATCACTTTGCATTAAAAAAATTGTAACAAAAAGAACAGATTAATAAAGCAAACATTGCTACAATTGAATTTAAACCCTGGACCTCAAACTCAAGGTTGATTTTCTAACAATTTTTTTTTTTCAATTTTCTTTCTATATGGACCACAAAAAATACATCATGTGAATATAAAATTACCTCATTTTGTACTTTCTCCTCAGTGATGGATGCGACCGCGGCCTCAAGACTTGTGATCTTATCTCTCAAGTTACTGATCTCAACTGTCTTCGATTGTACCGACTCATTCTGGAACAAAACAATAATCAATACAAATTGTTCAATTCTTATTTGCTTCTAGTTCGGGTTCCTCTCTTAACCGAGATATGATGTATAGTCATTTATATTTGCCATTCACATTTATAATATTGGTAGGACGTTACCAAAGCGTTCAACTGCGCCTCCTTCTGTCCGAAAGCGGACTGCAGTCGCGACTTCTCCTCCTGAAGACTGCGCAGGTTGTTGGTGATCGACTGCAGCTTGCCCTCGCCCTTGCCCTGCTGCTCTGTCGACTCCTTCAACTGTTTCTTCACCACATTCATTTGGGATTTGTAGTCATCCTGTAATGTATTTTTATCTAGTATAAATCAGTTATTTATTTACTAATTCTGCCCCGCGATTTCACCCGCGTTCCCGAGGGATGTTATGTTTTCTCGGGATTAAAAGTAGCATATAATATATGTTATTCCAAGGTGTGATCAAATCGAGTCAGATAAATCGAAGTTGTTGACCAAATAGCTTGAAATGTCGCAGACTTAATGCCCTATAATTTGCCCTTGGTCGGTGGCTGGTTGACAAATATTTGACCGCTACAGGGCCTAGACTGAAAGAATAACTTTGACTTTAATAGCTATACTATGCCTTTTAAAATACGCGTGGTCTGTATTGCCTTATTCCTCCACATTGTGAAGGGAACCAAGGAAAAGGCACCTTTATATTAAGGGAATACGTTACACATTGCAAAAAACTTACTCGTTCCCGTTCGATCTGACAAACTTCATGCATCAGATTGCGCACGCCTTTCTTTATGAGATCAGGGTCCACATCTATTATTTCGTTGCGATCTTCGGAATGGTCGCGACCTATAATAAAATAATAATTAATAATTTATTTTGAAAAGCTATTAAAAAACTGCTCAATTTAGTCTGTAGTCTCACTCACACAAACAAACTCACTTTTGTGTGGCTTTCCCGTCGGGCTGCACGCCGCACTACTGTAGTGTAGTGTAGTGTAGTGTACTGACCTCGGTGCGGGCTGTACCGTCGCGCGGGGCTGGCGAGGCGGCGGCGCGCGGCGGCGTGCACGGTCCCGTCGGGCTGCACGCCGCACTACTGTAGTGTAGTGTAGTGTAGTGTACTGACCTCGGTGCGGGCTGTACCGTCGCGCGGGGCTGGCGAGGCGGCGGCGCGCGGCGGCGTGCACGGTCCCGTCGGGCTGCACGCCGCACTACTGTAGTGTAGTGTAGTGTACTGACCTCGGTGCGGGCTGTACCGTCGCGCGGGGCTGGCGAGGCGGCGGCGCGCGGCGGCGTGCACGGTCCCGTCGGGCTGCACGCCGCACTACTGTAGTGTAGTGTAGTGTAGTGTAGTGTACTGACCTCGGTGCGGGCTGTACCGTCGCGCGGGGCTGGCGAGGCGGCGGCGCGCGGCGGCGTGCACGGTCCCGTCGGGCTGCACGCCGCACTACTGTAGTGTAGTGTAGTGTAGTGTACTGACCTCGGTGCGGGCTGTACCGTCGCGCGGGGCTGGCGAGGCGGCGGCGCGCGGCGGCGTGCACGGTCCCGTCGGGCTGCACGCCGCACTACTGTAGTGTAGTGTAGTGTACTGACCTCGGTGCGGGCTGTACCGTCGCGCGGGGCTGGCGAGGCGGCGGCGCGCGGCGGCGTGCACGGTCCCGTCGGGCTGCACGCCGCACTACTGTAGTGTAGTGTAGTGTAGTGTAGTGTACTGACCTCGGTGCGGGCTGTACCGTCGCGCGGGGCTGGCGAGGCGGCGGCGCGCGGCGGCGTGCACGGTCCCGTCGGGCTGCACGCCGCACTACTGTAGTGTAGTGTAGTGTACTGACCTCGGTGCGGGCTGTACCGTCGCGCGGGGCTGGCGAGGCGGCGGCGCGCGGCGGCGTGCACGGTCCCGTCGGGCTGCACGCCGCACTACTGTAGTGTAGTGTAGTGTAGTGTACTGACCTCGGTGCGGGCTGTACCGTCGCGCGGGGCTGGCGAGGCGGCGGCGCGCGGCGGCGTGCACGGTCCCGTCGGGCTGCACGCCGCACTACTGTAGTGTAGTGTAGTGTAGTGTACTGACCTCGGTGCGGGCTGTACCGTCGCGCGGGGTTGGCGAGGCGGCGGCGCGCGGCGGCGTGCACGGTCCCGTCGGGCTGCACGCCGCACTACTGTAGTGTAGTGTAGTGTAGTGTACTGACCTCGGTGCGGGCTGTACCGTCGCGCGGGGCTGGCGAGGCGGCGGCGCGCGGCGGCGTGCACGGTCCCGTCGGGCTGCACGCCGCACTACTGTAGTGTAGTGTAGTGTAGTGTACTGACCTCGGTGCGGGCTGTACCGTCGCGCGGGGCTGGCGAGGCGGCGGCGCGCGGCGGCGTGCACGGTCCCGTCGGGCTGCACGCCGCACTACTGTAGTGTAGTGTAGTGTAGTGTACTGACCTCGGTGCGGGCTGTACCGTCGCGCGGGGCTGGCGAGGCGGCGGCGCGCGGCGGCGTGCACGGTCCCGTCGGGCTGCACGCCGCACTACTGTAGTGTAGTGTAGTGTACTGACCTCGGTGCGGGCTGTACCGTCGCGCGGGGCTGGCGAGGCGGCGGCGCGCGGCGGCGTGCACGGTCCCGTCGGGCTGCACGCCGCACTACTGTAGTGTAGTGTAGTGTAGTGTACTGACCTCGGTGCGGGCTGTACCGTCGCGCGGGGCTGGCGAGGCGGCGGCGCGCGGCGGCGTGCACGGTCCCGTCGGGCTGCACGCCGCACTACTGTAGTGTAGTGTAGTGTACTGACCTCGGTGCGGGCTGTACCGTCGCGCGGGGCTGGCGAGGCGGCGGCGCGCGGCGGCGTGCACGGTCCCGTCGGGCTGCACGCCGCACACGCGCCGCAGCGTGTGCGCCAGCGAGGACAGCTTGGCCTCCGCCTCACGCCGCCCACCCTCACACTGCGTCAGGGAGGCCTCTAGCGCGCGGCACCGCCCCTCGCTGCCGCCCAGCCGGGCCTAGACCGGTTACATTCTCTCATTATCTCTAACTAAATGTTGGCCATCTTGCTCCTACTAATAATACAACAAGCTTAGAGACTAACTTCTCTTCCCTGTCATAACAAGCTTGGCCTAAATACGGGAGCCATAGTAAAGAACCACTGTCATGTAATTATAAAAAAGTTACGCATATCTATCCCTAACGCACCGATGATTTATGGCATCCGGCAACATTAAAAAATGTATACATACCTTCAATTCTTGTATTTGCTGTGTGGCGTCAGCTAAGCAAACCTCCAAATTATGTTTGAGTTCTTCCAAACGACGCTCCTTCGAACGACAGTCTTCTAAACGCAGCACCAGTTCCTATGTAATTAAAATGAGATTTAAATAAACTATTCAAAGAGATTCAAATAAAAACTCTTTCGAAATTTCTCAAAATTCTTAATCATTTTTGTTCAATAAACATTATGGACTCTATACAATTCTTATTCTTAGCTTAGCAAAAAAGTTACGAGTAGCAAGTTTTTATATTAAATCATTAAAATGGAAACTGCGACGTCTGAGTATTGTCTTCCAGATGTTAGTTTTTGGCCTGGAAAAAAATTTGATGTTGTTTCTATACATTCCAGGTCTGCCCGCGCGGCCTGCAGCAGCGCGTCCGGCTCGGTACCTGGTCGGTGGCCCTGCAGGCGTCCTCGAGGTCGGCGGCGCGCTGCCTGCAGGCGGCCAGGTCTGCCCGCGCGGCCTGCAGCAGCGCGTCCGGCTCGGTAGTGTGAGTGTGTACCTGGTCGGTGGCCCTGCAGGCGTCCTCGAGGTCGGCGGCGCGCTGCCTGCAGGCGGCCAGGTCTGCCCGCGCGGCCTGCAGCAGCGCGTCCGGCTCGGTAGTGTGAGTGTGTACCTGGTCGGTGGCCCTGCAGGCGTCCTCGAGGTCGGCGGCGCGCTGCCTGCAGGCGGCCAGGTCTGCCCGCGCGGCCTGCAGCAGCGCGTCCGGCTCGGTAGTGTGAGTGTGTACCTGGTCGGTGGCCCTGCAGGCGTCCTCGAGGTCGGCGGCGCGCTGCCTGCAGGCGGCCAGGTCTGCCCGCGCGGCCTGCAGCAGCGCGTCCGGCTCGGTAGTGTGAGTGTGTACCTGGTCGGTGGCCCTGCAGGCGTCCTCGAGGTCGGCGGCGCGCTGCCTGCAGGCGGCCAGGTCTGCCCGCGCGGCCTGCAGCAGCGCGTCCGGCTCGGTAGTGTGAGTGTGTACCTGGTCGGTGGCCCTGCAGGCGTCCTCGAGGTCGGCGGCGCGCTGCCTGCAGGCGGCCAGGTCTGCCCGCGCGGCCTGCAGCAGCGCGTCCGGCTCGGTAGTGTGAGTGTGTACCTGGTCGGTGGCCCTGCAGGCGTCCTCGAGGTCGGCGGCGCGCTGCCTGCAGGCGGCCAGGTCTGCCCGCGCGGCCTGCAGCAGCGCGTCCGGCTCGGTAGTGTGAGTGTGTACCTGGTCGGTGGCCCTGCAGGCGTCCTCGAGGTCGGCGGCGCGCTGCCTGCAGGCGGCCAGGTCTGCCCGCGCGGCCTGCAGCAGCGCGTCCGGCTCGGTAGTGTGAGTGTGTACCTGGTCGGTGGCCCTGCAGGCGTCCTCGAGGTCGGCGGCGCGCTGCCTGCAGGCGGCCAGGTCTGCCCGCGCGGCCTGCAGCAGCGCGTCCGGCTCGGTAGTGTGAGTGTGTACCTGGTCGGTGGCCCTGCAGGCGTCCTCGAGGTCGGCGGCGCGCTGCCTGCAGGCGGCCAGGTCTGCCCGCGCGGCCTGCAGCAGCGCGTCCGGCTCGGTAGTGTGAGTGTGTACCTGGTCGGTGGCCCTGCAGGCGTCCTCGAGGTCGGCGGCGCGCTGCCTGCAGGCGGCCAGGTCTGCCCGCGCGGCCTGCAGCAGCGCGTCCGGCTCGGTAATGTGAGTGTGTACCTGGTCGGTGGCCCTGCAGGCGTCCTCGAGGTCGGCGGCGCGCTGCCTGCAGGCGGCCAGGTCTGCCCGCGCGGCCTGCAGCAGCGCGTCCGGCTCGGTAGTGTGAGTGTGTACCTGGTCGGTGGCCCTGCAGGCGTCCTCGAGGTCGGCGGCGCGCTGCCTGCAGGCGGCCAGGTCTGCCCGCGCGGCCTGCAGCAGCGCGTCCGGCTCGGTAATGTGAGTGTGTACCTGGTCGGTGGCCCTGCAGGCGTCCTCGAGGTCGGCGGCGCGCTGCCTGCAGGCGGCCAGGTCTGCCCGCGCGGCCTGCAGCAGCGCGTCCGGCTCGGTAATGTGAGTGTGTACCTGGTCGGTGGCCCTGCAGGCGTCCTCGAGGTCGGCGGCGCGCTGCCTGCAGGCGGCCAGGTCTGCCCGCGCGGCCTGCAGCAGCGCGTCCGGCTCGGTAATGTGAGTGTGTACCTGGTCGGTGGCCCTGCAGGCGTCCTCGAGGTCGGCGGCGCGCTGCCTGCAGGCGGCCAGGTCTGCCCGCGCGGCCTGCAGCAGCGCGTCCGGCTCGGTAATGTGAGTGTGTACCTGGTCGGTGGCCCTGCAGGCGTCCTCGAGGTCGGCGGCGCGCTGCCTGCAGGCGGCCAGGTCTGCCCGCGCGGCCTGCAGCAGCGCGTCCAGCTCTGCGCCGTGCCGCCGCGCCGCACCCGCCTCGCCCGCCACACGCTCGCGCTCCTCCATCTCGTTCTGTAACCTGATCAACAACCAAACCACAAATTCACACCTCTGACACTATATACAGTGGTGGTTATATAATTAAGAACGCTTATTTTTTTTATATTTATCGTGGTATCCCAAAACTTTTTCATACTAACGTTACATTCGTTGATACACATGATTGGCCAAAAATTAAATAGATAAGCTTTACACATTAGATCTGAACCTATTATTCCTACTTACGGGCTGGTCACATAATTAAGAACGCTGATTAATTAATTTTTTTATTCAAATTTAAATAGAAAACACTGTTTGGCTCTGTGGTTTTCGTATAATTTTGGCGCCATTTAGTGCTGTAAAAGTCTTAAAAGTGATTGCTTCATATGAAAACAATGGGGAAAAATAAAAGTTGTGATCAATCTACAAGGGAAGTAATAATAAAACTTCGCGAGAAGAATTGGTCGTATAAAGATAGCCGACCATCTGCAATGCTCAAAAACGATGGTTTTCCACGCTGTGAAGCATTTTGCCATGTATCAAACTACTTCAAATGTTCCGCGTGTACCTAAACAGAGTAAGTCATCTTGTCGAGATGATCGAACTATCGTTCGTTTGGCAAAACAATATCCTTTTAAAGGGTCTAATGAACTGAGAAAAGAATATTTTGGTGAAAACAACCCTTCAGCAATCTCTGCATGCACTATTCGAAGGCGTTTGGTAGAAGAAAAGTTGCACGGAAGGATAGCAAGGAAGGTGCCCATGTTGAAACGGTGCCATAGACAAGCCCGGCTTGTATTTGCAAGAAGGTATGAAAACTGGACAGTTAGACAGTGGAAAAATGATCTTTTTTCTGACGAGACAAAAATAAACAGGGTATGTTCAGATGGAAAACGATATGTACGACGCCCTCCGAATAAAGCATTCGACCCTAAGTACACAAAAGTGACTTTAAAGCACGGTGGGGGAAATTTGAAAATTTAGGGGTGCTTTCTGGACATGGAGTTGGACCTGTTAAGTTGATAGAAGGAAACATGGATTAATTCCAATACAAAAATATACTGGAAGAAACAATGTTACCTTATGTTGAAGACGTGCTTCGGTTATTTGGACATTCCAGCACGACAATGATCCAAAGCATACTTGCACGCACCGTTAAGGAATTTTGGATTGCGGGCTGTTCTCATTTGAACAAGTTGTTTTGCTGGAGCTGTTTGTTTTTCTCGAACGATACAAACGATGTTTGGAATACGTCCGGTTATGACGATTTTAAATAATCTATCTAGAAGTAGTATGCCTTCAGTGTGCTTTGGTTAACTCGCCTCAAGGAGCAAGTGATAGTTGAAGACTAAGATTACTGATTGAAGAAATAACAAGATGGATTTTACGTCAAACGGTTAGAACCCACAAAAATATAGGTTGGGCTTGCCCTAATCTAAAGCCCTAGGCACGCCACTGATTCCATAACATAACTAGTTACTTCTAAGAAGGAACACAAAACTATATATGACATGATTTAGGTAAAACAAACTTCAAATCGTTCTTAATTATATGACCACCACTGTATACTTTGTACTTGGTACGCACCATAACGTATCGAGGTTCATATTTTTTAATTATTAGAACTTAACCAATTTACAATACATTCTAAAGTTACAGTAAATAAATTCATATAACGCAATGCTTTATAGGTTAAGTAAGGTCGTTTATGTACACAATAAATAATAGAGGCCTCAAAATACTTCCTTGTGGCACCCCAAATTGCATTTTTTGACAATTTGATTACAAATTCAAGTCAGTTTTTTATATTCCTATTATTTTGTGATGATTACTTACAAAGGTATGATTTTATAACATTAAACCTACCTCTTACCCCGTAAAATACAATTTACTCGCTATTTTTATATGATCATTGAAATCAAAAGCTTTGATAAAGTTCATATATAACACACACACTGGTTTTCTTTTAACTAGATTCGTTAAACGTTACGCTTTTATATCGATATATGAAACCAAAGGCAAATAAAACCAAATTTTGCTTCTAAAATTGTTATACTCAATAAGCCAACTAACCTTGACTGCAACTCCTTAATATCATGATGAGCCTGCTCCAAGGCAGCTCTTTCGCGCTTGAGCTGCGCTTCCGTCCCCTTCAGTTCGCGCGTCACGTGGTCACCGCCGGTCTCACTCTCCTTCAGCATTGTCTGCACCCGAGACAGTTCTAGCTCTAGAGATGTTCGGGTTTCTTCTAGACCTGGATGAAAAATTTGAGATGTGACATTCACTCAGACTAGGCCCTGATAAGGTACTTATGGAAGCATCATACTCATGCATGTACTTGACGGATCAGTCGTCGAAAGGTGACCAATAAACTAGTAGCAACTAGTAGTATTAGTGAGTAGCTACCAGCAATGTTATGGTAGGCCTCGTCCCGGGCGCGCGCGGCCTCCCGGCGCTCGTGCTCGGCTCGCTTCACGTGCTCGCGCAGCTCGCGACAGCTGCTGTTGTACTTGTCTCGCTCCGCGCAGCAGTTGGTCAGCTGCCGTCTCACGTCCGTCAACTCCTTACGGAGACTGTCGGATTCGTTCTCCACTGACAACACAAATAATTATACTAAATTATTAAGCTAGAATTTAGCAACAAAGACTTGTGTATTAGCTTCCTGATAAACTTATTTATTTATAGTCTTTTATTCATTAAAACATCTAGTGGAGTGACTGCACCATTATAGAATTATGTATACTCGATTGATTTATGGAGGATTGTCCCAAAACCTAAATAAAATACAAGAAATAATGGATATTATAAGAAAAATAGAGAGTAAGAAGGAAATCTATTTACTGCCCCAGAAAGTTTTATATCTTTATAATTCTGATAACTGATACTGAAGAGTAGTACTCACGCTCCTTCAGTTTTCTCATGGTCTCCTGAAGCTGCGTGTACGCATTGTCGTACTTGTCCTCAGCCAATGAGAGGTGAGCACGTATCTCCGTACACTCACGGTTGACAGCTTCCTTCTCTAGATGTAGCTCTTTGATGCGATTCTCGAAACGAGCGCAGTCGTCTTCTGCTGCCGCTCTACGAAATACAATTTAACATGAATATATTGCATATTATATTAATTATACATGTTAAATAATACAATTTGCCCTCGCGGTTTCACCCGCATTTTTAGAAGACTTGAGGAAAAAGTTGCCTGCCAATTTTAACCAAAATCGGTGACGAAATTTAGCCGAAACTGTAACAAATGTAACGGAAGTCTTTTTTTGAGAACCGAAGTCATTCTTTTGTTTTTAATTTGTCGGAGTAAAAGTCCACGGGGCAAATTTAATCGAAGATAAAGATGTAATGTGTCTGTAGGACTCGGTAGTACTCACTTGGCCTCCTCCAGCCTGGTCTTGAGCGCCGCCAGCTCGTCCTTGAGCTGGTTGTGGCAGGTGCGGTCCTGGTCGGCGCGGGCGGCCGCCTCCCGCCGCAGCCGCTCGTACTTGTTCATCTCACAGTCCAACGACCGCTTCGCTTCCTCTAGGCGCTCTATTAGAGCTTGCTGCTCTTGGTGGGCTGAGGGTAAAGAGGGTATTTAAGAATAAAAATATTTTTCTATAAATAGGCCTAATTGCCCGTATAAAAGCGTAACAGATATACAATGAAAACACAAAATTTCTTAATCCAACTACATATTACCCATAATCAGGGCCTGCTGCTTATCATTCTCGGCCCTCAGCATGGCTTCATCATGCTGCAGTATGAGCTGGTCGCGGCCAACGAGCAATTTTTTCTCTCGCTCTCGCGCACTCGCGTCGCTCGCTTCCTTCTCACTTGTTAGAGAGGCTATCATTTGATTCAATTTATGCTCTAGACTTTGACGCAGTTGTTCCTGTTGGAATACAACAATATCTATTTTAGTAATAAAAATGGAATAGAGGTCAACAAGATTTTCGGTGTCAAAAAAATGTTAAGAGAATTCAGCATGTAATTCTTCAAGGTCAGCATTAGCTAGATATCCTCTTACCTTCTCTTCCTTAAGCTTGGTGATGTTCTCAGTTGTGGTGCGGTTGATGTTAGTAATGATCTGCTGGTACTCCGCTTCTTTCTTGCCGGATTGCTGTTGCATTGAGTTGCGAGTTTCGCGGAGTTTTTTCTCGCTGTTATCCAAGTCTTTGGTCAAGCGGGCTATTTGACCTGTAAGGGGGTTTTAAATATGGATGATATTATTAAGACCCTGGGTTCTAATTCTACATTGAGCGTGAGCATTCCATGAACGAAAATATCGTGAGGAAACCATAGCAAAGTGCCCTGCCACTTTGTGTGCTAACAATTGTTCCAACCCGAAAGTGCATTAACCTGTATCGACCCGGCGACCTACGCGTTCGAACAAACAACAATAGAAGTGACTCATTGGGATTTGAAGAGTTAAGAAGCTGCACTTTCATTATACCTTTATAATTCTCCTGCTGTACTAAAGTCTCCTGCAGCTCATGGTCCAACTTGGCGCGTCTATTGTCGGCGTCCTCCAACATATTAGCCGTGTCGAACAACACCGCTTCAAGCGCATCCTTCTCAGATCGCACGCCCGCTAGCTGTTCTTGTAAGTGGTGCTTGTCTTTCTCTAGGCTGTCTATCACTATCTGTTGATATAGTATCATAATTAATAGTATACAAGGTTGAGTTTACAAGTGATGGTTTGCAAAGATTCCTAAGATTCGAAAAATTATTGCTTTTCAATTTGAATGTAGAGATTGAACACTAGAGTTGACAACTCAAAAACATTTTTGCCTCTATTTTACTTCGACATGGATGTCCAAAAGTACTGATTGACAAGTGACCTACTTTATAAGAAGTGAACTAGTCGTTGTAAATATTACATCAGTATACTGTGTTTTCTTTATGCTGATAAAATTTTACTAAAAAAAAATTCACGATTTCAAAGTCGGTCCGACTTTGAAATCGTGAATTTTTTTTTTCTTACATGTATGAAACAAACCTAGCATAGGTTTCGAAAACGCCACCTCGAAATATCCACCCAGTATAGAAGACTTTTATATTCCACGCGTTTCTCACTCCTTGTTCTTACCTGTTTCTCTTCACCATCTTTGACATGATCCTCGAGAGCTCTATTGATCCTGCCAATAGTCTCGTTGGCCTGTTCCAATCGCTGCTGGAGACGTATGATCTCTTCGTTTAACGTGTCTTTCTTCCGAACCATAGCTGTTAGTTGAGAACTAAGTTCACCTCGCTCCCTGATAAGTAAATATTAGATTGTTGTACTTATGAGAATCAGAGCTTAATACTCGAGAATAAATTGCATTAATTAAAAATCAACCCTATGTCATAGACGTAGAAATGAAATTCTATAATCTCGACTGATGCATAGATTCTCTAGTTTCTTTAATCCAGGATTTAATAAGCTTTATCAATGTTAATCCCCAATTAAACGTATACCTGTCGCTATCAATGGCTAAGTTTGACATTAAATGAAATATCAGTAACTAGTAGTATCTTTTTGAACTTGACATGTTAAAAGTGGTTTAATTATTAGTTAAGTGCATTAATTATGTTCTATACTCTAATTTCTAAGAAATAAAGTTTAAAATCTAACCTCATGACCTGTCGCAACTCCAATTCCACTTTCTCTCTCTCTTGCTCGAGGAATTTGATCTTTTCACACAAAGACGCCTTGTCGGCTTCGAGCTCCATTCGGGTTTGTTCGGCGGCCAGTAGTTCCTTACGCAACGAGTTTAAGTCACCCTGCTGCTCTGATGATTGGTTGGAGAGACTCGATTTTTCGTCTTCGAGCTGTTAAATAAATTAAGAGTTATTAGATATTCTGGAGAAATGGTAGTTGGCTTCTTTGCCGTCCCTAAGGATTGAATCTGCTAGCATTTTTCGGAATGCACATGGTGAGCGATTTTTAACAGCTCCGGCACCATTCTGGATAATGGGGCAACTCACGAGCGAATCGGATGAGTAACATAACGAAGATGTGCGGCAAAACCAATCGCAGATGGTCGCTGGTGCCCTGTACAGGGCGGTAATAGTATGCCTTTTGGCTAAAATAAAAAAAACGTAGTTAAAAACTTTTGGTTCGGTAAGTAGGGCCACTAAATCTCAGTAGTTTAATGGAAGGGTCTGTTATAAAGTAAGTTTAGATTATTGTGATTATAGCTTAGTGGAAGTCATTCAGGAAAGGTTGTGGCTTCGAATCCTTCTATTAGCTAGTGTTTTCGGTTGTAAAAAAAAAATCTGAGACCAAACATCTTCTGGTATGCTCCGGGACTTAAGGGGCCAGGGGCCTTCTGGGCTTTATTTACTTACTACCTTTGGTCATCATTATTTACATTAGAGACGTGTGACATATCCGAAATAAAAACAAGGTAATAATGAAAAATTTAGAACAGAAATATACATATTTAACATCATCCTGCAATTTCTTTTTGTCACCCTCTAGGTTCCTCATGGCTGCTTGTAATTTCTCGACCAGGTCTTGAAGGTCACCTCGTTCCATCAGAGTACGTTCTAGCTCTATTTCCAGTTCACCTAAAAAGGAAAAAGTCACAAGATGCGGCTCATTATGAAATAGCTAATTAATATTATCCATATTATACACATTTTTTTTAATAGTCAAACTGTCCATACATAAAAAATGTAACCTTGCTGAGTTTCTTGCCCTTCAGTAACTACAACGTTCTTGAGTGCATAAGCTGAATAAATGGCTTTGACTTTGACTGTGAATACTGACATGACAGTAGAATAGCTGTTGGATAACACCGGTAGGTTCTTGCTTCTTAATTAATACTTGTTACTAAGGATATCTTACTTCTATGTTTCTCCATCTGCGACAGTATACTGTCTGCCTCTAACTTCTGCTGGTCCAGCAAGTCTCTGGCCAGAGCTGTCTTGTTTAGTTCCTCTCTTATTGTAACCAGTTCGGAGCGAAGCCGAGAAGAGCGCTCTTCTTCGGATCTATAAATGGATTTTTATGGCACTCACTTATCTCAGGCACCTACATACTGTCCATAGTATAAATTAGGCAAAGAAGAAATCTATCTATTTATATAAATAAAAATCTATTGCCGCATATATGAAGGATCATCGCTTAAGAACAGCTCGACCGATTTGACTGTTTTTTTTGCTATGTTTGTAATTGTGTTTGTATTTTTAATAAAAACCTTGTTCTGACAATGACATAAAAACTTTTTTGAAAGAAAATTTTGAAAAACCTACCGGAAATGTCGGAAATTTGGATGATATTTTTGTATAAAAAAATAATGTGACGTTCAGTTTGACAGTTCTGCTGATGCTCCAACTAAGCGCAATTTCTTCACTAGTAAATTGCACTCTTGCTGAGCCGGGGGGTATCGCTAGCAATAAATTTAAAAAAATGTTCTATAACTTTTTGATGCTCGATAAAAATAACTTTCCAATCACAACTTAAAAGGGTCTTATATGCCTTATACAAACTTATTTCATATTTATCGGTACAGTCAAAAATTGATCAGTTTGATGCGGTTTACGACCTTTTACGGTCTTGTACAATATTTTTGGATATTAACCTCAAAACCGACTCCCTATTAGAAGCCTCACGGTGCAAATGATCAACTTCAGAGTTCAAAGCCCTCTTCTCACTCTCCAGACCTTCTATCGCCTTCTCAAGGCGGGAGTTTATCTTCTGCAGTTTTTCGTAGTCTGACGTTAGAGATTCCACCTTAAATAATGGAGAATACACTATTAAAGAATACATTATTAAAACAATCAAGTTATCAACAGGTACAATATCTTACCATAGCATTGATTTCAACCCTGTTCCTCTCTAAGTTGTTTTTGTCTATCCTCAACGCTTCCACTGTCTTCTGCATAGACTCCTTCTCTTGAGTCAGCTGGTTGAGGTCCGCATTCGCTTGGTCTAGTTTACCTGTGCAAAACAACCATTGGTACCTTTGTTGCCTCATTGTTTGGTAAGTAACAATAATTTGAGAAAATAAAATAAAATAGTCTGATCAAAAAAAAAAACCAAGTGCGAGTCGGACTCGCGCACCGAGGGTTCCGTGCAAACTTGTAGGTATGTAAATTTCAAAGAAAATATCGGGGACGGAACCCTAATTACGTTGCCGAGTTTCTTGTCGAATAAATGGCTTTAACTTTGAAAAATAGGTAACTCTTTGTAAATCCGTTGGTCAGTGGGCGATGCAATCTAACCGAAACACTTTGGGGAAACCTATTTTTTAAAACCTGAAACGATTTTTTTATTTGACAACTACTTACCCTGTAGATCTTGTACTTTGCACTCTAAAGAAGCGACATTAGCGTCGGCCGCCTCGCCGTGCTTCCTACACGATATGACCTGCTCTCTAGAGTTCTGCAGCTTTACCTGGTTTATATATGGTGGATTACGTAATATGTTATGATCAATTTCTAAAACCATATTTCTATCGACAATATTGTCAACCAGTTGCTATCAATTGTTTGCAACTGCAGCTGTCAGAACATTCAAATAGAATCTAGTTGCAATTCGGTAACGTAGTAGACCTACAAATAATATAGCTCAAACGGTTGTATTTATTGAAGAGCTTTGAAGCTATGTTTATAATGATATAAATCTAAAACACAGGTATTTTTTCAAGCATACATAGTACTTGTATGTGAATTGGGTAGGTTAGTATTTCTATATCAATAAGATTCTATGATGATTGAAATATTATAATATCAAAAATGTATCCATTGCAATCAAGCTCTTTTAGCAATTGCAGCTGCTGTCAGAATAAACATAAGTAATCACAAACAAAATGGCGATATTGCAATAGCAATTGATTGCAATAGTTATGCTGAAGTTGAAAATTATTATAAACATACTTGTAGTTCGTGTATTTGTATTTGATACTTGTGTAGGGCAGCTTGGACGGCGGATATGGTGCTCTCGGCGAATGCGGTCGCGTTAGCCGATTGTGAAATTCCGCGTTTTGGCGATCTGAATTTGAAAATTGTTTTTAAAACTTTTTACATCTATCTATTAGTATTCGGGTTAAAATATGCAAATTTTTGGGATTAAGAATTAAATATAAAGAATTTAAATGTTGGTATTTGTTACAGTTGTTTCCCGATACTTCGAAATTCTACTAGCTTTTGTTTCAAAACGTATACGTAAATTGTTGCAATCAGTTTCAATTTGAAACAACTCCAAAATCGGCTGAAATATTACAACATCGAAAATGGTTCAATCGAAGCATTGTTTGTATAATTATGCAGTAATCAGAACTTAAAAAAGTAATCAGAAAACAATTTTATTCAACCGGTTTCAAATTGAAACTGATTGCAGCAATATTACATAATAGACTTGCTGATTTATTTTTTATATTTATTTCCAAGATTACAAAAAGAATTTTATACTGAACTCGTTCCTACTTATCTATACTTAATATTATAAAGCTGAAGAGTTTGTTTGTTTGAACGCGTCAATCTCAGGAATTACCGGTTCGATTTGAAAAATTCTTTCAGTGTCGGATAGCCCATTTATCGAGGAAAGCTATAGGCTACTTTTTATCCCGGGAAAACACAATATCCCTCGGGAACGCGGGTGAAACCGCGCGGAAACGCTAGTAATGAATACAAGGGCTACAGTAATGACCTGTCAGCGATGTGTATACTGTGCGCCGGCGCCTGCACCAGGTCGGACTCGGAGTCGTGGATGAGCGCGCGCGCCACCTCCTCCAGCGCGGCGCGCGTCACGCCCGCCTCCGAGCACTGCGCCTCGGCGCACTCGCACCGCTCCTCCTGCACACACACATCACTACTAACTACTACTCCTTAAGGCTAAGGCTAAGGGTACAGACTACAGACTAGACTGCTGGCTGTAACGTAACATACAATGTTACATGAAAGGAGCATTTCATAAGTGTGGACGCAGCGCGCGCCCGAACCGACCATGTACCTACTCGTATCTGTTTCCGGCATGCGCGCGGCGAATATAGCTCAGTCTGTTCCGCAGTAGTACGCAGTACAGACACAGACCCACACGACACCACCCGTCCACACTGCCGCTCCGCGTGTGTTCGGCGAAAAAACCGACAAATGGCGGATCGCGGCGCGCAAGAGTTCAAATAAAATGCTCGCAAGGAGTTCAGACTATGGGAATTCTGTTACATAGCATGATTCATTGCGACAATGTGGACGGCAAATTCTTTCATTGCGTGGTACATTGCATGTTACATTTCGTAAGTCTGTACCTGCCTTAAGCAAAAATGTTATAGATACTTAGCTATGGTATAGCGCTTTCTTGGCGATGTTCCATAAATCTGCACCCGCCCCGCGTCTCCCGCATCCGCTTTTGAGACCCTTCTGGGTTCATACTTGTGCTTTCGGTTCATACTTAGTAAGGCGTGCTCTATAGCTTGCTTATGTATACTCTAAGACTACTGCCATCTAGGGACTTTCATGCCTAGAGCGAATAATCTTCTAACGGACTACATGCTAAATCTTAAGTTTAGTTCTTTATGGGCGGTTCGGTGGAAACCGATTATCCCAGAATAGGAGGCCCTGAGCGTTTTCAACATCCGTAAAAAAACATCTGTCAAATAGGCAGAAAAGGTATGTAACGAAAACAACTATAATAAAATAATATGTATAATATACCAATCCCTGCAGCTCGGCGAGCAAGCGTTGTATACGTGCATCTCTTTCTCTCAGTTCACTGAGCGCGTGGTCCCTCTGCGACAATATGTCCCGAAGCTCGACGCGCATGCTCTCCACGGTCACGTTGCCACCCGATGACGTCATGCCCGGCGCCTGGCAGGATGACGTCACGCCTGGCGTCTGGCAGGATGACATCATGCCCGGTGTTTGGTATGATGTTATGCCCGGCGCTTGGACTTGGTACGTTTCCGGCTGTGGAGAATGTTCAAAAAAATCCAGTACATCGGAATGTTCTTTCGAGGTCCCACCTATACTGCCATTACCCTTTACGCCCAACAACTGGCCCAGCGACACTTTCCTGCAGCTCTAAGAAGATTGTAATACACTATTATTTAGGGAGTTTTTCTTTTAGGCAGTAGATTTATGAACTGATTAATGTTATACATCAAACTCTAAAGTAAAGAGCAAAATTCATATTATATAATAACCTTGATCAACTTAATTTAAAGCTCATAATGGTTTGGAGATGATTTAATTTCCTCACCTTAAGACTCTGAGCAGCAAAAGCATTGATGGAGAACCCACTCAGTGTCCCAACAAGATCCCTGACCGAAGAATCAAAGTCATTCTTTACTTTGTACAAGTCACGTTCAGTGGTTGTCTGCAGCTCGGAGTAGAAACGCTTGACAGCGACCACTTCGCGCCAGAGGCTGAGTAGGCGGTTGTGCTCGCTTGAGTAGTAGTCATTGAAAGCCTGGTAAGCAAGGCAAGGGTTATTTTATTAATTAAACTTGTAAAGCTTCAATTTACACTTCTTACATTGTTGCAGTTTGGGCCACACTTTGCAGACAAAGTAAATAGTAGATTTTTGCAGGGTTGGCAATGCACTATTTAAATTCTAAATAATATTTTTGTTTCTTTTTTGAGCAGCTTGAATCTGCTTGAACAAAAAATAAACAGGTATGGAAATTTTGATGAAAATTATATTTCTCCTGTGTATTAAAAAAAACCATCAAAGAAAGGCAAGTCAATCAGTTTAATATTTAAAAATAATACCATGCTAAATTTTGGATTTTAGGATCAGATGGTGTTGTATGCAGAAGTTCCAGGATTTATTATTATTAAATATAAATACCTGTTCCTCATCTTTCCACTCGTCCTCTTTTATGGACATCTCATCACGCAATGCCTCCCAGTCATTGGTCAGTTTCTGCAGGTCACCAGTGAGGGCTTCATTCAAGTGATGGGATTCCTCCAGCTGGTCACGAAGAAGGTTGTTCTGAGAGACCAACTTCTCACACCTGGTTGTAAATAACAAAAATATAAAAAAAAAGTTGTTGTACAGTTAACTATACTGTAAACTTAATTACTTGGTTAAAAAACACAATTGTTCTTTAAGGAGCATACAGAAATCTTACAGGTGAAATGATTGCATGCACTGAGATGAGATATACAACTTGAAGTTGTGGGCTTGGATCCAATACAGTTTAATACATGCCTTTAGTTTTACTTCTACACTGAAAACTATACCCATGGGCCTAGAAGCCTAATCATTATTATTTATTGATTTGACTGGGACAACTAGTCCCATAAGAAACAAATGATCTAAAGTACATTCAAAACCTAAAGTCAGGGGTTACCAAATGGCGGATTGTGGTCCCAATTTGGACTGCCAACTTATAATGTGCGGACTAAAGTTTAACAAACAAAAATTTTCCTACACATGGTTATTTTATTTAATCCGTGCACATCCAACCAAACATACAATAATTTGATTTATTAGTAAGTAGTAAGATTTGTAGGAAAGGATCTAAGTTTGGTCGCCATTATATACCAACCGGACCGCGATAATATTTTATATTTTTTAAACGGACCCCGGTCAGAGAGTAGCCTTAGGGGTGGTTAACCTAATTGATAACCCTTAAGTCATTTTTGGTGGCACAAAATCACGCACATGGTTTATGATACACTAGGTATATGTTGGTGCCACAAAGCTTACTTGTGCTTCTCCTCATCAAGTCGCCGCAGAGCTGTCTCCAGGTCATTGATCCGCTCATCCCGGCGCGAGTCGGAGCAGGTAGATAGAGCGGCCGGCGCCGGGAGTGCGATGCTGCTCTTGCTGGCCGATGGCCGGTAAGAAGACGGAGCCTCACTGCGCGGAGTAGTCTCTATCATCTGAGTCTCGAGCTCCGCGCATCGCTGCTTGTATTGCACCACCTTATAGATGTTTTAATTTGTTGTGAGTGGACCATAGTGTTGTCTGTTTTAATTGTACGTTTATCTCTATGTTGAAGCCACAAAATTTAACCCTAGTAATTAGTAGTTAAAAATAATTAGTAATATTATTTAGGTATAGGTATACCTACGTTTTGTTTTGAATTTTGAATTGAAACTATTTGACATTGACAATTTGACCAATGTTGCCAAACGGCACCTATAATTTAGAAAAAGGCCAACTTTTCGACAGAAAAATGCTAAAAAATGCTAAGTACTTATAATTTTTAAAGTGCTGAATAAAATGTAGTGATTTAATCCTCTTTGGTGCTAAATAAATGCAAATTGAATTGAAAGTATTTACTAATCAAAAAATAAAATCTTAGTCTTCTATTTCGAAGAATACCTGAACATAAAGTATTTATTGATCAAAAAACAAAAGCTTAGTCTTCTATTTTGAAGAATATCTAAACGTCATCAACAGGTTCGTCTTGTTGTGACGTTGACGAGTACTAAGACTTCGCTGTCTGTCCGTCTGTCTGTCTGTCTCCAGGCTGTATCTCAAGAACCGCGATAGCTAGACAGTTGAAATTTTCACAAAATTATGTATTTCTGTTGCCGCTATAATAACAAATACTAAAAATAAAAACAAAATAAAATAAATATTTAAGGGGGGCAACACATACCATACAACAAACGCGATTTTTTTGTTTCCGTTGACCTACAATCACGAAATTTGGCAAAAAGCAAGGTCTTACAGCACAAATAAATTCCAAAAATAAAAAAAGTTGAAAATTAAGGGATGTCCCCATACATACATAAATACACCAATTAAAAATGACCTCTGAGTTATAGGCGCTGATAGAATTTAGAGGTCTATCTTAATTGGCACCAACCTCAATCAAAAAAGGTAAATAAATAAAATTGTGCATTTTTCGTGATGGACGAACGATGGACGAACGATGGACGAAGTTTGTACGGAATCCTCCGTGCGCGAGTCCGACTCGCACTTGGCCGGTTTTTTTTTTCAAAGATACATTGTGACATTGTAATTAATAACTTACATTACTAAAAGAAGGTTAGATATCTCAGTAATAAAAAAAAAATAGCCAAACCTTTGATTGAAGCCTGGACACCAATGCGGCCTGGCCCTGCTGAGCACGGCGGTAAGCGTCGAGTCTACGCTTGTGGTCAGCAGCCTCACCGGCAAGGCGCGCGCGGAGCTCCTCATTCTGCCGCCGCAGGTCGCTACTCACGCTGCCCACTGGCGAGTCCATTTCCGGTGGACTCTCCAGGGACTTCTGTGTTGAGGAAGTTACAACATTTGACTTAGAGACTACGGTTTTATATGGCCACTCCCCATTAAGAGAGCTGATGTCAAGCGAAACGTGTCAGGCGGCGGTGGATGCAAAAAGTGGAAATAGAAGAAAGGCCTGTGCCTATATCCAGCAGTTTACGTTAAACGGTTATAGGCTGATGATGATGATAACTGTTTGTTACCCAAAATTGGGTATAACTATTGCCTCCTTTTATTCTTTTAGGATTGTAAAATCCAACATAGTCTGGTAGGTAGCCGGTAATAGCCGGTAGTAGGTAGAACTCTTTGGTAGTAGGTACTTAGTAAAAAAAATCAACTGCACGTAACGATCCTAGCGCAGTCGATTTTGATTGATACCTACCTACATTACAACCAAAAGACAAGAGTGTAACAATTGTAGGTAGATAAGGTAATTTACCTAGGTTACGTAAAAACGAATATATGTAGGAAGTTGATGGCATGTGCACTTTTAGGTGTTGTCAAACATACCTCCTTCTTCAGACGCTGATGGGGAAGCGTACCCGGAGTTCGACGACCGATTGGAGCCCTAGCGCTCCGCGGCGTAGTTAATCCTTCTCGTGTGGGCAACTGACAAAAAAGAAAATAGAAATCTTATCGTCAAAGATATCACTTTATTGGCTCTCATATATTCACTAGATTTCGCCCCGTGGCTTCACTCGCGTTCCCGGGATAAAAAGTCTAGCATATGTCGCTCTCTGGACTCAATGCAAATAACCTTTTAAGATTTTAAGATATTTAAAACCAATGTCAATTTTATTTTTACAATTTAATGTTTAGATCTCGCAATGATTATTATGATTATGATTATATTAAGTATTTGTAAGCCTAGAGTTTTGTTATTTAACCAAATACCTAGAACCCTACTACGAGCAATCAATAAGAATTTAATGACTAATTAAAACATATCTATGTTTATTGAATAGCTATAGGACTAGAGATACTTATTCAATCATCAAGTAGAATACATACTTCATTGTCAGTTTAGTAGGTAATTAATAAAACAATATCAAGGACCTGAAAAGTGACTTTCTTTTTGGATTTCCTCTTATGTTTAACTTCAAAGAATAAATGACGAGCTGATTTAAATTCTAAAGACATTTCCACGCAAAGTTGAACTAGTTGCACTTAAAAACACTTATTTTTTTGCAAAACTTCACGAAATACTGAAAGGAGGTCAGTGAGCAAAAAGACTAAGACAAAGCAAGTCTAGAATGGAAATGCGGTGTGTTTGACTGTAGGAATAAAGCGAGGAAGCCTCCGCAGGGCAAGGAACGCTGGCTATCAGGCCAGCCATCTAATTATCGCCGCCCACAATGCAGCTATTACCCTTATCGTTTAGACATGAATTGTGTTGAATAATCCTGTCCCATTTTAGCACAGAATAAATCAGTTTTACATTTTGTGGTTGCCAGTAGGTAATTATAGAACCACAATGACTCGCACAAAGAAACTAGGTTGCATTTATTCGCAACTTTTTAATTTGGATGACTGAAGAACGTCTGAAGAAATGGAAGTTCAAAAAAAACTGTTGAACATTGATAAACAAACAGTTGATATTTAAAATATTATAATATGTAATTTAGTGATGCGTTACTATCCCGTTCAATTTCGCTTTGCGAAATGTTACAGTAATCTATATTACTAGCTTCCACCTCGCGGTTTCACCCGCGTTCACGAGGGATCTTATGTTTTCGCGGGATACAAAAGTAGCCTATAGCCTTCCTCGATAGATGGGCTATCCGACACTAAAAGAATTTTTAAATCGAACCAGTAGTTCCTGATATTAGCGCGTTCAAACAAACAAACAAACTCTTCAGCTTTATAATATTAGTATAGATTAGATCGTAAATCGTTGTACAAAAACAAAAGCTATCAGTACCCCGAGTGTAAACAATTGACGCTAGAAAACGCTTACTGTCACGTTAGCGTTTACGACATTTTTCTATAGGAATCGGCACAGCGCCTCTCGCGGAATACTCATGGAACTAATTTCTTCCATACAAATTTATAGTAAGTTGCAAACGTGATAGTAAGCGTTTATTTACGTAAATTCTTTACACTCAGGGTACCAATATTGGTTAAATCTTTTTTAAATCGATACCTCTTACAGTTCGATTTCTAACCATTCTTATACAACATTCAATTTTGTATCCATTCAATCAAGTTTGTAATATTCCAAGGCTTCTATGCGATCTTGTAAATTATTTTATTTTGGGAAAATATGCCAAAATACGCTAATGATCATAGGTACATTGTTCAAAAATTTACAGAAGATATGTTTTACCCTGGTCCCCGGTAAAGTGCTCAATCTTCTCTATATCACAGTCTATGTAACTCTTACAGTTGGCCAACGGACACGTCTAGACAGAGCAATCGTACGGGGCTTGCGGGGCGAAAGAAGGGCGGTAGCGAGCCCAAGCTGCCATACACTCGCTTGGGACTTCAAACGCGATAGACCACTGTATGTAATTACGCTGTGTCTATACTATAATATTATAAAGAGGTAAAGTTTGTGAGTTTTTGAGGTTGTAGGGGGTAATCTCAGGAACTACTGGTTCGAATTTAAAAATTCTTTTAGTGTTCAATAGCCCATTTATCGAGGAAGGTTAGGCTACTTTTTGTCCCGGGAAAACATAAAATCCCTCGGGAACACGGGTGAAACTGTGGGGCGGAAGCTAGTTGCATATGAAAGTTAAATCCCACAAATTACGTGAAATAGATCCCAATACCTAAACCTCAATTCATAACACAGCTATTTGCTTCATAGGTCAATTACCTAACCAAGACCTAATCGCAAACCTATGGAAATTGTAACGAGCATCGTGTAACCTTGTACTTTACGACACGTAAACAAACTATATTTTTCAATAAAAGAGCAAAGAACTGATATAGTAAACATGATTGAAATCTTACCTAATTTAGTTTTATTTTGATTGTAAAATTCATGATTCACATTTCGTTTTCCACAAATGCCTATTTTCACTTCAATAAAATTATTGGTACAGGATATAAAAGTTAAAACTGAATACAAATGATGTAGGTTTATTGGTATCCTAGCAACACAATCAGGAACTTTGTTATGTCAATGAATTCGGAAATAATCATTATAAATTATACACGAAACCGGAATTCTCTTTCATAATCAATGTAAAATCAAACGGATAGAAAGATAAATCAATTTGCCGTATAACCTTAATTAATTGGTGATTAAGAATCAAACTCTATATATAATTAAATAATTAATTGATTTTGATATATTTATACTTCTGAGGTATAGTTATACAAACTTGTGATTATCGCCTTAAAACATAATATTTAATTTTCACAGGGTTCACTTAAGCGCCTATTAGAATATTAATATCAAAATATTGAACACGCGAGATTTTACACTCATGCTAATCCCTAAGGAATTTAATCGATAAATTTTAGCGTTATCGAAGTTATACCTCACAATTTCAACGTGTGTACCTCAAAAGCCGGTAAGGTGTACTGTTTAATATTATGGATATTTTTTTCACAGGGGTGACGTATTTGTTAGCGATTCGCTTGAGTGGTCACCCCCGGGTGGAAACTTGAAAGGGTCTAATAAAGATAGCACCATTTATTTAAATCGATAAATATGTACAGTATGCAGTTATCAGACTAGTATATGTAGTTAGCTATTTTTATACAGGAAAATCAATCAAACAAGAATAGATTGTGATAATCGAAAATAAACCTCTTATCATGGGTCCAAGATTTATATTCCATTGTTTGAATCTCGGAACTATTGACGTTCTATAATGTGGGGCCTTAGAACCTAACTATGGCAATTATTTTAAACTACGTACGATTTATTTTTAGGGTCACTGACCTGATTTATTTGTTAAGGAATATAAATGTAATTTATTGCACTGTAATAAATTTATATAGGTACTTACTTATCGAATTATATAGGTGTTAGATATTTTTCTACGCCGTAGCTATAGATTAGATAAATTAATATGTTATGATGGTGTTTATATGTTTACTGTGACGTAATATAAGTACTTAGATAGTGAAAGATATCTAATCAATTAAAAAAAAAATTTATCAACTTATCCTACACAAACTATCGATGTCGTGTCACAGCGGTAAGAGATTGTCGACAAATATTCAACATGTAGTTAATAACCATGTGCCCCTGTGCCCCCCCCCCAAATCCACCCTTGCAGCTTGGCGAGTACTATAAAGTGTCATACTACCTAAATAAAACGAAAAAAAAATGAGTGACTAAGTAAAGAAGTATATAAATGAATAAATAGATAGCAATCCCAAGCAGACCCGCCCCCACAAGCAGCACCTGTGCACAAGTATGACGCATGTGGCAGCCCGCCACACGACGCCCGCAAGCAAAGGCCTCAAAGTGTGTAATAAATACTAAAATACTAATAGGGAGTCAGCTTCTTTGTAACGTAGGTAAATGAAAGTACCGCCTGGGCCGCCGCAAGTTAGGTCAAACCAGGCTACCGCTGATGTCGCGGGCAGGGGGGACTCTGCTCTTTTATTTTTATACCATGTTGTCGGCAAACAAGCATACGGCCCGCCTGATGGTAAGCGGTTACCGTAGCCTATGAACGCTTGCAACACCAGGAGTATCTCTCACGTGTTGCCGACCATTCTCACCTCCCCGATGAGCTCTGGCGTGCTTACTTACGCGCAAGAACAAAACTACTAAGTTGTTATTTAATTTTGGCTGCAGTATTCTGTAAGGTGGAGGTACTTCCCCAGTCGAGCTGCTCTTTGAGCGACATATCGCTATGCTCTTACCTCTCTTTTGCTCTCCTTCATACCGCACCTTTGCGTTGCTCTGTTAGGCGGCTAAGTTAACCCACTAAGCCACTATAGTTTTTACATATGCTACTACCACAGTCTATGTAACTCTTTCTTACAGTCGGCCAACGGACACGTCTAGACAGAGCAATCGTGCGGGGCTTGCGGGGTGAGAGAGAGGCGGTAGCGAGCCCAAGCCTATACAAAGCGGCATTTCGCGTGACTTCAGACTTTATTTTATTTTATTTATTTATTTAATGGTTTCATTCACAGAAAGCGCGAACTACTATGAGCTATCGACGCCTGGTACCATGACCTCGAGCTTTCAGTAAACGGTTGTAGGGTACTATGTAGAGTAGAAGGGTACAATAGGTACAACCCACCGGGCTGACCACCACTCTCAAGTTGAAAATTTGTCTTCAAGCACTTATCGGTGTGCCGGCAATTGCACTTGAGAGCCAGTTCCCGTTAACATCTTCGGCTACATCATCACGTGGTCAAACAAAAACCTATCCCAAGTTTAAAAAAAAAGGTCTACGTCGTTAAAGTACCTACCTCTTGCTTGGAACTACTGCGATGTAACACTATTGAAAATAAGTCTTAAGCCTATAGGTACATACGTAGTCAAAAAAAGATATCACTAGAGCCTGATAATAAATCATTATTATTATTTAAAAATATTATATATAGAAAACGCAATAATCCAATAGGCAAGGCAGAGCTGGGATCGATGACCGATTACGCATACTATCTATTTAGATAAGTTTACACAGTTTCAAATGTTAAAATTAGGTATTATGAAGTTATATAATTCACGTAATAATTTATTTTCGTAGTAACAAGAGAAGCAAGAAGTAGTTAATTTTTTATTTCGCGATTATAAATTTATTTGCAGGTGGTAAACTGACCGCGACTTATGACGATGTATGGGAACAACAGTTTTCCATCGGCAAAGATAAGTTTGTCCTTTATTCCCGCTAATCTTTTCGTTACGATTCCCGTGATGGACGAACTATTTACATACCTACAAGTTTGTACTTACCCTTTTGACTTAATGATCTAATGGAGTTATTCGAGATTCGACGTTAAAGAATTTCAAAATGTCCATACTTAAAGGTTATCTACTCATGTGATAATGGTAACTAA
Organism: Tetheella fluctuosa; assembly: GCA_951216915.1. Taxonomy (NCBI): domain Eukaryota; kingdom Metazoa; phylum Arthropoda; class Insecta; order Lepidoptera; family Drepanidae; genus Tetheella; species Tetheella fluctuosa. The sequence goes on along the minus strand of OX578226.1, from coordinate 10,709,527 downwards.
CCATACCCAAAGGATATTGCAAGTAGGTAAGTACCTACCCACTTCAAAATTGTTAAACAAGGCCAACTGCATGTATATCTTATCACATTTAATGTTTTTATTAAATGCACTTCAATAATATTCTGAACTGTTTATATACTCTCGTATTTTTAGCAAGATATCGTTTGACCTCGAAATATCATTTATATCAGAATACATAATAAGTTAGATACAGTTAAAGCAATGGTTTGAAAGTCGTTGCGCAACATCTTTTATTATACTATTATAACAATTCACTGATGAAATTGTTATTCGACTAACCTTGTTTTAAATGGAAGCGACATGGTTGAAAATACAGATTAGGAATTCTAGATGCAATAATATACAGATACTTTAGACTAGCTTCCGCCCCGTGGTTTCACCCGCGGTCCCGAGGGTTCTTATGTTTTTCCGGGATGAAATACTTTTCAGGCTACTGCCTGTAGCCATATTTCATCAAAGTTGGTCCAGGTGTTTGAGCGTAAAGGAGTAACAAACATACAAACACACACTCATAAACTCTCGCATTTATACATTACATTATGTCCTTACATTTACGTTTGTTTCGTCAAAATCTAGGTTAGTACAGTCAACAACAGTACCTAAATATCAGCGTACAGGTGTTTTGTAATTCTGGGCATGAATGTATGTACGGTCACATTTATTTCATCAAATGCATGGATCTATATGTCACAGTAGATATGTACGCTTAAGCAGTAGGCCAGCTCGAGCGTGTCCTTGAATTAAATGCCTACTGTTGGTCAGAGGGCTAGGGTTGTTACTATCGGGATCTAAAAAAAAACAATAATTTGTTGTAGTCTCTCAGTTTTAAAGCTCTAGCCTGAACTGGGAGAGAGTTTTTAATCTGCGCATACCTACACTTTAAAATTCTAGCCTTATTAGTAAGTAAATATATCCGTCACATTCCAACGTCATTTATCAAAGAGAGTCGGAGCTATCTTAAAATCTGGGTTTTACAGGATTTGCTTTAAACCAGCTCATGTAATGACATCGAGTTTTGCAACCATGTCGTGGTATGAAGTACTGGATATTGTTGAGTTCAAATTTTGATCTCAAACATTATCCAGAGGCATTTTATAAAACATTCAGAACGGAAAAAGAAAATTGATACCTTAATAGGTGAAAAACCAACTAGCAAATTTATTAATATTGCGTTTTCGATACCGTTGGTGATAAAAAGACACCTGAACGAAACTTTGCCTCTTATTTGATTAAAACATAGCTATAGCAAACAAAAATAAACATCAGAACAACTTCTTATGGAGAAATAAACCCTGTTGGCAACCTCTTGGCAGATTGAGTTATCTTCTAGCTAGAATGACGCAAGTGAACGCAAAGCGTGGCGTGGACCAAAGCGTGCCTGAACGTCGGATACTCATCATTAGGTCGTTGACTGACAATCTTATCAGCTTTGTTATTGATTTCTAACTCAAAATATTATGACTTGTTTATAGAAAAAACCGGAGAACATTGTACTGATACAAAAGTCTAAAGATCAGCTTCGAAAAATTACCTAAAACGCATCTTCTACGATCTTCATCACCTGCCCTAATTTTTTATTAATTACATTGTATCTATAAGTTATACCCTGATATTAGTTTTGTTGAAAAAAAACTACATTCTTCCAGTTACATCACTAAATATAAAAAAACCGGCCAAGTGCGAGTTGGACTCGCGCATCGAGGGTTTCGTACAAACTTCTATCGTTCGTCCATCACGGGAAATTTTATTTATTTACCTTATTTGAGGTTTTTGCCATACAACTCAGAGGTCTTTATTAATTGGCGTAACTATGTATCTATGGGAATAAATAAATATATATTTTATTTTGCTTTTAGTTCTTGTTGTTATAGCGACAACAGAAATACATAATTTGTGAAAATTTTAACTGTCTAGCTATCTTGGTTCTTGAGATACAGCATGGAGACAGACAGATGGACGGACAGACAGCGAAGTCTTAGTAATAAGGTCCCGTTTTTATCCTTTGGGGCTACGGAACCCTAAAAAGTAAATGCAGTTTTAGAGACACCCAATGTGAAATTTGTTTTGGTTAGTCAAAAAAGAATTTATGTAGAGAAGTTAGTTAAAATAATATTATTTGGTTTAAAATTATAATATTGGTGCCCTTGATCAGTTTTGAAAACCTTTATATTATTTCAACAAACAAACATCGTTACAGAATGTTCCTACTATTTTCACATCGTCGTGAATTATACCTTTGTTGAATGTTATCCCAAATTAAAATGTTTGTTACACATTAATAACGATTACATCAAATTTTAACTCTTCTTCTTCCACAGCTAATTGTACTCGAACAACGACAAAGCTGGTACCTACGTGTTTCATTTGCATCAATTATGATGGTGGTCTGCGGCTGCAGTCTCGACATAGAAATCTGTCGCTAAGTCCTGACGATCAGATTATAACGATATTCGGTAGTGTCTACTGTCAATTCTATCGGTATCTTATCGATTTTTCTCGCATACTTAACGATTTCTCGTTAATATTTGCGAAAACTTCGACCATTTTTGACAGTCCGGTATCTAGGCTTGCATTTGTCGTAAATATCGTCATGGCAACAAATGTTTTTCGTTATTATTTAGCGATCGGTAGTTTGCGATGACATGTCATGTATGTCCTGGCCATTCAATTCCATCATGCAATTGAGCTAGATCCTACTTAACTAAAAAATATTGTAATGCTCCAACGAGAAGAGACTAACTAATCATCTTATGATAGTTGACTCGCGAATTAACTGACACCGTCTTTCAAATGTTTAGTAAAACATAAAATAATGATTTAGGAACTTTATTTTAACTGTAGCTATTAAATAGTGTTTTGAAGTCGTTTTTGATGAAAATAAATTTAAATCGCTATATTTGTGCTTGTTTATAGTTGAGATCTCCGAAGAATTTTCATTCTATAAAAAAATAAGTACCTAACCAAAGCAAAATAAGAAAATGCATGAGTAGTTTTCTTAATTGTAGGTCCGAGCAGACTAATTTACGCAAATAGTTAAACGGACAGTCCCCTTTTAATCTTAAGGAGCAGTGCTGCCAACTATAATTTTGCAATCTCGTCAAAAATCCCTCAAATATTTTCTATTTTGTTCAAAAAAAAATATTTATTGTAACCAGATTTTCCCCCATTTTCGCTATACTTACCCATCCCCCAGAATTCTGTCATATATCGGCAACACTGTTAGGCAGTGAAAAAGTAACTAAGAATCGCGGCATAACTGGGTAAACATTTAAAAAAGTTGCCATAAACTCCGTGATTTGATTGAGTAAAGTTATATTGAAATTATACGATTTATGTTGTCGATAGAGACTGTTTGGGAATTGTTTATTTGTATCCCGCGAATTGTGCGTGTCAGTATGACAGGGGAACAAACTGGGTCACAGTGAACGTTTACAAGCCAATGATAATCTGGCTGAATAATGAGCCGGTGACGGGACGAACCCGACCGACGTATCAACGGATTTGTAATAACTCAACACGTGGCTGTGTTGCTAAGCCAGCTAATAGTTTAGGCACGCAATCCTTTGCTCTGTTGGATTTTTTTAAAGCAGATTATTTGAAACGCTACCTCGTGAATCGATCATTTGTTTGAAGTCACTGAGAGGCGATGCAAGCCACTAGTTTCGAACCGTTCGTTGTGAAAATCCATGGAAGAGGTTTAGACTGCTGAAAAAAAGTAGGTAAGTAATCATAGAGAAGCAAACAGCAAAGTGCATGGCAGCGATTATACAAGTAGGTATTTAACTCCGATCATTGTTATAACAACCTCCTTATTGGGTGTGCACACTGCAAGTGTAAATGCTTCCGTCTAAATTGATGCGAAGCAGCAGGCTTTGACGGTCTACCTGACGGTAAGTGACTACCGTTATAATAATAAATATTCTGGGACATTATTCCTCACACACGGCTATCTGACCCCAAACTAAGCAGAGCTTGTACTATGGAAGCCAGATAACTGATATACTACATATACTACTTTTCTTTTGTAAATACATACATATATAGATAATTACACCCAGACTCAGGACAAAGAGACATGTTCATGCAAACAAATGTTTGTCCTGTGTGGGAATCGAACCCACGACCTGCGGCGTGATAGATAGGGTATCTTACCAACCACGCCAACCGGCCCGTCTTCAATAAATAATATATATACGAAATACACCGTTAGGTACTTGGCAACTGATTTCCAACTTGAGTGTGCTAGCCAGACAGGTGCGTAGGTAGGTACTACAAAGGTTCTTTGAGAGAAGGGTAGAGTAGGTAGAGTAAAATGATCTAATCTTAAGCAACTAAGACTAATGTTCGGGAAAGTTTTTAATTCTACGCGACTATATGATATTTGCTACATTTTATCAAAATATATTATAAAACTGCACACGATATTGGTACTAGTATATTTCGAAGATATTCAATATGAATGAATAGGCTATTTCATATTCGCGTGGCGCGAAACTTTGCCTCATTAGTGTCAAACTTTACCACGACAACCAGTTAACGATGCTTTATTGCACCGATTTTGGTAGTTTCTTTAAAAATAATATTAATTACTAAAAAAGTGTCTATGAATAAATATGAATGATGTCTTTCAAATGGCGGTTTCTAGGTTTTGAACTCTAATGTCTCTGAACTAAAAATACGAACTTATAGTTCAGTATCATGACATTTTAAGACTGATTGTTTGGATAAACTCGATAGCCTATGCCATCAACCAATATCCTTTACATAAAACTGTCATGAATAGAAATCGTTCGTTAAGACTGTATTTCCGCGGTTCGTGACGCTCTCGCATGTCGCATCCCGGCTCGCGAACTTCCCGCCCATAAATAACGTTTTATGTCACGTGTCAAAGCGGCCATCTTGGTTTACCGGTAAATCCTGCAAAGTTAACTTTACCGGCAGCAACGTGACATGATAATATTTATACACGTTATGTCCTTGACATAGAGCTTACAATTTTGGTTGTGTCAATTTTCACGTTGCCTGCGAAAAATACACGTAAACCGTAGTTTATAAAAATGGGAGTCTCGTCTTCTAAGTAGTATCGATTGTGCCAACTGGTGCTTCCCGCCGAACTCGATTCGACGGCAATCGAGTAGATTACTCGAATTGTGGCATCGAGTAATGTTCCGTTGCTCCTGAAACTTCAGACACTTCAGACTTTAGACTTTTTGTTTTGTTGATTTGCCGCCTTAAAGTTAACTCGAATACCTATCTCGTAAAAAATAGTCTAAGTCTTACCATCCGTAATGCAACTATGGAGATTATTGCTGCTTGTAAATTACAAGTTGTAATACAGTAGTATAGTTACTTTTGACTTGTTATGTGTTGTTACCCTTTGTTGTTACTACTTTAAAAATGATTGAATGAAAAGCTTCCTACTGATAAAAACTTTGAAACACCTGTTGTACTTATGGATGTTGTTTTATTTATGTCATATCTAGGCATTGTTTTGTTTCTATGCTTAATGCTAAAGTATCTAATCTAACTGTTATAGACTAGATTTTTTCCTATTGACTTTAGTTACTTACAATTTATATAATGAGGAAAAAAATGTTTTGCTGCAATATTTTGTATTAACATCATTGAATGATTTTCACAAAATATGGGTGAAAACTTTGCATTTCAGTAAAAGAAGATAATTATCATTTACATGTTAACAACCTTATTTATCTTTCTGAGAAATGCTTAAAAATTAAACAATTATTTTGTAATTTCTGAGCTCGTGTAAAATTTTCGTTGGTAGTTCAGGTGAAATTTGATTTTAGCAGGCACGCACGGCGACTCACTTTTATTTTGTAACCGGCTTGGTAACTTAATGTTAGGTTCCTTCATTTGTAGGGTTCCGTTGCCAAATGGCAAAAAACGGAACCCTTATGATTTTGTCCTGTCAGTATGTCAACCTTTTTACTTGGAGACAATTGCCACTATGTATACCTACCTACATTCAATTTGGAAGGTAGATTATTTTTAGGATCCAATTTACAAAATTATGCAATGGTGTGTTAAATTACGTATTTTAATAAAAAACAAAAATAAAACAAAATTGGGGTTGCACTCTATCTCTATACTTAACCGAGGGGTAAAAAATAACCAGGTACATAAGCGTGTAGAGTCACTTTAAATAGATCTCCTAAATTATATAGAGGTTTCTGGTGAAATATGCTCTTCTAAAATCTTAAAAAGTGTGTGCCCTCTAAGTCTCTAACTCTCTAACTTTAGGGTGAAAAATTCTGAAAAGAATGAAGATAAGGAGGTTGTAGAACAAAAATAACATTTTAAAGGAAAAATTGTTTGAATGAAATATTATGAGTGGTTTTTGAGATATGGGATTGTAGAAATAACTTTTTTTTTTCAGTGTCTTTGAGAAATATTATGAAATACAACATCAGTTTTGCTGCCGACTAAATTAACTTTGTAAACTAGGTAGGTACCTATATCTTGCTGCTTTGTACATGCTATGGAACCCTACCATTGTGCGCTGTCCAACACACACTTGGCCGGTTTTATTATCATTTTTTTTAAAAGCAATTCTTTATTGCGCGAAGTTTAGTTTTTTCTACGCTATTTTTTTAAACTTTATTATAAGTCACTAGCTTTTTACCCCCTTTTAGCCTCACAAAGCTAATAAAAGTAGCGTCAAATTAAAAAATAAAATATGTATTGGAAACTGCAAATCTCACACTTTAAAATAACGTAAAATATATTTCATTTATTGCTTTTCTGATGACTAAAAAACAGTATTTCTTTTCTGATAAATTCCGCAAGAACACTGATTTTAGGGAGACTGGAGCCTTAAGGTGACGCCGCGTTAAGCTTAAAAATCTGAAATTCAACGTGCTGCGTCCCGCTCCCTACTATAGCGACCTCTCATAGAAAACCCGCGTAAACGGAACGGGCGTACGCGGTAAAATGGTTTTTATTGTTTAGGTTAAAAACTACAAATATATTTCATAAAACCTAAGTACAATTTATAGTATCAGTTTCAATTAATATATGTAGACATTTTGGAACCTCAAATCGATCCTCAACGCCGGTAAAATTGGAATCTCTTATTTTAAAGAGGTCTTTTTGATTAATTATTTTGTGTTATAAAAGTTAACCAATCGTGTTATGCAACGTGCAAAATAAAGTCAAAGACATGATGAATTCTTACAATAAATTTCAGTTCGTTCGCTTCAGTCATTGTTGAGAAAAATCGGAATCCTTGCAACCAAAATCTTCAAATAATTACCAAACTAATTTACTTTGTGAATTAATTAATAGTTAGTACAGTATTAGCACAGCGTAATTACATACAGTGGTTACATACATTCCTCACCTACGGGTAGGAGCAATACTTCTAGGTATACTTATTTATGTTTGTGTTTCTTTTCCTTTTTTTATGATTGTAAATTTTGTAGATAATAGTTAAAACTATTATTTATTTATTTATTTGTCCTAGTTTGTTATACAATATATAAAAATGTAACCTTGCTGAGTTTCAGGCCAGTAGTTACGACCATTATGAGCGCTCTCCAAGGGCCTAAACTGAATATGGCTTTTACTTGGTCATATAAACAGTATATAATATACAATGCATATTCGGCGTGCGCTACTACGTTAAAAAATAAATAAAAAAAAAGCCTAAAACCAACTTCTCATTATTGCCTTTCTAATGAAACCGGTTTGGGGCACATCGCGCATCGGTTGGATGGTTTCAAAGTTCTATATACTGGGTGACTTTTTAGTCACTGGCAATACTTGCAGGGGTTGCCAAAAAAATGTGTATATTTGTTACTCAATCACGCCAGATTTGGATTAAATTTGTTACATAGAAAGATCCATACCCTGAAAATAAAATATAGGATATTTTATCTATGTACATTGCTACATATTTAAGAAATGTATTGGAAGCAGGCATTTTACCTACTAACCGTAACTTTTTTACTTACTGATCTATCAACCATATTTTTTTACCTACTGATCTATTTTAACTGTATTTTTTTTACTTATTAACCGTAATTTATATGTCAGCTTTTATCTGTGTGCAAATAAATAATATATATTTTTTTTATTATAACTAACGATTTTTAAGCTATGATAGCTCAGTAGTACTGACGTTGAATCCCGTGATGTAGCTCGTGGGTTCAAATCTATAGGCTTGAGCTTGGGCTAAAGGAAATTATCGTGAGGAAACCAGCACGGTGGAATGATACTTTGTAGTACCCACCTCGCTGGCTACCACCTTTAAATTGAGAAAACTGTCTCCAAACACCTTACTGATGTGTTCCGACAGCTGCATTTGACACCCAGATCATTTCTGGGCTTCATCGGTTACCACCTTCGGCCACATTATCACAATTCCATGGTAAGGTTGTGGTCAACAAGTCAAGTCCATGGGCGAAGCCAGGTTTTGATTTAGGGTGGGGCAAAAAATAAAAATCTAGAGTACCTAGCTAGGTAAGTACCAAAAATTATTATTTTTGCTTAATTGAGTATTGCCTACAAGAGGTCTGTATGAGTCAGCCAGGGTGGGGCAAATGCCCCAATCTGTCCCACCAAGCGTACGGTTTCAAATGACTTGACAGCTGAAACTATTTAGCTACATATTATCAACCAAGTCATTAAAAAGGCAATTATATAATAAATCTGGGTAGCCCCAGTGTCCGAGTCAATTAAAATTTCACATGATTGCCCTCAAAGCTGATTATCTCGGCTTATCATAGGTCAGTACCGTGGCAGAAGGTCGAGTGATAAAGGCGTCATGATTGGTACGCGTGATGAGGTGTATTAATTATAAATATATTTTTCATACATTGACAATCCCCATGATATGGAAAGAGTCCAACGGCGATTGGTCACTAATCATTAGGTGAAATGCCTACTTGTCAGCATTCTGACATACAAACCACACATTTAAACCTGGCCACACTTCGCTGTGGATTTTCCTGTTTTTTATTGATGACACGTTTGGAAGTCAGCGTTCAACTGAGAATTGGCAAGAAAATCAACAAGGTTAAGTACATTTTTTTAATAAGTATTTTTAAATCTGATTTTTCCTATCTTTCAAAATAAAAAAGTACTTACCTACTTATGCATAAACATATAAAAAAGAGAGCATAGCATACCTTACAGAATACCGCCGCAAAATAACTTAGTTGTGTTCCTGCGCGTGAGTAAGGTCGCCAGAGCTCATCGGGGTGGGGGGGAAGAGTCGGCAACGCGCGAGTGATACCCCTAGTGTTGCAAGCGTTCATAGGCTACGGTAACCGCTTACCATCAGGCGAGCCGTATGCTTGTTAAAAAAACAATCTCTACTATCTCTATCCCTACTTCTATGAACCCTACTATTATAAATGCGATAACACACTATCGGATAGTGTGTTTGTTGGTTTGACTTTCTTTCACGCAGCAATGGATCGACGGCGATCGATTGGCGTATTCGCTGTTATTTAATAAGAACTTGTTTGCGTTACATTTTATTATTTGCTTTATATTGGTATTTTTCGTTTTGTTTTAATTGCATATTGTATTGTACATTTTGCTGTTTTTGAAAAATATAGCCAATAGTCAGATAATTAAAAAAATAATAATAATAATAAAAATGTAACCTTGCTGAGTTTCTTGCCGGTTCTTCTCAGTTGAAGGCTGACTTCCGAACCGATGGTGGCTTTAGTAAATTCGATCTTCATAAGTGCCCTCCTAGGGCCCAAACTGAATAAATGGCTTTGACGTAAATTTTTGTAGAGTTAGTTTATGGACCGACCTAGACGGATGGAGTGACCTAGGCTACTTTTTATCCCGGAAACGTAAGGGGGCGTAAGCTAGTAAATAAGCTGTAACTAACAAACAAGCTCTTGCTCAAACAGGGGGGCGCAGTTCTAATATTTGCTTCAAACTGCAGCAACAATTACGAAGCTAAGCAGAGAACCTTTTCAGCCTTGTAAGGAAATGGTAAAGCATTTTACAGATTGTGTTACACTTCATTATAGTAAGTAGGAAATTGATCCATAGCTTTTACACAAAGGAATTCAAATCTTCAATTAACCTGCCATTAGGTTGATTATTGTTTACCTACCCGAATATTCTGTTTTCTGCCTGAAATCCGACGAAGAATAGATGTTTTTTTTTTACTCGTGTTTGACCACAATAAGTGCATATATGGCTGAAGGTGGTAAACACATAAAACCTACAAGGGCTAGCCCTAAGAGCAGCTGCCAGAAGCAACTGGTAGAGGCTTGGTGAATACTTTCAACTTAAGGGTGGTAGCAAGTCAGGCCAACAACAAAGTACCTTAACACTGTGCCATCGTTTTCTTCACGGAAAACTCAAACTCATTTTAGGATTCGTACCCACGACCTTCGCCTCGACATTCCACGTCACTACTACTAAGCTATCAGTACTTTAAATTATTCTTTACTAGATCCCGGCCCGCGGTTTCGCCCGCGTTCCCGAGGGATCTTATGTAATATCGGGATAAAAAGTATTATATTGTTAATCCAGAATATATTCTATCTGTGAGCCCATATATCCGTTCACGGAGTTGAGTGATAACAAACGTATAAACCCTCACATTTATAATATATATATTATTACTATTTTATTTTTTTTAGTATGTAGGATTATCAATGGAATGACAGAAGCGCGCGTATTCATAAACGCGTTTTTGATTTTAGAGTACCTACACTCAGAGCAATAACTGATTGTCTTAATACCCGAGAACTTAACTAAGTTCATTAATAAATAGTAAGTTCTTAACACGCATTGTCCTCATGTACCTAGTCTCGTGACAGACAAGAGCAAAGTTAATGCTAATTGCAGACGTTTAATTACGATCATCCACTTAACTATATTTTCACAAGATATCGCACATTAACGATGTTTACTTGTTTACGATACTATATTTAACTTGACTCAAGTGATTAAAGTCAACGACTCTGAAAATGTATCTCAAAGATCTGTACAAGCTAACTTAGCTTGTATTCGTTGAGGCTTAAATCACTTTATCGTATAAAAAATATATGAAAATTTTTGAGAAGATTTTGTAAGTCCAGAGATCAATAAAAAGGGAGGTGGTAAGAATATCAAGACATGTAATGCATAGAAGAAACTGAAGGATGCGTTCGCCCTCAATATTCGGGATTACAGAGCTGTTCGGGTGCAGGGTGCAGTTACGATTTGGATGACTAACCGATGATCTACCGAATCGAAAGGTACCGATTTTCCAAATTCAAACTTCCATTGAGAAAGCAGTAAATGAAGATTTTATAATAAAATATGATTAAAATAAAATTTTATAATATAATAATTTATGATAAATAATAAAATGAAAAAAAACGTTATCATCAATAGGATTGCGACCGAGTTAGGTTTTCTTTTTTTTACTTTGTATAATGTGTTTGACCACAATCTCATCACAAAGTGATGTGGCCGAAGGTCTACCTGGAAGCAAAGTCAAAGAAGGCTTAAGTTAAATAGAACGAACATATTGTAGGTAATTGAAAATAAACGGGCTGTCTAAATTTATTTTGCTTCTTCCGCTGATAGTAAATTATGAAGGAAATTCAGTTCATTGCATGCAACTGCGCATTCTAGCTCGTGCATTCTAATTGATCTTTATTCATTGTTAGAAAAGATTTAATTTACTTTGGTTTGACTGAACGAAATAAATATGGGCTGGCTATCTTTTAGATTAGGTGTCAGTCGGGTACTGTGTAAAAACAACGAACTTGGTGTAGTTGATACCCTATACTCATTTTAAGTGTATTAGATTTATTTATTTAAATAATTATAACTGATAGATATTTATCGATAACTAGATTCGCGATCTCCGCGGGTTTACCTGCGTTCCCAATGAATCTAATATTAAAAGCGATAATTATGTGTTATATCAAATCTAGTTTCCATTGTACAAGCTCTTTTAATATTTATGATGATTATTATTATATATTCTTACGGATTGTCGTTGTTATTATTTTGACTAGCCGATTGTCATATCATAATTTCTAAACTAAAGATCGTAACTGGAGATTTATGGAGCCACGTGATTATTCACCAGTAATTACAATTACTACCGTATTTGAAAAGTACCACGTGTCGGTTTTGTTGAAAGCTTTTTATACCTTTTGGTTGAAGCGAATTCTAGGCTAACACACATAAGATATACTTTATTGTCAAATATCTGCAGATATTCAAGAGACAGCACTATATTAGGAAAATAGGTGCCTAGAAGATACCTTCTATTCTATTTTTAAACAAGAATCTCTAGGGAGAATCTTGGTTTGGCTGTAAAGCCAAACAACATTGTCATTCGATTTTTGAAATACTTTTTTTTATAGGGTATCAAAATTCATGGAAACTAAGTAAAGGAGTTCCGTTACAATAAAGAATAAATCGAATTATTTTTTTATTGATGTTTAAAATTCACGTGTCAATCCGTGTGTTTATCATACCTCGTGTGCAATTTAAATTAGGTACTTATCAATTAAATTATTATCAAATTATAAATTAACGAAAACAAATGTCGGTCGGTCCGTTAGTTATAATATCTGACATGGAATCATCACGGGTGTACAAGGTCCACCAACTATCTTATTATTAGGAATTATGACGTGGACAGACAGACAGTGCTTGAAAATTATATTATGTAGTTACTAATAATTAATGTTTTGAAATAAAGCTTTTTTTTTATCTTACAGGTCAATTAACTTGGTGGTTTTAGGTACTAACTCCTACTTTATAGAACGTGAGATCGATTACCACTAAGGACTCACAGTTAAATGGATTAACTTGTCTGTTTCTTATGAATCCGAATGTAAACAATGATCTAATGATTTGCAATTAGGAAATAATATATATATATATATTTCTACTTTTTCCCTATAGATATATTTTAGTGACCCACTATTCCTAACGCCCAGTACAAGGCATCAGGGAACATATGCGGTAGTTCTTACCGCTACAACTTTCTTCAGGAAATTTTCCGTCCAAGATTATTGAAGCTACATAAGCACAATCATAAAGAGGGTAAATAAACAATGAATAATGAACGCCGATTTAGTCACGTAGTCATAGTCACGCCCCAGTGTGGTAGACATTCACGGTCAGGAGTTGATAAGTGGACACATTTATAATTAACTGTACCTATGTTTGTTTGCGTTGGTAATACGCTGCTAATCAGGGCAGTAAGGTATACTTCGACCTTTTCCAACTTTATAATTATTGTCACCGTCTGCTGACTTATCCATCTGCTGACATAAAAAAAATACCAGTGAACAATAACTTTTTTTTTCAGTAGAATCCGTACCTGTAAATTTATTACTCTGATGTTACGTAGAATTAGACCATATATCTGACACCTCGATGAAATTGATCCACAGAATTGGACGCGCGGCGCGATGCCGCAGTAACGAATGCGCATAAACTACATCTCTCGCTCTAGCGAACGATATGTTTGAGCGATAGAAAAGGATGGAGACAGAGGAATGACTATTACCAGGCGGTCAGATGTGGTTCGACCCTAATCATTTTAACAATAACAGTTTTAGTACAACTCTTAACGCACAGCAACAATTTGTTAATTGTTTGCTTCTACAATTTGTTATTTTATTACCCCATAGATAGGCATAAGATTTTTTTCACTTTGTATAGGTTTGTGTTTTTTTTTTAGTACAGTCTCACCATATAGTAAGTGATGATCAGGGCCAGATTAACCATTAGGCAGAGTAGGCAACTGCCTAGGGGCCCGCATCGACTAGGGGCCCCGTGCACGCACCTGTTTTATTTGAAAATTTCCTCCTCCTTTTTGGAGTCGGTTAAAAAATATTTTAAAAAGTAAGAAAATGGTAAAGGAAATGGGCCCCAAGAATTGCATTGCCTAGGGGCCCTGACACGGTTAATCCGGCCCTGGTGATAATGTGGCCGAAAGTAGTAATCAGACAATTCTAGAAGGCACCTGCTCAAGCGCAGCTGTCGTATGTAACACGTCGGTAGGTGTTTGGTGGGAGATTTCATGAGATTTCCAACATGAGGGTTATCACCAGTTAAGCGGCTACTGTCCATTGTGTTCCCTAGTTGGCTTCTTGACTTTGGGTAAGCAACATTGTTATACTAAAAAAACTAGATTCTAGATGTACTCGTTTTGTAAAAAATATGACACAAGTCAACGCACGGACAAAAGCAAAGCAAATAAAGCCATCAAGCTATCCAAGTTTGTACCCCAAGACCGAGTCGTTGCTACAAAACATCAGTTGCGCTTTTCGCAGGCAATTCACGTGATAAGCGAACATTAGAAATGTTGCAAATCGCCCCTATATCGAGCTATTTCACCCTTTCAAACGTTTCAAACGCCACACGTCAAATACAACTTGTAATTTTTCTTTGACAACATAATTTTTGCGTTGATTTAATTCTAAAACATTTAAATGTTACCTATATCGCCACGGTTTTGTATATTTTCAAGTTCTATCAATAGTCATTCAGCAGGAAGGGAAATTTTGCAGTACGTATCCAATAAAGAAGGGTTTACAAAATTCAACCCCTGTGGGGTTAAAATAGAGGATCGTGTGTGAAAAGCTAGTCTTTATATTATAAATGTGAAAGTGTGTATGTCTGAATGTTTGTGACTCAATCACGCATAAACAGCTGAATGTATTTGGATGAAACTTGGCATATAGATAGATCATACCTTGGAATAACATATAGGGTATTTTTATCACGAGAAAATAAATGATCCCTCGGGAAACCGAGGGGCATAAGCTAGTGTTTTATAAAATAAAAGCTCATTCACCTTATTATTATTTTTAAACAAAACTCAAACTTGTTCATTCGTGCTTAACATTTAGCTATGTTAAATAGTTCCGTGACTAAATGTAGGTTTTAAAAAGTAAACATAAGTAATCGATTGGACGACTGTTGATAAGATTTATTATACCTATGTAAGTAATACACTTGTACTTAAGATAATGCGATTTAGATCGAGGCCGTCTCGTATCTTATTGCTAGTTATTGGTCTGTGCTAATCTATTAGCAATTTTCAGTTTAGTTTGTCCAAACTTTTACCAATTTAATTTTTCAATGTGCCACTTATAATTATTATTTCCATAGGTTGATATATTTTTTTAAATAATGATCATACTTTTATAATTTTAATTTTATCTTTTTTTAAATCGGGTAAATGTTTTTATTTTTGCTATTTCTATATTAAGTATTTTCTTTTTTTATTGTATTTTTTTTGTACACACACTTATCAATTTAGCGGTGTTGGTTTCACAATTAATTATGTTTTTCGAATCATAGTATAAATAAATAATAAAAATTGGGTAAACATTACTTTTTTCTTACAGTAAGTGTTATTAGTTACCACATTACTAAAGCAAAGACGTCAGTGGTAGTGAAGTCTGACGTTCGAGTTATACAAGAGCTTTTGGAAGGCTACTAGGTATTATGGTAGAGCACTTTGTACTGCTCTACTAGCTGACTAACACTCTCATGTTAAAAACCTGTCACCAAACTCTCAGCTCTACCTACTTGAGTGCCAGTTGCTTTAGTTTACCATAACACTCACTTCCATCAAGCATACAAATCAATTTCGAATATTGATCTCTTTTAAAAGAAACCAATACAAAATGCCTTAAAACCGAATGTATTCTCAATGTAGGAAGGAATCAGGGTAGATCCCAATTCCCGATTAGGTTGTGATGGCATGACTATCGGATATTCCATTTGTCAAACACAAGAACGTACACCATTTGCATTACCAATCGAAGGGTTCTTTTTACATAACTTGGTTTTGTATAAATTTGTAGATTACACAACTATATATAGGACTATTTCTATGTTGATCTTGCAATAGGCAATAGTAATTATTATATATTAAAAAGACAAACAGTGATTAATTAAATCTATAAGTACTAATATTATAAAGCTGAAGAGTTTGTTTGTTTGTTTGAACGCGCTAATCTCAGGAACTACTAGTTCGATTTGAAAAAATCTTTCAGTGTTGGATAGCCCATTTATCGAGGAAGGCTATAGGCTACTTTTTATCCCGGTAAAACACAAGATCCCTCGGGAACGCGGGTGAAACCGTGGGGCGGAAGTTAGTTAAAAAATATGTCATGTTTATAAAAATCTTAAGCAGTTATTGAAACAAGTCCTAAATAAAAACTAAAGGAAAATATTCCTTTCTACTCGGGCCTTTATATTCATATTTCCATTTCGCAACAGAAAATTTCAACTAAATTAAAAAATCATCGACTTTATGTACGATTGAAATTGAATCTTCAGGTCAATACAGTAGGTACATTATAACAAAACTGTAAGTGTTCCAATCTATGCAACTACAACACAGTTTTACATTCGATTGTACAACAAATGTTTTCCGAATGCTCACTTTCAATTCAAAAATTTACGAAATACGAAATATTATCAAAGTAACTTACCGGCATGTCTGGTCTCGTTAGCCCGCGTATTCCGCCCTCCGCGCCCGCCGCCCTACTACCACGAGGAGTAAGCCTCCACTGTGCCAGCTCACTACCTGGCCCCATCTGAAGCCTCATTGCGTGACTGACATCCTCATCGATACCATTACCAATTTCAACTCTATCTAACATACACTTATAATCCATTTCACAATATCCACGTTCCGCATTCAAATTTGATGTTTCTTCAACATTGTCTCCAGTTATTAAAATAGTTGGTATATCCTTTCGAATATCAACCTTAGTTATATTATCAATAGGATGTATATTTGCATTTGGGGTGACAGAGAATTTTTCTTTTAGTGAATTAATGACAGCCTTTCTGGCTTCCTCATATTTTGCTTTAGCTCTGTCTTCCTTCCATTTTTTAAGAACTTTATCCTTCGGTTCCGTAGTCGCAGTTTTATTTATATTCTTACATCGTTTGTCATTCAATTTACCATGTGCACATACATTGTTAGTATATGTAGATTTATCTACTTTGCTTCTATTACTAGTTCCTTCTTCTATTACTTCATTTTGTTCGTAAAATGTTATTTGATTATCATTTGCACCATACACATCCCACCATTTTACACCAGCAGCATCTATAGGTACTCTTGATCCTGGTGCATGAGGAGATTTGGGAATATTTGACATATTTTTATTAGTTTATTGATTCATATTTATTTTACTTAACGAGGTATTCCTACCACAGTTGTAGTACTACTGAATATTGGATTAAAAACTGCCAAAATTGCAAGTCAGAGCATCCTCCATAATTGTATCTATATATTCATGCTTTTCCCATTATATCTCTTTCTAACATCTGTAATGTAAAAGAGACAGAACTAGAATAGCAACAATAGCTTTTGTTACCTGTTATTAATGATGTATTTCTTTAGTAGGTCATTGGATATATAAAATGTTGATTTGCAAGTCATTGGCTTGCAACACATGGTTGAACGCTGAACTACCAATAGTACCTAACGTGTTGTGTCAGTTTTCAGTTTTTTTTAATTATAAATGGACTTGTGTCATTATCCAGAAGGACTATCAGGAACGTATTTTGAAATTTGGCACCCTGTAATTAAGCTGCAATTAAGTTAAATATTCTGATTGCTTATTTATTTAAGCGAAGCTTCTTAAATTCATTCGGAATGGGAACCTAAATCACAAAATGTGTAACGAACACAGCAATAGCTGCACCAGCAAATGAGGTACTGCTTCGCTTCTGTCAGGGTATTTCACAACACCTCACTAGTTACACCACCTCACCTCACTTATTTTGGAATACGGCTTGTGCTTGAACATAATCTCATAGTGGTAAGTAGCCGAAGATAGTAAGTTATACAAAGCCTAGAAGGGATCTGGTTCTCAAGTGTAGCTCCAACTTGAGTGTGGTAACCTGGCCAGCATATATTACAGAGTACCCTAATATAAAGTAGGTACTCATTAATACAAACAACTTTTACCAACTCTTAAAGCACGAAAAAAAACAGCTGTTTCCCATAAATGTTCAATATTTAGGTATTCAATCAAAATATATCGAACAACTGTTTTTTTTTTGCTTTCAGCGTTTTATATAAGATCATAACAAGGTTTATAGCTAAAAAATATGTGATTACAGATCCGGGAAGAATAAAGAAGCAGTCCCGATGGCCCACCTCTATCGCAAAATAAATAAGATGAATTTTAATTAATTCCACGGGACTTCTTTGGTGGCGCGAACTCTAGGTGTCAGTTTCAAAGTCCATAGATAAACATTCCGGATATAAATCTCGACCGAAATCTACTCAACAGTTATCTAAACTCGATATTAATTAACCCGTGAACCCGTCTCTTACTAATTAGTTTGCGTTATTGCGTAATTGTTGTACAGGATACGAGAACATGTAGATTACCTACAAGTATCTACATATAGTAATTCATCAGATAAAAAATCAAGTAAATCGAAAAAAATAAAGGAAAACAGGGTACGCCATGTCGGTAATTATTAGTTTTTTAATTTCCACCAAGTTTTCCTAACTATTTAAAACATAGCCCTGTTATGCCCTGTGTGTTGCCCTGTTATGGCAATCCGTTCGTTGTGGAAATGACTACTTATATTTAACAGTGGACTTCCTCGGGCTGCTTTTGATGTCGTTATACTGGGTGATTTTGTTATCACTGGCAATACTTGCAAGGGTGGAAGTACTCATCAAAATGAACAACTTTTATTATGGGACTAACTGTGAAATCATGAAAAAATTATCAGCTGCATACAAAAGTTCAATACCTACTCGACCAAAATGTATAAAGCAATCATATTATTTTACGCGATATCAGAGTTAGCCCTATAATAAAAGTTGTTCACATTGATGAGTACTTCCACCCCTACAAGTATTGCCAGTGATAACAAAATCACCCTGTGTATAGTCAGAAAATTATGGCTTTATTTTTACCTTTTAATAACATGACTCGCGATTACTGTTTTTTTATATGTAGTTCTGGGACGCGTGTACCATACGCGAGCCCTGGTATTACTTTTTATACTTACCGAGAAAACATAAGGTTCCACGGAAACGCAGGCGAAACTGGGCAGAAGCTTAAACATACATATAGATGAAAATATTATTAAATACTACTTGGCAGGCTTTTTAAGTCATTATCACCGACACCTTTCCTCTCAGCCATATAATGTAGGTACCTAATTATAATATTACATCAGATGTCTAGACAGTACGAATATCCATTGAACTCATTAATCAAAGGTTCATAAGTAGAATGTATACAGTTTTATTAGAATATAGGATATTTTATCCTAAATTATCGGGCTGAAAGAACATTCCCAAACAGAGATTTTTTTAAATGATCAATTAGATCATATCGCGACCGATGCGGAAAATTCTAAATTCAAAAGTACGCAAGGCTTGCATTGGACAAAATGGATCCGTGTAGATTCGAGACTCGTGGATTCGCTAGGAATATATCATCAAAACTCATTAAAGCTTCGGAAGACCGGCTGGTGGAGCTTAACTTGGCCATACACAGAGGAAGCCCAGCCTTCTGGGAACCTTGGCCATCGGTAGCGGCGGCAGCGTCGAGGAAATACTATTTTGTTGTAAATATTTATTTAAGTCTCGCAAACATAAAACATTATAGACACAAAACCTTTATATCTGCCAGACACATTTATCTGGAGACCATTTGACAGAGTTCTGAGGTCGCAATTAAAAAAGCAATCAATCATACTCTAATTAGGTATCTGGAATATTCCTGAGTGTCTGTTTACAGATAATTACCTATCAATATATGCAATTTTGGACAACGCATATTTTTTTACCACTAAGGAACTACTAAGGTAAGGGGTTACCGTAGCCGGGGTATCACTCGCGCGTTGCCGACCCAGTAAAAAACTCTTCACATCCTGCTAAATGAACCCCATGCTATATTCCTTTGAGAAAACCACGGCGGGCAGCTCGCTTCACAACCTGAGGTCATCAGGGTTCCAGTATGATGACCAGTAATTTTTTTTCCAAGCTAGACCTGTGAAAGAAAAAAATGATTGTTGTGATCACAGCTTACAAACTAATAATAAATGAATGGTATAGCAATACTAATACGCATAAGCTACAAACAAACGGACAGACAAGCATTGATTTTTATAAATGTAGATTTCCCACAACTATTACCTTATCTCACCAATCGCATATTGAAAAGTATTTTTGTGTAAATAACTATAATAAATTATTTACATACTTACATGCAATCCATCGACCTTTTCACAGGCCGTGATAACGAATCCGGATACCTAATAAATTAGTAATAAATCTTTATAAATATAAATTGCTCGTATGTTGGTAACTATATTAAAAAAAAATAATGTGCATGCATATCACGGCCGAGACACGTGTATCTACGATGCTACGTTGCGTCTCGTAGCGCTACGGGTCGTAGCGTAGACACAGGTAAACATCGATTTCGTAGACACGCGATTTATTTTAGTAAAAAATTCACTACATTATTATAAAACAAAGTCCCCCCCGCTGCCGCGTCGCGTCTGTCTGTCTGAACAGATTTTCATACAGTTTTCACCAATGGACGGAGTGATTCATGAGGAAGATGTAGGTATATAATTTTTCTCAAACAACTGATTTTATCCAGAGTTTACTCATTATATTTTACATAATATACTTTTTGTCTGTAATTTTAAGTATCAGTATAGCAGTATTATTGTTAATTTTCATACGTTATGTTTGTTCTTACTTAGACGTTACAACTCACTTGATTCTTGTTTTTCTATTTCTATTGGTGAGGACCTCTTCTCTTTTCTCTTGAGGATTTACAAAATGGCTCACACATTTTGTAAATCATTACTTAACTAATGTACAAGCTGTTGGTGTTCCAATTAAATAAATAAATATAATTCATTAGGGTTTGTGTAAACTGACTGAAATATGACGATGATTGTTGAAGGTGTCGGAAAAAATCATTCCGACCAGAGCCCTGAGCACGAACCACTTGCGTATCGCCTTGGTAAAGTTATCGTGTCGAGTAGGTGTCATTTTTGACAGAAGTTGTATCGTCAACTCGATACCCAGCTTGCGAGCTACGTTAAATTCGTCTAGAAATTTTGTAGCAATAATTTTTAATTTTAATGTTATGTACAAACACACAAAATTAAAATATTTACTCACAAAAACATAAAATAAAATAAAGAACCTGCATATTTGATATGCTTAGATAAAAATAAAAAGTAATATAACGACAAAATTCTCACGGGTATATTGTTTTTTTCTTCAGTCCAATTCTTGATCGAGAAATAAAAATTGTTGAACGTAGTCTATTTGGTCAAAATTGTTAAAAGGCAAAAAAGCGCGCGAACATACTTTTTTAATTTATTTTTATTTTTAGCAAGGAGATCTAAGTTTATAGGTTTGAATTTAGAAGTAACAAATAGTAAGACATGAAATCTTGTTCCTTAATTTTAGTTATTGTTTTAGCAGTGTTAATGGATTGGATTTCACTTAACTTAAACTATTGACATTTATCTTTCATTACAAATCTTATTACAATTATTATGAAGTTTCATAATAAACTATTTAATATAATTACTCTCGAATGCCGGTTGTGAGTTCGAATCGAACCTTACAATGAGCTTGATCTTTCAGTGTAGAAATCAAAGCATAGTGGTAGGGTACGTTGTACTCTATGTCTGGCTACCACTCTAAAATTGAAAATCTATCACCAAGCACCTATTGGTGTGTTTCGGCAGTCACACTTGAGAGCTAGTTGCCTTATAGGCTTCGTGTATTTACTACTTACAGCCACATCATCACTTATATCATGGTGAGATTGTAATCCAACATTTATAATTAATAAAAAAAATACATATGACTAAGAAATTGCACGAAAATATTGTTAAATCAAAATGGTTGATTTTCGTATAGTAGTAAAAAAAAGGACACGAGGCTTCCCTATTTAATGTTTAGAATGTTGTGATTGATTTCCCAAAATTAATGAATATGATTATAAATACTAAATATAAACTAAAAATCATAACACTTTCTTTTAAATCATCACACAAAAAAAAATTACCAATACCTACCACTACACGTGAAAATAACATTCAAGAAACGCTGTCACTGAAAAAATGGCGGTGAGACGGTTGACGCTAGCTGGCTAGCGAGTAGACGATACCATACGTCAAAATATGTTCCTGCTACCAAATTCAATACCAAGCTGCGTATTCGTAACGTTCACGAGCGTGACGTCGGAAAACGTAGCAACTGTCAAATGTGTTCGTGCTGCCGATTTGCAGGTCCGTTAACGTTTGGCGCCTTTCGATTTTCAAATTCTCATACAAATTTGAGTTAGGGCACTCGATACGATGACGCTGCGATTACGATAGATGTTCGTGCTCGGGGCTCTGGACTATTTACTGTTGGTGTACGCCGCGTAAACCAAAAGAGTTATATGCTTTTTTTTTAATTTAGGTTAGTAAGTCATAAAAATACTATTTGTTTGACGTTGAAATAATGATCACGTAAATAACATCATATTGTTTGACAATGACAAAGAAGGAGGCAGGTGTTTTATGACCTTTCTGTTCTACGTCTGTCATCTTGACTATTTTTCTTCGCTTTAGCGATAAGACCGCTAGTTTTGTTATCACTTCTTCTATATATTGTTAGCTACTTCTACTTTGTTTTCCTGTTTTGTTTTATGGTGTACAAATAAATTATATTGGTCTTATCTTATTTAAGTCGCTCAGAATTTGCGAATCCTTGGAAATATCTTTATATGTATATAAATTTCCGGTGCGTGTGTTCACAAACGGTTTTTTTTTGTACTTATGGGTCAGTTGAAGGTTGACATCCGAACCGGTGGTAACTTCAGCAGCTCCGACGTTCATATGTAATAAACTGACTAAAGAAAGAAAGAAAGATACATTTATTAGACACAACAAAATAGGACAACACACAACAATACAAAAAAATATACAATAGATATCGATGCATTGTTACTAATAAGTTGGGCCCAAACGGCTCCTAAATAGCTATGACTTTTGACTTTGAAATAATTATTATCTTTCCTTCATTCTATAAATATCGGCAGAGGAAAACTAGAATACATTTTTAGACGAAGAGATGATAGACGAAGAGTAGGTACCTATTGCGCCGACCCCTAATCCCAATGATCAGGGCAGGAAGATTATTCATTTTCTATTCACACAATACCAACTAAAATGAGGATATAAGTTATCTAAAATTCCAAGTAAATTCAAATTTTCCTTGAGCGTTGTTTACATGATTATTTTGTTTACCGTACATGTGCACACAAGTGTGTCGTATCGTATAGTCTACAATTTATTTATCGAACTTTGGACGTCTGCGTCTGGTGGAGTGTGCCCGTTGGTCGCGAGGGTACAGCTAGCGGGCGGACAGTGGAATATTACGTAGCATTATCTGTCTTTTATAATATTACTAGCGACCCGCCCCGGCTTCACACGGGTAGAAGAGCATAATATATTATGCCTGCATTTTTGGCATCAGCTTGTTGCGTGGCAATAACAGACAGTGGAGCGAGGGCGAAGGTGGCTGCATCAAAAGCGAGTCCCGTCGTCGTGTCGCGATATACTTAGTATGTTATCCTTAAGAGATAGATATATTATGCCATCGCGGACTTTTCTGTAATTCCACAATACATCATTTTGCTATATCTCAAAGGGTTTAGGCAGCGTTTTCGTTGAAAGCTCCCAGACGGCATATTTTTTTCTGACACCTCCAACAAATATAATTATATTTTAGCTAATCTATACAAAAACTTAACAAATTATATACTAAAACTTTTCTCGAGAACCACTCTATTCATTGGTGAAAACAGCATGAAAATCGGTGCAGTAGTTTTTGAGTTTATCGAGAACAGACAGACAGACGCGGCGGAGGACTTTGTTTTATAATAATAGAGTTGAATACCTCTAGGAACATACAATGGATCGCGTATGTTGCCTGATAATGTCAAACTTAGAGTTCGTTACATAGACATAGATAGTGAAAGGTATACTTTTAGTGACTAACAATGATCGGACTTCTATAAAGTGGGAGTAACTTTTCCAGTTTTCTTTCCATAATCAAAGTAATCACACTGCATAGAATAAAACCCTTTCCTGTTCTTAAAGAAGGGAAAAATACTGCCATAAGAGCTAAACGTAGCAAAGCTCCATAATTAAAGAAAAAAAGAAAGAAAAACATTTATTCATGACAACACACAACATTACATTCAAATAAATGAACTATACACACAGACAAACAATTTTGATACTATCCAACAAACAATAAACAGCGTATTAATGTAATGTTGCGCGATGCCAGGTAGATGTAGGTCCCGACTCAGCATAATGCTAAGGCTAGTTTGTAACTAACCTGCGCGCTGGTTTTCAGTCGGAGTCCACGACCTTGACATCACGAACATACGTGACGAACAAAAAGAAAAATTTAAAAAAAACAACTACTACTTACTCCCACAGACCAGAGAAGTTATTTACAGCGCTGGCGTGGCCCTACAGTAGAGCAAGAGGAGCGGTCGCTCTAGGCGCTAGGTGACAAGAGGCGCCAAAATGAATGCGAAAAACAAAAAAAAACAAGTGAAAAATAAAATTATAATGGGTTTGATAAAAAGTTGATTTTTAATGACTTGAGTTACTATTTATTTAACACTAGCTGTCCCCCGCGGTTTCACCCGCGTTCCCGAGGGATCTTATATTTTCGCGAGATAAAAAGTAGCCTATGGCCTTTCTCGTTAAATGGGCTATCCAACACTGACATAATATTAGTCTAGATAGTATAAATAAACTGAAATACATACAATTCATGATTATTATTTGTGAAAGCGTCACTTTCACATCACATAAATACAACAAAACAACCTCGCTCTACCCTGATCGACCGTTCCGACCGAGATCCCCAAATAATAACGTGCTACGTCCTCCCCTATTCCCCTGGCAACATCCTGAGCCGAGGTACGAGCCCCACAGTGCACCCTCAGGCTACCGTTGCCCAAATTTTTTGTAGATTTAAGTACGGCTGAGAGCCCTAAGCGCTCGCCAATAGTCCGCGTAAGGGTGGTCGATGGATCCTGGACCTTCGGATCCCTTCTAAAAAATAAAAAAACTACCCTGATCCGGCCGGCTAGGGCCGGCGCTGGTTATTTACCTATTCCCTAACTACTCCCCTGTAGTAGAGAGTAAAGAAACGAAATGATATCTATATCCAGGCTAAACACTATTAATTGAACCTGATTCACAAAGTTACTTATTAAATCTTTATAAAATATCCAAATAAATGCGTAGATTGTAGATAAAAACTTACTTACATGTATATAGTAACGATAAGGTGTTATCTGTGGCGTCTACAATGCGTCTGACTTATTGAAACCTTGGATGAATAAACCACGAATGATTGATCAACCAACTACGCATTATTTTTTTATCATCAACATACTAGATTCAACAAGATAAGGCTCTCTGCGGTTTCACCCGCGTTCCCGGTATAAACATTTTATAAAAGTAACCTACCCTATGTTAGGTAGGTACTCCTTATAAAATTAGCTATCTGCTAGTGAATGTCCCGTCAAAGGTCCAGCCGTTTCGGAGATTAGCCGGAACAAACAGACAGTCTGACAACATTTTTTAAAATGACTTTTTTTTATAAGTACCGTATATACTTTCATATGCATTTAGTGAAATACTGTTATTTTGACATTACAAACAAACTCTTCAGCTTTATTTATCTGTTCTAGATTAGATGAAACGATTAATTGAGCTTAGTTAATCCTTGTTGCTTCATAATTAACTTTCGGCGATGATAGCTCAGTTGTCGTAACGTCGGATGCTGCGACGAAAGGTCGTGGGTTCGAATCCTACAATAGAATAGGTAGTATATCTATACTATACTATAATCTATACTATAATCTATACTATAATCTATACTAATATTATAAAGCAGAAAAGTTTGTTTGTTTGAACGCGCTAATATTAGGAACTACTGGTTCAATTTGAAAAATTATTTCAGTGTTGGATAGCCCATTTATCGAGGAAGGCTATAGGCTACTTTTATCCCGGGAAAACACATGATCCCTCGGGACCGCCGGTGAAACCGCGGGGCGGAAGCTAGTTTGTAATAAAGTTGCAAAGAAAATGTATTCAGCTTTTCGCGATTGTTATAATAAAGAACCATGTCAGGATTTGTAGAAAAAAAGTTACATAAAAATCTTAAAGTACTAAACAACGGTCGAAATCGGAACGATACCAAAAACTACTATTTATATTGTAACACGTAAGGTATTGATAAAATATTCGGGTATTTAGGCAACTAGGCCCAAATTTATCTAGTCCCATTGGTCTAACTAAGTAGTCGTCCCACTGTCAAATCGATCAAAATAATAATGGGTTTTTGAAGTGTAAACTTCTTTTAGCTGAGGTATTTATTTTTAGATGAGGTAAAACCTCTGGACCGTGACACCGAGATGCAGTTTGACGTTTAGTTTCTTTTTTTTTCTCCTATTAAAATAATTGCGGCCAGTAATGTAGCTAGTCGCTATCAGTAGTTTTAGCGCCATAACAAAACAAACTCACTCAAAAACAAAACTATTTTAGATTGTAATAATTTTAATGATGATGATACAAGAGCTCAATCTCAATCACTCAAAAAAAAATAGTTTTCACTTCTGTCGGCACTACCGGAGTCCAATTTTTTTTTATAATGTATAATTGAAAAGTTGAAGTATCACGCCGCAGGTCGTGGGTTCGATTCCCACTCAGGACAAACATTAGTGTGCATGAACATGTCTGTTTGTCCTATATCTGGGTGTAATTATCTAGTACATGTAGGTATGTATTTACAAAAGAAAAGTAGTAAGTATATGTAGTATATCAGTCATCTTTGTAGAACCCACCTGGCTGGCTACCACCCTCAAGTTGAAAATCTGTCGCCAAACACCTATTGGTGTGTTCCGGCAGCTGCACTTGAGAGCCAGTTCCTTCTAGGCTTTGTGTGCTTACCACCTTCGGCCACATCATCACTTACCATAGTGAGATTGTGGTCAAACACAAGCCTCTACAAAGTAAAAAAAAAAAACTGTGTCTTCCATAGTACAAGCTCTGCTTAGTTTGGGGTCAGATGGCCGTGTGTGAGGAATAATGTCCCAGAATATTTATTTTTATTTATAGTGCAATCTTTTATTGTCTCATTACCTACATATCGGTAGCGGATGTTTCCACAATAATAACAACAAAAGTAAATAATGTTCCTGCATATTATCTGGATCTTCGATTGAGGTCATCTGTATAGTTCACTTCAATATTTATAATCACGGATGCGTAGATTGTGGAATCTCTCTTGCTAAGACTAAATTATTTTATAATATTTTCACACAAAACTGAGAAATAAATAAAAACCCGCCAAGTGCGAGTCGGACTCGCGCACGAAGGGTTCCGTATCATTATCTATAAAAACATTATTTATTTTATTCTATTTTTAGTATTTGCTGATGCTATAACAGAAATACATCATCTGTAAAAATTTCAACTGTCTAACTATCACGGTTCATGAGATACAGCCTGGTGACAAACGGACGGATGGACAGCGGAGTCTTAGTAATAGGGTCCCGTTTTACCCGTTTGGGGTACGGAACCCTTAAAAACGATTTATTTATTTTATTTATTAGGTCAGGGTAAGCATAGATGTGGTAAAGGTGGTAAGTATATAGAGCCTATAAGGAACTAGCTCTCAGGTAACCGGAACATACCGGCACCATCTCGGGGACAGATTTTCAACGTGAGGGTGGTAGCCAGCGAGGCGGGAACTACATCCAACATACCACCGTGCAAAATTATTTGTTCCGCCCGAATCACTAACAGAATTGACGTTTGGGGTCAGAGTTGCTTTGTCCTAAATAACTCAATAAATAAATAACATTGACGTATATATAACTTCACAAAGCTGTTAATCCAATAACACAATATGTCTAGATTATACTGGATTGGGTAGAGTCAACAATGATCAGCGGCGCGGGCGCATCCGTGTACAATGATAGCACTACTCGACGCCTGATCGTCTGCTAAGGACAATTTGGAACACGGACAAAAATACTTAAGTACTGTATGTCATTAGCGAAATATAGTACGAGTATATTTATAAATTTCACAAACTTGTTATACATAACCAAGCCAAAGCCAAGTTTAGAGACAACTGAAATAATGTGTCATAGGTACAGGTACAGGTATCTTGGAAAAACAAGATATACAGTATAATCTCACTAATCCGGCACTTCGATAGATCGGCACGTCCAATAATCCGGCACCCTCCGCCCACGCCTCCCTTACCCTTCTATACGTGTGCGCTTTGGTCGCTGCGTCATCGCCATGTCTGCCAAAGATATTATAATTCTTCGCAATATGCGAGAAAAGGTTTTTAAGCAAGGACTACAAGTTGCACAAAAGCAGACCTCAATTAAGGATTATTTCAAAACTAGTTAATTACATATGTACCTACATGTTAATTCAATTGTTCCATAATACATTACATACATTTATTCTCTCTATGAAATGCTTTATTTTATTTATTACCTATGACTTTTTCAGTATAACCCAGTAATCCGAACATTCCAATAATCCGGCACCCTCCGGTTTTTAATAGTGCCGGATTAGTGAGATTACACTGTACTTACTTTAGTAAACTTTAATTTCACAAAAACAAGTACCTAGGTATAAAAAGTTGAGAAAAAAATCGTTTAGAAAATTTACGAAAAAAAAAAACTTCGGATTATTTAAATTAGGCTCTATGAGTATTGTCATAAGTCTGACTCTAGCTAGTATCAGCCGTGCCGTGCCAAGTCACCCAACCATCGATATGACCTTATAACAGAGTAGTGGATATTTCAAAATCATAGTAGATAGGTATACCCTACAAGGTCCCTCGTTATGGCTGTGTAATTATAATCAACCCAACTACTTAGTTCTAGTTCGTGTAAATATTCCACTTTCCGGTCACATAGCAACCAAATAATTCATATCTGGCTGCATGAAATTATTGCCAACTCCTACAATTTTGTATAAATTACGAAGAAGAAAAAAATTAGGGTGGCAAGACGTATATTTAATTTATTTAAATAAGGGATGAAAAATAAAACAGTGACATAAGCATCTGGGGTAGGTAATTATAAATAGGACGTTATATAATTTTTTTTACACTATATTGTCGGCAAACAGGCATACGGCCCACCTGATGGTAAGCAGTTACCGTAACCTATGAACGCTTGCAACACCAGGGGTATCACTCGCGCGTTGATGACCCTTCCCCCTTCCCCGATGAGCTCTGATTTGAATGTAATATGTCGACTAGTTTTTGAGATATTATGTTCCCGAGGGATGTTATGTTTTCCCGGCATAAAAAGTATCAGCAGAAATAGCTTTGTTTTTAGGTATCTTTGAGAAATACTGTAAAATACAAACTTATTTTTTCTGCCGATATAATTTGTAATTTATACATGATAAGGAACCATACACACTGTGCGTGCACATGGCTGGTTTTTAACACGCGGCAGGCAAAGTCACATGCACCAGTTTACCTAATTAGATTAGGTAAAGGCAAGAAATCTTCCTTGAACCATTATCAAAAGGCATTACACTAATGCATCACGTGATTTCACGTATTTATAACACGAGAAGTTTTAATTAAACGGTAAGCATTTATCAGAATACAATTCGTCTGCTTCATAGATGATCATACCTACGACACGTGAAATGGTTGAACGGGCACATTTTTATTTCAGAGGTATTGTAGACGTAGTGAGAATGTAGTCCAGGGCGAAAAAAACGTATTTTTCCCGAAAGTCTACCAACATTATATCTGTCTGCATAGAATAGAATAATTAGGATAATAGTCACAAGTAGGACAGTAGGGTAGGATGTTATACTTTATGTGTATGTTATTAATTACTCAATAATGTTGTAATGGCTGAACAGGTGATATTTATCCTGGGAAAATATTAGATCCCTCGGGAACTGAACTAAGTATAGGTAACGTCTTAAAAAAGTATGTGAATCGTTTAATTCGCCTCGGATTTTCTGCTTATCTTTTTGGTCTACAGATACAATTGCGTGTATCAAGGTTATTATTGCAACATTCTATTCAGATCAGCATCAAGCGATCATCCAACTTATTAGATCAGTCATAGACCGTCATCGTTAATTAATACTCAACCTGACGGAGCAAGGGACTAGGCAAATACATTGCAAAAAGATATTTATTTGCACGGTGGTATGGTAGGATATTGTAGTAGGTACGTAGGTACACGCCTGGCTGGCTACCACCCTCAAGTTGAAAATCTGTCGCCAAACACCTATTGGTGTGTTCCGGCAGTTGCACTTGAGATGACGTTCCTTCTAGGCTTTGTGTTCTTACCACCTTCAGCCACATCAACACATACCATAGTGAGATTATGGTAAAACTCAGGCCTAGATTTGCATAGCAACAAAAAAAACTTTTGACAAAATGACATTTGGTATTGAGCTAGTGAAGCTTCTACGGTAGTACAGTCAGCGTCAAAAGTTGATTGGCACTTCATTGTTGACTCTATGCTACTATAGTGCTAATATACTCTTGCATAGCAAAAAAAAACTTTTGACAAAATGACATTTGGTATTGAGCTAGTGAAGCTTCTATGGTAGTACAGTCAGCGTCAAAAGTTGATTGGCACTTTAGTACCATGTCACATTACACAATTCATAATTTTCACACAAACTGTCAAGAAAATGTCAATAGATTATTATGAAAGGGTACTAAAGTGCCAATCTACTTTTGACGCTGACTGTACATAAAATATTACTTATTTAATTAATTACAATTCCATATTTCTGTCAGATAAAATTTTACGCCTTTTCTTATTTGTTTATATTCACTCTGAACAGTATCCTAAAGTCCACGAGGACGAGGTCGCGGGCAAAAGCGAGCTATATTACTTATACTTATTATATTTTTCCACGAGATGTGTGGTGAAAAGTACGATCTATGACCCGACCGGGCCAGTTGACCCGGACGACTGATAACTCTATCTCTTCAAGTGCACCACTACTTATTAATGTTACTTATATTATTATGTTTCACACGTTATCTATGAACAAACATAGTGCTGAGATATATTCTACACTTTCTTGTGTACAACACGCGAACAAGTTATGTGAGTGTATGAAAGCTCAAACGGGGATATGATCAATACTTAAGTTAAAAATTAGGTGCTTGAATGAAATGTTGGTATACCTATATTTTGGAGCATCGCTTTTCCATTTGATTAGGTATCGCGATTAGGTAAATACTTAAATAGGTAGCTATTCTTGACTCGTCGTTGTAGCCCGAGTTTATAATGTTCCTAGAACGAAGTAGTTACATAATCCATAAATGGCTACATAATGTTACGTAGGCACGTAGGCAACCAATCAATTAAATGAGTTTTGATTACTTTTGATCAATATTATTATTCATTGAGTAAACTCACAAAGTTCTTTTTTATGTAGGTAGGTACTTGAAAATGAGATGGCTCTTACATGGACAAGGTCGGTGAGCTGGGAACTCTGAACCAGGTAAAAGTGATTAGAGATCGGAATTATTTTAACTGATATGGCCCGGAGTAGATACAGAGGTGGTGAAAATAATTAAAATAAATTTAAAAGTTTACGATGACTTTATTCCTTATAATTATAGTAAAGTACTTATATTATTTTAATTGGTACATACATGTGTACATAAAATATCTACTTAGTAGTTACAAACATGTCATATCGCCTCTCGGCCTTCCACTTGTTACAGCCAAGCGAGACGAGAGGACGACAGACAGAGAGAGCGTGACTTAACTACGGCACTCGCCGACAGAGAGCTCCCACTCACGCACTCTTCAGGTACAAGAGTGTCTAATAAATAAATCCTACGCCTGAACTATACTGAGCCCTCAGAGTGGCACATTTGGTGGAGTCTTGCACGGCTCTGGCGGCGGCGGCCTGCGCTCATTCGGCATCCTCGACTGATAATACGCACAGTACGGTAAAGGGTCCCAAAATGCAAAAAGCGCCTCTCTCGTGTCCAAAACGGTGTCCAACAGCTTCCCAACTGTTGCCTTGTGTCCACAATGCGTGGATGCTTGACATAAATATGGCAGTGAAACTCCAACTCTAGATCCGATAGCTACCAATCTGTTTCCATGTCCATTTGTCGAATTTTCCTCTCGCACTAGTCTGAAAGAAACATGACCGGTCATGGGCCGTACTGGCGCGAGGAATGATACGAATCTTTGCACCCAAGCGTCACTCTCTTCGTCCTTTTGGGGTACCAGCCCCTTTCTAGTGGAGTCCACGCGGCATGTTACGTTATTGACGGCACGAGACTCCTTTAATGTAGTACAAGTCACAATTCTCTCTCCTTTCGGCTCTCTCACAATCACCCAGGGCTTTTCAGCGCTTATTTCACGTGGGAATCTGAATTGAGTTCTATCTTCTGGCATAACAAAACGAAGGCGATCACGAGCACCGCGTGCTCCAGCACTCGCAATGAAATGGCGACCTTCCTTGGAAGCACCACTTTCGTACCAAGCCCGTACGTCTTCGTCATTGGTCACTACCCAAAATTGTGGAGTCGTCAACCCCGCGGCGTGGCACACACGCATAAGTTCCAAAGGATCGTCTAATGTGACGACATCGCGAGCACACGGTACGAAGCACTGACATCCGATCACTTCGAGATGAGGCTTTGCGAGCGCGTCGTAGTAGGCAGGAGTGGTGGAACTCACCGGCACATAAAATACCACCGACTCCCTTTCAACGATTTCTCTCAACGCACGAGCATACGCCAATGGGTCCGCTGGGTTCGGTCGAGGAATCGAGTAAAATCTATTCACAGCTGCCGAGTACTTTAGCAAGGTAAACTGCCCTTCTATTTCAAATGCAACTACTCGTGCGCCGGCTGAATGAAAATTTCTCGCCAGATGTAAAGCTTGTACGGAACTCCCTCCACTAATGAGCACAGTGCGTGGCTTATTAGGATTCTTCGAGCTAATTATGCGTCCTATAATTTTCAGGAGGCTAAGAGGGCACTGCACGCACTTCCAGAAAATAAATAGCGAAGCGGCGATCCATAGCGTCGGTAGGACGACTAATATTTGTTTCCAAGCTGGATGTGCGATGAGACTCAGTAAAGCGAATAGTGGTCGAAGGAGAAGTCGCGGTCCCCATGTTATGATCCTCAGGAATCGCGGTAACGGCGGCGGTCTTTCGGGCGATATTGCCCGCTCTTCAGGTATCAGCGAGAAGGTGGAGGAGAAAGACCGCCTTAGGGCCGTGAACGGTGGCGGCTGATGCGAGCATCGTTTTACCCTCGGTGAAAAGATAAGCTCTGTGTTGGAGCGCGCGAGGCGACTGTACTCTGGCGCACAGGCCGGCATAGCGGGCGGCGGGTGGCAGTGAGACTGGCGCGCGCGCTTACTGAGGCCGCATATAAACTACCTCGTTATCTCAACCACGGCAGCCGCGGTGCCCCGCGCTGTGCCATCCACTCATCTTTGTACCCAATTAACATTTACCGCACATTAAAAAATAAACAAACAAATAATTCTGGAATTTATTCTAACGGTATTTATGAAATAAAACTCTTATATTTAATTGTGATATTGTTTTAATAATAATATTCAACAATCGACTACTTGATAAATTAACGTTTAAATTATTATCATTAATTCATAGTTTAACAATTCGCACGGGCAAAGGAAATCTAGTCTAATCTTACAGTTAGGAACTGGGAAAAATATATCTTTAAGTTGTGAATAATGAATTGACTATATTTATTTACATTATTAAAATCTAGTGCTTTGTCTCTACTACAAAATATTAAATGCAATAATTACAAGGGATAAATTTAATTACAAAAAAAAACATATTAATATTTTTAACTTTAATAACAAGTTCCTTTGGCAGTACTTACTATCTATGTGTAGATTTTTTTAGTTTGATTCTAAAATAAATAACTGTAATTGTCATTAGTAATGTTAGATTTAATGAAGCATTCCAATTAGTTATTCATTTATTGGTTCATGGAAGACACAACATGATAAATAGATATGAAATAAGTATACAAATAAGCTATGTTTCAATTGCTTATTGAGAAATTATATTGAACTACAACACTATGGTAAATATAATACTAATGAAAATCAAATACAAGTTACAACTGTTAAATTCTCCATTTATTAACTAATATAAACAATATAAAAATTGAACAAACTACATGAGAATCAAAACAGGATGTGTTTTAAAGAAAATTTAATAAAAATAAATAACATTCACTTCATAATAAACATAGACAAGTACGTGCATGCTATGTATGTATACAAAATGAAAGATCCTATGTATACAATTAATATAAAATGAGCTAAATCTATTAATTATACAATAAATGGTAAATCTGTCTCCTTCAAATCAATTGAGCCGTTCTTACACACTATATGCAACTCATTCTGTGGTTCCTTCTCAAACCTAAATCTTTTTGGATGTGAATCATCCATAAACCTCCCAAGCTTCATTATTTTATCATCAACAGTTATCTTTTCAGCAATCAAATTAGTTGCTGGTAGATTCTTCAATATGTCAGTTATTAATAGTTCAACTTTGCCTTTTTCATGAATGAAAATACTGCTTTTATCTGTTAGCTGTGACGCATGCATAAACACCTCCCCACTTTTCAAGCTGGCTTGTACATTTCCAGAAAAACCCGTAATGTGTAAGTTTCCTTGCTGAATTACATCAATCATCACAGACCTATGTAAGTGATCAAGAC
This sequence comes from Tetheella fluctuosa, assembly GCA_951216915.1. NCBI lineage: Eukaryota > Metazoa > Arthropoda > Insecta > Lepidoptera > Drepanidae > Tetheella > Tetheella fluctuosa. The sequence continues at coordinate 10,674,669 of OX578226.1, read as the reverse complement.
GTATATTTCCCATGAGGGTTGTGAAATGTGACTTATCACTGTAGCAGGACTTCACCGCAATGGGACCAGCATGCGTTGTTACGGTGAAAGAGTTAGCCATTATGTTATGACATTTAATACCAGAGCTCAAGCCAGTTTTCAACTCTATGCAGCTGGCTTGCAGTCGACCATCTGTCTCCACCTGTCCCTCGGCACTCTCCACTCTAATATTCTGCGCCTTTATATCAGACACATTGATTGCGCCTTTCTGTGTCTTTACAACGAATTCTTCACCTTCCAACTTCGTTAAATGCACGGACGCATTCTCCGTTGTCGTAACCTGCACTTTTAATTGATAAGGTACCTGTATTAAGCAAACGTCATTCCTGTCTGATGAAGTATTCTTGTTCAGGAGCTCCAAACGCTTAGATGTCTGTTTTACTTGAAAATCGCTCGTATGCTTGCCCTGACTATAAAGTGTCATAGTCAGTTTGTTATGAGCTGTGAGATCGTTAACGTCGATCGGCTGTACTTTAACGTGTATGGGGCTTTCGATAAATATACTCGTATTGTTGTCTATCGTCTTCTCCACCGTCCTAACAACATTTAAGTTCTTGATATCGGGCAAATTGCTAAAATCTGCGACGGTTAACCTCAAAATCTTGAGGCACTTATGTAAGACTCGCTGCCCCATGAGAGAAAACATTTTGAATTATTTTACGCTTTTGCTGGTCTATAATGCCATGATTTTAGTCTCTAATTTAATTAATAAGTCCCATTTTCTCTTCCATTTAATTTGACAGAAATCAATCAATCAACACCTGATTTTGACAATTCTGTTTTTAAAATATCAACGTTTCGTTATACGCAAAAAAATTAAGATTGATATTTAATGAGATTATATTATCTTCTGTATTTTCCAGTATTTTCTATGACTAATCATCTATATTAATAATTTAAATTCATTTTATCTTATTTGCGTTCAGTTACAGTTAGTCGTGTAATATTTTTAAAATATTAAATGAAACGCTAGTCAAGGAATACTTAAAACTTAGAGCATAAAGCCAACGCTTATTATATACTCCAAAGAGTTACTTTGGGAGTGCTGCCATAATTCGACAAAACATCTTAACATCTCGTAGATTTTATAATAAATTACTGTTTTTTTAATTTCTAATTTTGGACGATGTTTCCCATTGGACTGATCTATTTCATTATTTATTTTATATCTAGTAACAAACAACAACATTTATACATGTAATTATATAACAAAATTTAACTCATGAGTAGCCTACGTATTAGTAGTAATAAAGTTTTTACATTCTTTTTTAGGGTTCCGTACCCAAAAGGTAAAAACGGGACCCTATTACTAAGACTTCGATGTCTGTCCGTCCGTCTGTCCATCACCAGACTTTATCAAAAGAACCGCGATAGCTAGACAGTTGAAATTTTCACAAATTATGTATTTCTGTTGCCGCTATAACAACAAATACTACAACAAATGCAATTTTTTTGCCGTTTTTATAGATAATGGTTCGGAACCCTTCGTGCGCGAGTCCGACTCGCACTTGGCCAGTTTTCTTATTTTAATAGTAGGTACCTAAGGTAGGTATAATACGGTAATATGTTAACTGAACTTTAAGCTGTAACGGTAATACTCAAAGAGGATATAATCACTACGTAATATTGTTACAATACAACCCAAGGACCCGCCCGAGGATCTGCCATATTTGTTTACCCTGTTGGACAGCTCGCTCAAAAAAATTGAATCAGTCAAGTCAGTCAGATATTTATTTAGTCAAATGGCGGCGTTCTACTAAAACTTTTCGAGGGATTTTTGAGATACGTGAGTCGCGATTTTTGTACAATCATTCATTTCATTTCACTCCGAGATTTCACTTGTTTTTTTGGATGGTGTTGCCAAATACACTAGAATTACAGCAGATTCACTGTATTTTTAAGCCATCTACTGGACACCGTATTTTTCCAAAAAATCTTCTGACGACGACGTAAACAATGCTCTTTCAGTAGTTGTTGATTGGTTTACTCTTAATAATTTATTTATTGCTCAACGAGAAAACACCAAATATATCAGATTCAGTCAACCCAATTGTAAGTCATTTGAACACAGACATTGTTATTAAAGTCGAAAAACTGGATCTTGTTGAAACACCCGTATTTTTAGGTATCACTTTAAGTATGCTGTAAAATATAGATACTGCATTTTTATTTTAGCTTTTACTGTATTTTTCTCCGAAATGCCGTACTTGGATGAATACGACACCGTATTTTAAGAACTCTAGTTTGGTAACACTCACATGTCAGACAGACTGACGTAAGTAAGTTGTATTCGATAGGTATATATTTGGATGTACCTATACATACAATAAGAATTTTTGTCCCGTGAAATATATAATTGCTTCCAAAAAATATTACCGCGGACAATCTCTCTCAATCAATACAGGTATCCATTACTCTTTAAATGTGAAATAGTTTACCTGCGGCTCCGGCGCTTCCAGCAAAATGAATGCTGATTTAAAAGAAGGATTTTCTCGTATAAAACCTGTGTGTGATGTGATGATGGTGTGCCCAACGAAGGATAGCATAGCTGCCTTCATATCCCGGGTATCGGATCTGAAGAGAGAGGTGGTACAAGAGTTGCAGCAGTACTTAGTGTTTCCACTCATTACGCATATAAAATCTAAGGAGCTTGAGTAAGTCACATTTGTTTACACCATTATTATCAATTTCTGGTGCACCAATATATTACAATTTATTTGTGTTAGGATGTAGTGAGCTGTTGAAGAGTTGACACACTACATAGATAGATTTCAGTAGGTACAATAAATTGTTTACATCTATACTATCATACTTTTACCTTATCACTGTTACACAAGCTATGGATGATACCTGAGTGCTATGTTAAGTTAAATAAATATTACCTTTTAGTTTATTTTATTACTAGCTACCCCCTTGCGGTTTCACCCGCATTCCCGAGGGACCTTGTGTTTTACGGGATAAAAAGTAGCCTATAGCCTACCTCGATGAATGGGCTACCCAACACTGAAAGAATTTTTCAAATCAAATGTATAGTATAGTAAAGTAATAGTATTTCCTGAGATTAGCGCATTCATACAAACAAACTCTTCAGCTTTATAATATTAGTATAGATTCACATGAATTTCCTAATTAAATAGATAGCATTAATGATTTATTACTAGTTACTTATACTTAAGATAAAAGGAATTTAGAGACAAATCTATGTAGTTATTTTTTCTAATCAAATATAACAGAAGTACACTCAGTCCTACAATAAATACCCAACATTTTTTTTCTTGTTTATTGCAATAACAGTTATAAATTTGGGTATATTTCTGTAATTCAAACAAATATTTAATTTCTTTTCTATTATTAGATAACAAATAATGTAAAATTTTAACCACTTTTCCTTAAGCCACCCACCACATTTTGCAGTTAATTGATCCTAGTGGCTTAATAATAAAATTTCAGGAAGAAGCATGAGATAAGATCGGGATTGGCAGATGCAATGAGGGTAGTTCTAGAAAAGGTGAAGGTGAACAGCTTTGAGATGTGTATAAAAGTAGAAACGGGTCTATTGCGGTTGATATTTGATAACTCTAAGCCCGGAATGAGTAAGAATACTTTTTTTAATATCATACATATTCATTTTTAATTTTAAACTTAATTTAATGTGGTTTTTGAATAATTTGCTTTAGTAAATGGCAATGGCCTTAGCCAAGGCCTTTAGCTTAACTTAGCCTTTAGCTTAACTTAGCCTTTAGCTTAACTTAGCCTTTAGCTTAACTTAGCCTTTAGCTTAACTTAGCCTTTCGCTTAACTTAGCCTTTGGTTAAGGCCCTAAAGTACTTATGAAGGCCCAAGCTATTGAAGTTACCACCATTTATGACCAATAGTAAGCAATAATATTTTAAGAATGTCAAAAACAGATGCACAGAATACTCAACCCTTTATAACAATTGTTTAGTTATAAAAACATACCTAGAAACTCCTCTCTTTCTATCATAAAATACTATCCCTTTCCGATGTGGTTAACTGAAAGTGTACCGCGCCAGAGTCTACCGGCCACATGTCACATGTATGTGTGTCATGTCACACATATTTTCGTTCCTAAACTGCAAAGTTTACCTCACGTAACTAAGTACAGTACATATACATTCTCTTCTACCGTAACACATTAGGGTCGAACCTCATCTGACCGCTAGGCAAATGATATTTCATCTAAACTGACGGGCAACGGAAATTCATCTATCTATCCCTTTCTGTCATACAAACATACCGTACGCTAGAGCGAGATCATTTATTGTGAGCGTTCGTACTCTGCGGCATTGCGGATTCTGTTGTTAAATGTCTCTTGTTCCAGCGGATGATTTGTTTGAGCGAAGGGATGGAGATAGAAGAATTTCCGTTGCTCCTTCGTCAGATGAAATTCAACCCAAATAAGATTGTACAACTTTTTTGTTTTACAGTTGCTGATGTCCCAGAGGAACTAAAGCACAGTGTAATAAGGTGTCTCACAGAATTAATGCTTAACTTGGAAGATAGATACAGAGAGCAACTGCTGACTACTCAAGTGGCACTTATTGCCCAAGCTGTGTTTGTTTCTGTTCATATTGCTAAACTGGAAAAACTTAGAGCCCTTAGGTAATCTATAGTTTTAAATTATATTGATATCTTAGAATAAGTCAGCTGGCTTATCATTATTCAGCTCTAATAGGCTGCCATGTGACTTCAATTTCCCTGTAGTTTGTTGGCTCAAGATGGTAAGCAGACATACAGGGTGATTTTTTAGTCACTGGCAATACTTGCAGGGGTGGAAGTACACATCAATATGAACAGCTTTTATTATGAGACCAACTCTGATATCGCGTAAAATAAAATGGTCGCTTCAACTTTTGTATGGAACAGCTGATATTTTTTTCGTGATTTCACAGTTAGTCCCATGATAAAAGTTGTTCATATTGATGAATACTTCCACCCCTGCAAGTATTGCCGGTGAATAAAAAATCACCCTGTACAAACCCTGAAGATCTGTCAGATAAGCTATCCGGAAAACCAATAAGAATTTGCTTATAACATTATGTTATTGTATATTTAGATTAGCAGCAATAAAATGTGTAAAAGCACATACAGCAAACAATGAGAAACGCACAGGCAAAAGCACAAACACCAAGCTGGAGACCTTAACAGTAGACATGTTGTCCAACATACTGCCCGGAGTATTGGCAGCATTGCAGGATGTCGCCACGTGTGCTGATAATCCGGGACATGCAGTTGTTGTTGTAAGTTTAGATTTTTTTTAAACGGCATCACTGTTGTATTTAAAATCAAAGTCAAGCCATTTCTCCTATTACATAGAGAGGGTACTGACTTCTGTAACACAGATTTAGACCTAGCTCAGAAGTCAGGAACTTCATTACAATTGAATGAAATTTTATGTACATACTAGCGGGCCCGACAGACGTTGTCCTGTCCAAACGACTACGACGATTACGACGCCATCTACCGGGTCCAATTGTATTTTCAAACCATCCAGGGACCCACTCATATATACACACAAAAATTCATCCAAATCGGTCTAGCCGTTTAGGAGGAGTAAGGTGACAAACACATGTACAGAATTTTATATATTACTAGCTTTTCGCCCGCGGCTTCGCTCGCGCAGACTTTATAAAATGTCTATAACTTTTTCCCCGTTAGCCAATTTCGACGAAACATTGCCTATTTATTCACTGATAAAAGTTTCAATTTGACAGCACAATCCCCATTTGAAAAGTTTCTATTTGACAGCAAAATCCCCATTAACAAAATGATCCGCTCGACCGATTTTGTGCAAACTTCACATAAATTATCTACTAAATAGTCCGAACAAAGCCTAAAAATTTGGTTTGGATAGGTGAGCCCGTTCTTGAATTATAAAATTACAACGAAAAGTGGCATTTATTTTTATATATATAGATAGATAGAAGAAGATGTAAATAATCTTATCTTAATAATAATATATATAAATCTCCTGTCACGATGTTTGTCCGCGATGGATTCCTAAACTACTTAACCGATTTTAAATTAAATTGGCACACCATGAGCAGTCTGGTCCAACTTGAGAGATAGGATAAACGGCTGGACCGATTTGGATGAAATTTTGTGTATGAGTTGGACAGGACAACGTCTGTTGGGACAGCTAGTATATATATATATTTCTATGAGAGTATTATAAAGGTCGAATTTACTGTAGTTACCATCGGTTTAGAAGTCTGCCTTCAATTGAGAAGTACCGGGAAGAAACTCAGCAAGGTTACATTTTTTATGTATACAAGGAATCAGGCTGGTTTTGTCCTTATTCAACTCCTATTATTGTTATTAGTTTGGATTATCTGAATAAAGATTTCTTTTCAGGCATCATTAGAAGAAATCCGCCGAATACTATCCCTCACAATGAATGACAAATATTTGATCAAAAAAACTGAAATCACTGCTGAAGATTTTGCCAAAATGATCAATGATAAAGTTCAAATAAAGGAGAATGAAAACACAGATGTAAGCAGTAAGGGTAACTGATTATTTTAGAGGATTTGATTACAACTTTTATTGTGTTACTCGGTACTTAATACCTGTTGGGATAATATCATATAGCTCACAAAGTTTTGAGGTACCAGTGGGCATTTACGAGATGGCGATGTGACGTTTGTTAGCATAATATTTTTGTGTAAAATCGCGTTTTTTTTTAAAACCTTATCTAAATACAAAATTTTATCCAGATAGTTATATCCGACATACACGTTTTAAATATTTTACAAGAATTTGCTCGTTTAAAGTTATAATATAGATATAACTAGCTGTCCCCCGCGGTTTCACTCGCGTAGCGGTTTTAAAAATAGATAAAAAAACCTTTTCTCAGACCTACCCGATACGTACACAAAATTTCATAAAAATCGGTCGATCCGAGAATATTATCTATTAGATAAGATTAGGCTTCGTACAGTGAGATTGTGGTCAAACAAAAATCTATACAGTATTATAAAAAAAAAACTTTAAATTTTAAAAATCAAGTGCAGCTACTTGAACACCGGTAGGTGCTTCAACTTGAGGGTGATAGCCACCCAGGTGGATACTATAAGATCTTTTTCTTACGAAACCTTGAATTTCGTGCTTGAAGAAGCTCATTGTAGGATTCGAACCCACGACCTTAGTCACGGCATCCGACGTCACTACTAAGCTATCATCGCCTTATATAACTAGCTTCCGCCCCGCGGTTTCACCCGCGTTCCCGAGGGATCTTATGCTTTCCCGTAATAAAAGCATCATATGTGTTAATCCAGGGTGTCAGTGTCAGCTACCTCCATACCAAATTTTATCAAAATTAGTCCAACCGTTTGGGCGTGAAGAAAAACACACAAACTCACAAACTTTCGCATTTCCAATATTATAGTCTGATTTGATTGGAATAAATAAATCAGAAATAGGCAAACTAGCTAATGAAAAATAGAAATTCACATCTAATATTTCAGGTAAGAATCCTAAAGATATAGTGAAGAGGACCCCGGAGTGGTTCGCGATGGCTGGTGATAAGTTGACAGTTGTGACTAAGAGTCTTGTCATGTTGAGGATGCATGAGCATTCTAAAGTGAGGCGGGAGCTTGCCGTATTGTGTGCTACATTACTCACCGAGTGTAATTCGTTAGTATACTTTTTGTAAAAAATAAAACTAAACTAAACCCAACCCGGTCACGCTTCGCTGTGGCTTTTCCAAAAACAATCCGCCGTGTATGAGGGATGATGGCCCAAAATATTTATTATTAATATTCCATTTATTAAAATACATCTATACTAATATTATAAAGCTGAATAGTTTGTTTGTTTGAACGCGCTAATCTCTTCTTCTCATCTTATATTTTCCCGGGATTAAAAGTATCCTAGGTAATCCAGAATATATCCTACCTGTGTTCCAAATTTCATCAAAATCTGATCCGCTGCAACGGAATAGAATGGTAACAAACATACAAACATTTATAATATTTATTATTCGAAAAATTAATATGAAATATATTTCATAAACCAATTCCTTCCAGTACGATGCAGTCATCGACACCATTAGCTCTAGACGTGCTCATCTCACTATCGAAGGATGATCACCCCGAGGTATCAAAGTACTGTACCAATGCGGTGAACGCTTACTTCACCAGCGCGTCTCAGGAGACGAAACAGAAGACCATGGACGCCTTGTGCGAGAACTTCTACACTTTATTACCTAGTTTGCCGAGGGTATTGAATAACATTGGTAAGTATTTTACTACCTGATCCCCGCGGTTTCACCCGCGTTCCCGGGATAAAAAAATAGTCTATAACCTACCTCAATAAACGGGCTTTCAAACCCAAAAAGACTTTTCAAATCGGATCAGTAGTTTCGGAGATTACCTCCTACATCCAAACATAAAACTTTACCTCAATAATAGTGTAGATTCAAATAGGCCTTCAATTGAATATTCTGACCCTAACGCACGGTTCGGAAGGTTGCTTTTACTGTGAAGAGTCAGCAATGATCTCAAAATACTAAGTGTTAAGTGACTTAGTAAATTAATAGATAGCAAACTCGTACAGACTAGCCCCCACAAGCAGCACCTGTTCACAAGTATGACGCATGTGGCAGCCATCGACTTCCTCGCTCATATTGTAGGGAAGTGAGCGGCCAGCCACACGACGCTGCCGCAAGTATATGCTCTTAAGTTAACATGACTAACTCCAGAAACAAATAATAAAAAGAAAAAGTAGTAACCAAGAGCTATATTTATTTAGTACAATCTCTGCTTAGTTTGTGATCAGATGGCCCAGGATATTATTATTATTGTATTATTTCCAGATTCATCGAGGAAGCTGTCGGCTCTGAATTTATTGGTGGGGTACATGGCGGCGCTGTGTGGCGGCCACACACAGCAGCCACAGCGGCCGCAGCGGCTGACGACGGCGGTGAGCGCGCCCCACTGCATGCAGGCGCTGTGCGCGGCGCTGCTGCAGGCCGGCGCCTTACATTCACACCTCAGTTTACTCACGCGACAGTCTGCTAGAGGTAACCGAGTGCTGCTCTATTTAGAAAGAAGAAACTAAATAATGTTCCTTAAATCTTGTCCATACCATTCATTCGTCTAGCTGATCCTTTAAGGTGTTTTCACCGCATTAAAAAGCATATTCTGATGAAATAGAAGTTCGGGTCAATAGACATTTTCAAATCAATCGTTTAACATACTCGCTCGCAACACGACTCCTTTCGGAGTCGGCGGTCAAGACGCAACTAACACGCCGGTACGCTCCCAGGCGCGCCCCCCTCGCCCCCCGCGCCCCCCTCGCCCCCCGGGCCGGCCCCCTGGGCGTCGCCGCGCCACGTAGAGTCGCGGGAGTGCTCGCTGCGGCTGCGGGAGGCGTGCCGGCTGCTCGCGGAGGCGGAGTGCGCCGAGCTTGTGCTGGACGCGCTCCTGGACCTGTTCCGACTGCAACCGGCCTCCGAACACATCTACATTGTTAACTTGATGCTGGCCGGTGAGACACGTTTTGATACAATTTTCACATTTATAAGAAAGTTTTCAAATAAAATATCTGTAATTGAGAACGAAGCGTGGCAGCGTTTCGAAAACGATCAAACTAGAAAAAGTTTAAAAAATAATATTTGAGATGTGATTTTATAAGAAATACATTAGTATAATTATGTTAGTTACGCTTGGACGAAATAAATTTTTAACCAAAAATAAATAAAATATTAAAGTAAAATAATCATATAAGTACTCAAATCAAACTTTTGTACCTATACATAGGTTTTTAATTATACTGGATGGATATTTTGAAATGGCATATTTTCGAAAACTGTTGTTGTTAGGTCCGTCCGTCACGCACAATAACTTCTACTATGGGACCGACACTAAAATCACGAAAAAAATAATTCATACATTTTTATAGAGCTGACCTTTAGTATAAAAAGTTTATTCCAGATAATTAAATGAAAAAAAAAAACTCGTAAATTAAAATCTTCCGTTTGTGATGTCAGTTTATACTTTTTCAGCACCTAATGCCTCGGAGAACCTAGTGACGCGAATACTAAATACTTATATAGAGGAAGACGTGTGGTATTTACCGCTAGAGGTGGGCAGCGGGGAGGCGCCACTTACTAGTGAGGAGACACTGGATGTCTCAGTATATAACCCACGGGCATGGATAAAAGAAAGTGTACCCGGTAGGTTAAAAAACTGTCTAATTTAACTAGCATTATGTTTAAAGCCTCACAAAGCTAATAAAAGTGGCGTCAAATTAAATCTTGTAAATATTTGAACCAGATCTATACGAAGGCGCAACAGAAACCCGGTACACGGACATGAGCTACAGAGCCCCCCGCCGGCCCCCCCGCCGGCCGGCCGGCCGCTGCGCCAGCCTGGCCGCGGCGCAGCGCAACATGCTCGTGTCGTGTCTACTCACGGAGGGCGTGGGCATCGCCGCCAACATGTTGATGCACAATTATCAACCTTATCTGTTGAAGACTTTGTGCTTGATTTTGGAGAGGGTCGGTAAGTATTTTAACTCTTGGCTTGTTATGGAACGCGTGTCCCAAAACTACATACAAAATAGAAATAAAGATTCAGTTATAAACCTTTACTTATAATTTCATAAAAAAAATAGTAATAAAGTGTTTGTCTTTCTACCATAGTGGACTATTTCAGTTACTATTAAAATCCAAGTCGTCATTATGTACATCTACATATTTATATCTTGTGCTTTTGGGAATTTATCTCTTAAATTTGCATTTCGAAATATTGGAAGTAAACTCGATCAACTAAAGTAAAAGTTACTAAGTTACTATACAAAAGTTGATCGTTGATCGGTCTCCATCTTGTCTAGGGAAAAATATCAGTAAAAGAAAAAAAAAAACAAACAAACGTCATTATGCAGCCCAGAAAATGATATGCATAACTAACTTCCGCCCCGCGGTTTCACTCGCGTTCCCGAGGGATCTTGTGTTTCCTGGGATAAAAAGTAGCCTATGTGCTATTCCAGACTATAATCTATCTCTGTGCCAAAATTCGTTCAGATCCGTTCAGCCGCTCTGGCGTGATTGGGTAACAAACATCCATCCATCCAAACAAACTTTCGTATTTATAATATTAAGTAGGAGTAGGATGATAAGTATCGAGCTCAATCTCCTCAATACATATAAAATGCACTCTGTGCGTTCATTTATAACTCGAAGACCACTCCACGGATTTTGACGTAGTTTTTAAAGTTTCATAATACTGAGGAGCAAGGGCTATTGGCCCTGAAGGGTAGGTCATCGTGACTGAGGACCGCGGTCCAACTGTTGATGTTGGAAGCTCGTGTATATAATGACGAGTGCTCAGGAAAATTCGATAGTGCGATGTAGAATCTTGTGGCGCCATCTTTCCACGGATAGTGGAAGTTTCTTGTATAATTAATAGATGTCGCTACATTTATAGGAGGTTTAAAGAAACCGCGGGTACAAAGCGAGTTAATTATATGTATACATTTAATATTTCAGGTAGTAAATACGAAATGCTGCATTTAGCCGGGCTAAAGGCAATAAATGATATTGCAACAGCATGCGGACACAACAGTGTAGTCGAACTGATCAAATGCAATGCAGATTATTTTACTAATGAAATTACTGGGAAACTGAAAAAGGTAACTTTGATTTATATTACCGAGCGAGATAGATATAATTTTATAAGTTATTTGTCATTAGCGAGAAAGAGATAGCGAACTAAAATCTACTTTTATCTATTATTGAATGACACAATTTTTTCGACACAAATTGAAGATTACTTGAACATGTAGTACAATTTTGGATACGTTTTATTATTTCTACGATTATTTATTCATACCCGCGTTCCTAACAGATATTATTTTGATACTGTTTTCACGAATAATTTGTGTATATAAATTGCACTCGAGCGTAGCCGGGGCGAGTCGCTAGTATTAGATAAAACATGGCTATCATCAATTTTATCTGAATGGTTCGGCTAATAGTAACTGGTAATAATTGTTTCAGTCATGGAATTGCCAATCGGCTTTGCAAATATTATCGGTAGTGATGGAATACAGTGATACCAGTATATTGGATTGTCTCTATGGTATCGTACAAGATGTAAGTAGGTTCTTATAGTGCCAAAATTATTGGTCGAATTAGTGACAACTGTGAAAATATACCTTATTGCTTTATGATAAGATTCACCTTCAATTGTTCATGTTCCATAATCAAAGTCAAAGCCATTTATTCAGTTTAGGCCCTAGATGGGCACTTATAAACGTCGAAGCTACTGAAGTTACCACCGGTTTGGAAGTCGCCTTCAACTGAGAAGAACCGGCAAGGCTTTCCGACCGCGAAAATGTTGCTTTTTTCCATAAAATTATATTAGATTAAATTAATAAATTTTTAAAACAATATAATAAGCATAAACACAAAAAAATAACAACGAGAAATATAAGTTTTAGAAATAGTCAATCAATTGATATTTTTTGCAGGTTTTAGTTCAAAGTTGCGACGTATATCATCAGAAAGATCTATACGCTTACTTACAAGTATTTCTAGCATTCATTGAATGCATAAAAAAATGGTTTCCTTACAACGATCCGCAAGAAACCAAAAATAAACCCAAAAATGATGATACTAAAATAGATTTATTAAAAGATGTTAGAGAGTATGTAAAAAATACGGAAGTATCCGAGCAGTTGCTAAGCAACAGTGAGTTTGAGCAAGAGACTGGTAAGAGTTTAGATGAAATGTACAATGAAGATCTGAAGAATAATGAAGAAGAATTATTAGATTACGACGATACAGTTGCGCGTGAGTATAATTATCTTATTCAGACCCACTCGGTTGCCATTCCGATCGGAAAGGACGATTTTATTTCGATAAATTTAGGCTGCTGCTGTGTTAGTCCAGAATTCATTTGCCACGATCGTGTACCGATCAACTGCCTCATTCCAAATAGAACTCTGAAATTAGAAAATAGGAGCCATCCTATTCAGTAGACTACTCAATCGGTTTGTCTACCCGATCGGGACCGCAACCGAGCAGGTCTGAATAAGGGGGTATGTATGTTTAAATTTTTTATACATACACAAACTTTTTCATTTATAATGTTTAGTATGATTATAATTTCATAATATCCACAGCTGGAAAACCTCCCCTCCCTCAACACATATCAGTGACAGTGATTGTCCTCAAACGCTGCCTCAACTTCATCACGTCGCGACAGCGTGACGACGCGATCTTAGCTTTACAAGTTCTCAACCAAGGTCTTCCCATACTACGTCCTTATGAAGACGAATTACTGCCACTAGTGCATCTATGCTGGGCACCGTTAGTATCAAGGTTCGAGACTAAGGAGCCGGTGGTTATGAGGCGGGCGTTCGATTTGCTTGTCACTATGGCAGATGTTTCCAAGGATTTTATAAGGAGTCGGACTGTAAAGTAAGTGGTGTTATGTCTTTGGTTGGGAAATAAGGATTATTTAATTATAGAAATTTAGTTTTAATTTTTTTATTACACATCAAAATTTGTTGAAAAAGATTATCTGACAATTAGTTAATTAAAATATTAATTGTACATTTCATAATCTCCAAACACTTTTTTTTTTAATCAAAAATGCGAAAATTGCTTCAGAATGTATTTTTGCTCTGCAAGTTATAATCTACACTGATAATTTTACAATAAGGTCCTAAATCAATATTAAATATTGTGATGTTGATGAACCTTAATTTCGAGCAATAAGGTTGATATTTCTATAAAATTCATAACTTTAATGTCACCATGTGTAGTGAGTTGAAAAATGCAATATAGGTTCAGCCAGTTTGATCCCAGAAACTCACTTCTCATATTAATTTGTTATATATTATCACAGAGAAGTACTTCCACACATATACACATACCTGCATAAGTCGTCACAGGACAGTTACTTGAAAGACGCCGGCTCCTCGTACCGCAACAGTCAAGCGTACTCGCTCCAATTGACCGCATTGGACGCTCTGCCACACTTGGCCATTGACCTCGGACTTGAAGACGAAGCTCTTGAAGAAGCTATGGCATGTGTTGACGCTTATTTGTCTAAGAAGCAGCCGAAGCCACTACAGGTGAGAGAAATAGGACCTTATTTTTACTATGTATAAGGTCTGTGTTTGACTACTGTCTTGAGATTTTTTTATGTCAGAACGCTGACAAGCAAGTGGGCGGTTCACCTGATGGTAAGTGGCTACCATTGCTTACGGACATTAGCAATACCAGGAGGAGGCAGAGGTTTTAATCCCGAGTACAGTACGTTTCACTAAAGATATTTTAATTTGTGTACACTGTACAGCGTCACTCTGGAATTAGATTCACCTTATTATAATTTCTTCAATAAATTGTACTTCGCCAATCCTTAATCTCTATCCTAACTTAGTACAGCTAAACGAATTTTATTGTTTTATTAACGACTTTTATTAAATTCCAGGTATCAGCTGTAAATTTTTTCAAGTCAATCCTGGACTATGACTATGGCGCCGCGTGGCATCACTTACGGAAGCTGTGTGGCAACGACCTTGTACTACAACCACCGAACATAGACGGCATTGAGTTGGAACCAGTCGTAGGCACGCCGTACCTTCCCGTTAACAAAGACTATGAAAATAATGTTAAAATGATATTTGATCATATGGTATCGTAAATAAAGTATGAAATGTGCTGTCTGAATTGTTAGTGAAATGCGCATTGATCGGAGTGGAATGGAACGTGAAATGTAAAAAAATACCAACCAAGTGTGAGTTGGACTCGCGTACCGAACGTTCCGTACTAACTTGTAGGTGTGTAAATAGTTCATTCTTCAGGGGAATCGCAATGAAATGAGACAAACTTAACTCTTTCGTTTATAATCGAAAAAACAACTACAAGACGGTATTCAGATTTTTTCCTTTACTTGTGTTATAAGGCATTGCTTCATACCAAATTTCATGATTCTAAATCAACGGAAAGTACCCTATAGGTTTTGATTCCCTTGCTAGTCTCAAAATATGCGGCATAAACGGCCGTATCTTTTGATTGCGTTGACTTAGAACTTTGATTTTTTGACAGCTCTAAGGGATTGCAGACCTGAGTTTTTGATATTAATTTCAACTTGATACCTCCACGTGTTCCTGAGAAAAAGGTCGTGACAGACAGGCAGACAACGAAGTGTTCCTATAAGGGTTCTTTTTTTCCTTTAAATGTACGGAAACCTAAAAACAATTTGATCACATCACACAAGACATCTTATACCATGACTGACTATCACTAACATTTCCAGGAATAATACCCCCAGGATGTAGGGGTCTCATGTAGGGGTCGCAGGAGTAACAGCGGGGCAAAAACGAATTAATAATTCGCTTAATGCAGTCACTGCATTGTTCCCTATAGTCACAGCTAAAAAAAATTGCCTAAAACATTCCTAAGTAATTGAAACCGCATCAAAATCTTTGTTACGGTTCTCGAGTTATAACGAACAGAGAGACGTTATATAATCAAGAATAAGTTTAATAGGATCTATCAAGTCGGGTGTTTAAAAAAACGAAAACAAATGGCAGTAATTCAACTTTATTATATACAAAAACTCATTTGCCATAGAGAACAAATACCCATTTATTTCTAAGTATACAGTTAATATATCTGTTGCAACCGCTCACACCTTAAAACTCAGTCTAACCTGGTTCAATTTTATTTGATTTTATTTCTCGATCGTCA
Organism: Tetheella fluctuosa; assembly: GCA_951216915.1. NCBI lineage: Eukaryota > Metazoa > Arthropoda > Insecta > Lepidoptera > Drepanidae > Tetheella > Tetheella fluctuosa. Next base: position 10,658,903 of record OX578226.1, on the reverse strand, counting down.
AACACTAATTCGTCGGTCTTGATCATGAAGAAAACTTTCAAAGAAACAATAAAATGAAAATTAGTACTAAGTTACGAATCAAGATGTGAGGGGCGAAATATTTGTATATTATATCTTGCTTTATAACAAAAACGTATCGACCACACCTTTATCTTAATTACAAAATAACTAAACTTAATTGGTAACATTTTCATCTTACCTTTTAACTTTCCTAAATACTGCCTTTGGGATAGCCACTATACTGAAATTAATTATAAAAATATGTACTTGTATACAAGGTTAATCGAAAAGAGTATACTGAGTCGCGAGTATCAAAGAACCCGTGGGAAAATAAGTAACATTTAAGTTGCACGCAGATTTCATAAAATCAATGGCCGACTTTTTGTTGAAGAGGCCCTATTAAGAAGTGAAGATATACTTTCTAAGAAGAGAAAGTAGGACGGCGACATCGGTCTTGAGTTAGGGTTAAAGTGTAAAACTTCTGCTATCTCCCTTTATCCAAAACTCAATAAATATTAATAGATTCAGAGGAATTGTAGTTTTAGCAGTGTATATGATAAATTATGTTGTGGCAACCCTATTACCAGCTGTGTATACAGTACATAAGATGTTATGGACCCCAAAATATAGTAAATAATTAAACAAAAACTTTTAAGTTTTTAGTAAAACTTTAAATTCCCAATGACAGACTTTTCAGATTAATCTCGTATAAAACACAATAAACTAAATCATATTTAGTCATTAATAATTTAGTGATGAATTTTAAACATTCAATTCAATGGCGTATCCCTTACATTGAATAAAAATGGCATCAGTTAATAAAATTGAATTTAGGGGGATAAAAAAATAAATAAAAACAAATTATAGTGGAGGAGTGATAATTTAACTTCAATTTGTAACTGTATGTACGTAATGAATGTTGTTTCTGACTATGAAACAAAATAAAATATTTCGTCAATAACATAAAAACTATATGAAAAGAAAAGAACAATATTTATACGCATACATTTCAACTGATTGCAATGCTATACAATTCTTTTCATCAGTTGGAAAACGCCCTTTAAATAAACATAATAACAAAGAAACTGCTTCATAATACAACAAATTAAAAACGTTTACCTTAACTGCTAGTTAACAACTCTGTGTGAGCAAATACTAATGAAATTTTATGAACCCATATTTCTCAATATTACAGTAGGAGATGACATCGTTGCCTTGTCTCCGTTATGGGACTTACTTACTTTTCTTTCCCTTTAAAGGTTAGTGTTTAACCACAATCTCTCCAAGTTTCTTTTAAATCGCTTGTTTGATCGAGAATTGAATTTATTAAATTGCGAAAAACAATAAAAAATAAGTCAATTGTTATACTTTTATAGTATTGTCCTACTGTTGTATTTTCTTCAGTTTATATTGAAGACAAGGCAATGACGCGAAAATGAATTATAAATCACTCACGAGATCTTTAGTGCACTAGAAGACGATATCGTCATGTCGCACTGTATTGTCCCGGAACGAGACTTAACGCGCGGGTGCTACCTAGGTAGCAACTGGATCTACTTACTAGAATTCGCGCCACCAAAGAAGTCCCGTGGAATGAATTAAAATCGATTGTATTTCTTCTAGCATAGAGGTGGCCGTACGAGACTTCTTTGGTGGTGCGGATTTTATACTGTACGATTTTGCCACTAACCTCGTGTCACCCGGGCTTTATATTATAAATAGCCATTTTTATTTTTGGGATATGTAAAATTTCCGACATATTTGGCGATTAAATGCAATCAGAGATAATTATTTAAAGGGAACAACAATATGTTAGTGGTATTCACCAGTATGTCGGTAGCGTATTACTTATTAGTATTGAAAGGGTATGTAGGATTTACAAAGTGAATAATGTAATATTAATTTAAATGTTAACATTTTCATACAATAACATCTGAATTGATTTAGACGAATTTTATATCTTTTTTCTATTCTGTCAACCAAAATCAGAAATATGATCTGTTCCATATGAAAAGTGGACAAAGTTACAAACATATTGTATACATAGTAAAGTGGATAAAGTAACAGGTAATTTATATAAATGCTCTGTCACTAATAAATACATCATACTAAATAATTTTTTGTCACCTTACTCATAATTTCCTATACCGCATTATTAGAAAAATCTAATACGAAAATTGTAAATTTTCTATAAACATGGATAGTTCATATGTTTAAAAAAAACATTACGCATGCTATATGGCCGACCTCATAGATAAGATCAGAAAGCAAGGTGACGAATTCTGGAATGGTTTTTTTTTATAAATTCGATATAACAAACCATTTTTAAATAAATAATACATCTAAATTGCACTAACTACAATTTTACATTAACTTTACTCTATCGATTATAATATGACCCATTCTACCGCGGTGGTATAACACACAGGAAATAAATTACGTATCCTAAAACAACACTGCAAAAGAACGTATTGTCTATATATAAAGAAAAGTCCTGACTCAATCACAGACTGACTAATGCCGGATTTTTCAAAATCCAACCCCCAAATGGGTTAAAATGGGTAAACGCGAGTGCCGCGGGATGACAAGCGAGTACCTAACTAAATAAATAATCATAGTGAATTCGAAACATTGATTAGTACAAAAGATATTTTATAAACCCCGCATAATAAAATAGTTTTTAGTTTATTCCATCCAATTTCTATAACAATCTTTTTTTGGTACGACTACTATGATTCTTTAATAATTAATGACAAAATACACATATACAATATCCACAGAATTTTCGCGAAACAAACATTGTCAGTAGTAATTTAATAAAAAAAAAACTTTTGCAGCGTTGTTTTGTGAATAAAAATCCGGATCACATTATGATCAATAACACAAACCGATTTGAACAGATTTGATCAGAAACGCCTCAGTACAGTTAATTCATATCTATAAATATATTATTGTTGTGTAATTATTTATTTACTTATGTCAATATTCACTATGCACGATCACAAAACTAATATTATATTTTGTATCATAAAGTCCATTTTAAATCAACGAAGTTTGGACCGTGTCAGGTGATGGCAGTGGCCGTGTGTGAGGAATGAATAATGTCCCAGAATATTTATTATTATTATATTAAGCTACAATTTTATACAATTTAGAACCTTATATATACGTACATTAATGCTTCCTATTTCAGAATGATAATTACAAGATTAGACTTGAAAATAAGCCGTAAGTCTTTCGTCCAGGATTTAAATTTAATTGTTGCAACCTCGACTTAAGATTTTATTCGATTCTGTCTAATGCCGGCAATATACACAATTTACGTTCATTTTTGTGACAGTCTATTAGATTGGGGAACCACACGTTAACACGCATGGGGCGTACGAATTAGCGTAAAATAAATTAGGCTTAGATTTTTTTAGCTTTGCTATGAAAATTAATTACATAAAATTATATAAATATTTATATTTTTCAGGTAAACTACTTACATTCTGCCTAACACATGAGCTAGTATTATTTACGACTTGAAATTTTTTTTTTGCCTATTGATTAAAAAGCACAAATCTCACTAGATGACTTCCTTAAATTCAAATTACGACCTTAAAATCCTAGAAACACGGTCCAAACTCCTCCGTCCACTCATCACTAAATGAGATACATCACTTCCACGCGAGCTTGAGTAACTTCCTCGATGCAAAGTATTTGGTGCTGTATGTGGCTAGGATTAAGGCTGCTAATACTATAGTGATCAGGTAGTAGTCGAAGTCGTCTTTCAAGAGATCGAAGGTTTTTGATGGCGCTACTCGAGTGTAGAATATATCTGATGGGAAAAAATAAAATTGAAATGTGTCTTGTCGAGTCAAATAGTTTAAGCTTATAAAAGATTGTTTGTTCCATAGAGTAAATAAATTGTATTATGAATTTATGTAAATTAAGTCTTCGTAAAAAGATAATCGAGGAGTTCGAGCAAGAAACATTTAAGTACTGCATTTAAATGTCGTAACTAAACTGTAAAATTCGCCATAATCAAAAAATCTACAGCCCGGTAGGTTTTGTGTGATTTCCATTATATGAACCGAAAGAGCCAGCGAAGCAGTTGCCGTGTAAAAAATTACAGGCTAGACTTTGAATAACCGGGTGGATATTTTTTTAGCATGACTAACAACATAGGTTTCGAAAATAAGTCTGAAAGATACATAACAAATATTAGTGTGGCCTAAATAGCTCCCTGAAGGACACCCACGATATGTAACTCAACTTACCCAGTCCGGTGGCCAACACGAGGCTGGTAGACTCTAGTCCGGAAGGCGCGGCGTGTATGCGAGTGACGCGGTGAAGCGTGCGGTTGTAGTTGAGGACGCCGTCCGCGGGCAGCGGCACGTCCGGCGACTGCATGCCCGGACCCATGCCCATGCCCATGCCCAAGCCCATGCCCGAGCCGTCCGACTCTAGCGCCAGCCAGGGCAGCTCCACCAGCGCGCCCGTTGATAGTGCCACTGTCATATACGATGGTAATGTATAATTTCAAAACAAAATTGGTTACACCGGATGGGACAGAACGACCGACATTCCCAAAAATAGATTGTGTCACTACATGTACATTTTTCCTCAAGGTTATGTTAAAATATTAAACAATTTCAAGTCCCAGCTTGTCTAAGTTTAACGAAATTAATTACAAAGTCAACCCTTTGTACATTGTTCGGGAAACCAGTGGTGTAGGCCTCCGACCTAAAAAAGCCTAGAAGACTGGCTTTCGAGTGCAGCTTCACACTTAAGTAGACGCTTTGGCGTCAAAATCGGACGATGCGATGTACGCTTGTCTTTCTACATGACAATGTGTGAAAGATGCTTCTAGTTCCAAGTGAAACTAGGTCTTATATAATATACTCACAGAGCACATGTTTGTCCGTCAGGGATCTCTCGGTAATGGTGTTAGCGGCTGCAGTGGGGGTGGCTGCTAGGATGTACGCTTGTCTCTCCACTATGGGTGATCGTTCAGAGTCGAAGGAACTGAAGGCGGCGCCAGCTGGTAACCATCGCTGTTTGCCTTCGTACAGTTCCATCGTCGCTGGAGGGTATAATACTTTATAAGCATAAAAATATACAGTACTAGCTAAACTCGGCTAATGAGGATCAATTTCTGGGAAATAATGATATCACCTGTATAAAAATAATCTAATAAAAGAGACTTGGGTAAAAAACTAGCAGAGAAGGAAAATAGGCTACTTTGTTGTTTAACTCCAAAATCTATGATTGATTGTATTTAATAGAAAGTTATATGTCTTACGTCAACGACTAAAAGAGTTCATTTTAGTTCTATTGACATTGTGGTCAAATGGCATATTGCAACGATACGAAATGGAGTTTAGGTTTTAAAGATTCATAATTGACTGTTAATTCAAATGGATTTAATGAAAAAATTATGTTACCCTTTGAACATTGATAAAATTTGACCATTTCCTGATTTTTTTCTACATTGATTCGACGCCGAAATAACACCGCGTCGCTATCACGCTCGTCGGTATACTTTCAGATAAAAATCAATATCTAAAGGAGATTTTTCAAAAATGTATGGAGTCCCGGCCAGGTCTTAGTACACTATACTCAAAAATAGGTAAAAATATATTAAACAGTTTCTACTAACTATCCATTTTCTTTTAAATGGCTTTGTTTTTTGGTACAAAACAAGAATTTACACACAGAATTGCAACACAAAACAACAAAAAAAAAATCAAGGCGGAAGCTGTCAGTGATCAATGAATGACATTAGCTTTTTGGCGGGAACTTGCGAAGTGACGTTGCGATTTCGTTTTATTTTCATGAAATCGGTGTATTTTGAGTTTTATTGAATGACATTGGTGGCGTTTTGTCTAATATAGATCAATACAAGTGCACGAGTGAAGTGAAATTAAATGAATGTGTGTATCGTGACTTTTCATGTTGTCTCAAATCAGTCAGTAAAACAGCCACTAATTTACAAAATCCTGACCGACTTGACTTGACTATATGTATACTAGATTTGGCTTCGGCCTATGTTATATTTGGATATCAGCCATAATTATTCATTTAAAACAATGAATTTATGATTAGGCTGTATGGGCTAGAACCCTTTGCCTGTCCGAAATAAGGGAAATCACAAAAAAACAAAAACACTTTAGTCTATGGTTACCTAGTTCTTTTTAACAACAATGTATTTGAGTCGCCATATTATTGCCATTGATGCAATTAACTGATAACACATTATTTTTGTATCAGAAAAGGACACGTCTAATAATTTTTTCTGTATTTTTCCTGAGTTTCATGGATTTTTCTCGATTTTATGAGTAAGTGTACATTGTCCTGGCCGGAATTGAAACATTTCTTTTGTTTCAACGACTTCGCACCGCTCTCGTGGGACTTTACTTGAGATACTAGCCGATAGTTGCAACACACTCAATCAATTCAACCGTATACCGACGTCGGATCGAAAAGTGACATTCGAAATCCTATAAAAAACATGGCGGCTACCTGTCAAAATTTATCGAATTTTTAACCGCCATTTTTTTCAAATTCGCAACGCGACATCGTTCGTCGTAGTCGTAGTCGTAGGGGAGGGGGAGGGGGAGGCGGAGGTGACTGACCGATCTCGGTGCGCCTCAGCTTGTCGTTGTAGTAGACGTAGGCGAGGCAGTTGTCGGTGTGCACGGCGAGCGAGGTGGCGCGCGCGTGCCGGTGGCCGCCCGCGCACCGCACCGCGCCGCTCGCGCCGTCCACGCACGTCGCGTACACCGTCTCTGTTGTACGACACGACACGACACGACACGATACAATATCTATATAATTTGCTGTTGTGTAAACGATTTCATTTGAAGCACTCTATAATGCAGTATAAAATTGTTGTCGAGCCGTGCCACTGTAAAACTTAAGCGGGGTTGCGCGGCCTGCGGGTCCCGGTGTACGGGTCCGCCCCGATAATTCGAGTGAGCCCGTAAACAAAATTCGACGTGTCACTCGAAAAACGTCGGCCGAATTTTTTATTTTCACCTAATTTCGACCCAACTCTAGAAATTTAACTTTTTTCATCACCTAAAACTGATGGCATAAAAAATATGTTAAATATGAAAACATAATTTATATCGACCGTAATGAACCACAAGAACGAATACGTAATAATTAAGGCCTATATAAAAAAAAAACCGGTAATACCTTTCTGCGTAGAGTCAGGTCCCTCGGTAATGAACAGGACCAAATTGGGATTGATGTACTTGTACAGCACGGAGCGGTCGGCGAGCACGCGGCCGGCGGAGTGCGTGCGCTCGGTCGCGGGCCGGCCCAGCGCCGCCACGATGCGGTGCCCCGCGCGGGGGCCGCCGCCCAGGTACAGGGACCACGTCTTCTGGGCTACCGCCGTCTGTCGACATTGTTACATTCATCCTCATATTCAGCCAACGGACGTCCTAAATAATCATACCCTATACTATAAGCTATAGGAAAGAATCCTATAGGCCCTATAGGATTCTTTCACTGACAAACTATATCAACTACGGGAGATAAACCTGTGTTTCACCACAAACATTTTAATAAAATGTTCATTAAATAATAATATTTAAAATCTGTCAATAATGTAAATAAGATTGAAAATTTGTCGCCAAGATTTATTGATTTATAAAAATATTGATCTAGTCTAACAAACAGACAATATTCGCGTGTTATGGTGGAAAAATATATACAAAATGAACAGTGACTTAGTTAATGAGTAAATAAATAACTGGCTCTCAAGTGCAGCTGCCGAAACACACCGTAAGTGTTTGGTGAAATATTACCTCTTTGAAGATATTTAAATTAAAGATATTTATAATATTACCTTTCCATCGTATCTGAGTGCGTAACCTTGAACTTTCGCCGTACTACGCTCAGCTACGTATATGTACATATTCTCGACAAGTGGCGCCGACGATGGCGGGAGCACCTGTAATACAGAAAAGTTCACATTTTTTTCTTAAAATTGCATTGACGATTTGAATATTCAAGATACTTCTTAAAATGTATACTTAAAATTTATAAAAAAATATATTATTTAGAATTATCTGAAAAAAAAATTTTTGTTTAGTCATCAGAAAGCAATACTTAATGAAATATATTTTTTAAGTGTGAGATTTAATGTTTCCAAAACATATTTTTCTTTTTACTTTGATACTACTTTTATCTTATCTAGTTTCTTTTTTTACAAAATAGTTTCAAAGTGGCTTAAATAGTGATAAATTCCACCCCCGCAAGTATTGCCAACGACTAAAAAAACACCTTGTATATGCCACAGTATAGTAAAATGAATTATGTTCTTTTTTAAATACGCGATGACTGATCTTTTGGCTATTATGACAAAATTAAAATTCACCAATCATAGAAAGGGTTTGCTTGTGTTATGAAATAAGGATTATCCTGTAGATGTGTTAGTTGGGTACGCTGGTTCCGATACTAACGAAGGGGCATACTAATTCTATGTTTTTATATTTCTATGTATCTTACCAACCACGCCAACCGGCCCGTCAATATAGCAGTGCAGTATATAGTAGTATAGTAGTACCTGCACGTCCTCGTCAACATCGAGCAGTAGGAGCGCGTGCAGCTTGTCCAGGTCGGCGCGGTGCAGCAGCGCGCACTGCAGCAGCGGCGCGTCCAGCTGGAGGGACCGCTCGCCCACCAGCGTGCCGCGGATCGGTTACTATATAGTAGTACCTGCACGTCCTCGTCAACATCGAGCAGTAGGAGCGCGTGCAGCTTGTCCAGGTCGGCGCGGTGCAGCAGCGCGCACTGCAGCAGCGGCGCGTCCAGCTGGAGGGACCGCTCGCCCACCAGCGTGCCGCGGATCGGTTACTATATAGTAGTACCTGCACGTCCTCGTCAACATCGAGCAGTAGGAGCGCGTGCAGCTTGTCCAGGTCGGCGCGGTGCAGCAGCGCGCACTGCAGCAGCGGCGCGTCCAGCTGGAGGGACCGCTCGCCCACCAGCGTGCCGCGGATCGGTTACTATATAGTAGTACCTGCACGTCCTCGTCAACATCGAGCAGTAGGAGCGCGTGCAGCTTGTCCAGGTCGGCGCGGTGCAGCAGCGCGCACTGCAGCAGCGGCGCGTCCAGCTGGAGGGACCGCTCGCCCACCAGCGTGCCGCGGATCGGTTACTATATAGTAGTACCTGCACGTCCTCGTCAACATCGAGCAGTAGGAGCGCGTGCAGCTTGTCCAGGTCGGCGCGGTGCAGCAGCGCGCACTGCAGCAGCGGCGCGTCCAGCTGGAGGGACCGCTCGCCCACCAGCGTGCCGCGGATCGGTTACTATATAGTAGTACCTGCACGTCCTCGTCAACATCGAGCAGTAGGAGCGCGTGCAGCTTGTCCAGGTCGGCGCGGTGCAGCAGCGCGCACTGCAGCAGCGGCGCGTCCAGCTGGAGGGACCGCTCGCCCACCAGCGTGCCGCGGATCGGTTACTATATAGTAGTACCTGCACGTCCTCGTCAACATCGAGCAGTAGGAGCGCGTGCAGCTTGTCCAGGTCGGCGCGGTGCAGCAGCGCGCACTGCAGCAGCGGCGCGTCCAGCTGGAGGGACCGCTCGCCCACCAGCGTGCCGCGGATCGGGTTCAAGCTTACTATATACCCGTTGCCTGTCTCCTGCGGTTACAAATATACTATGGTGTATGGATTTGTAGAAAAAAGGTTGAATTTTAAAGAAATTCACGCGGTATTGATGGATCTGATGTTATCCAGGGATAAAAGTATTCCATATGTTAAAACTTGGTATACATTTTATCCGGAACCATTCTAAATAAACAATAGTATTGAAATTCAGAAACAATAGTATTGAATGAAGCTTTTACTGTCTAACTTCGATTTAATCCAAAGTAGACTATAAACATTGGGCGTAGGGCTCACAATTCCCTGTTCAAGTTCAAGTAAGTGGGCAGTTGAGTTACCTCATGTTTGCCGACGACGGTCAGGTAGGCGTCGTGCGGCGGGTGTCGCGCGGACCGCCTCGTGAACACGACCACGTTCTCCGTGTCTAGGTTGGGCTCATAGTGTTTCCATAGAATTTCCCCCGAGAGATTGTCCATACCGAAAATCTGAAATATTTTGAATAATAACATCTCCAGGACATGGCCATCTGATCCCAAACTAAGCATAGCTTGTCCTATGGAAACCAGATAAATATATGTACTAATATAATACATTACTTTTTTTCTAAAATATACTTATTATATTACAAAAAGACATGTTCATGCACACAAATGTATATTCCTTGGTGGGAATAGAACCCATGACCTGTTTACGAGGCGCACGCCAGTAAAACTCTCAGTCGGCATGATTTCTTCCGACATCTTCAACAATCATCGTCATATTTCAGCAAATTTACACAAAATTTAATGAATTATATACCTAAACCTTTCTCATGAATCACTCCGTCCTTTGGTGAAAACCGTATGAAAAAACGTTTAGTAGTATTTGTGTTGTTCAGATAGACACGACGGGGGTACCGTCTATCTTTTTATAGTATGTACCCAGGGCTGGGCAAAATACATGCTTTGCTTTAATTGAAATACAAATAAAAAAATACTGTATGGCAAGTAAATAACGTACGAAATAAAAAATATCTTTAAGTAAGGTATTTGAAATATAAAATACAGTATTTTAGTTATTTTTAATTGAAATACGAAATAAAAATAACAAAATAAGTAACCTAGACCAGCACGGGCAGAAAAATAGTGGAAAACAAGATTAATTAATCAGTAAAACAAAAGAGTTTCCTTTCATGAACACTAGATTTTTAAATGTAAAAAAATATTCCGTGAAAAAACTAAAACCGTTGTGACTTGAAAACATAAATAAATATTCTGGGACATTATTCCTCACACACAGCCATCTGACCCCAAACTAAGCAGAGCTTGTACTATGGAAGCCAGATAACTAGTATAACAGTGGCGGTACCTTCATACAAGCCCAAAAGCCTGGCTTGCCTAACTTATACCCACACGTAACAAACATCGAATAATTTGAATTTCGCGCTAAAAAGTTCGCGCGGTCATACGATGTAGGTAAACTACCCCGAACACAGCGGCCGGCGGCCGGCCGGCTACGCTCACTACTACACGCGCGCCGCTTCATGCGTACAGCACACACGTTCACAATATTCCACATCTTCCATCCCGCTCGTACGCACGTCTGCAAAGCTAACGCAAGCCCAAAAACGGCGGCTTGCACATCTCTCTTTCTAACCTATGAAAACTACGCATAGTGAAAATAGCGCTACTTTGTTACGAAACTGCACATTAGTATGGACGGGCGAAGCATTGATTTACCATGAAGTTGTCTGCGGATTTTTGGCGCGAGTATTGCGCATGCTCGTGTACATCGTAAAATAGCTTCGTTTCGCTGCAACTTCAGTGCATAGACATTGTTTGTTTTGGATTGTTTGAGTTGAAAGAAAAGTTTTGTTTGTTGTCGATTCATTGCAATACTTACTAGATAGTAGATTTGTGTTTAAAAATGGAAGAAATAGTGCGTTGTGAGGATATGAGGTGTATTAAAGCGTTACTCGACCAGGGCAAGGTAAAATCTTTGACTTTTTCTCAAAAAAAAGTTTTGATAACTTCACCAAAACCAACGCCTGACCTGTGTATTTCTCAGAGCAAGGGATACAAACGTAAATTCAGTAGATCTATTTATAAAACAAATTGGATTGCGGGCTGTTCTCATTTGAACAAGTTGTTTTGCTGGAGCTGTTTGTTTTTCTCGAACGATACAAACGATGTTTGGAATACGTCCGGTTATGACGATTTAATTAAATAATTTATCTAGAAGTAGTATGCCTTCAGTGTGCTTTGGTTAACTCGCCTCAAGGACCCTCAAGGAGCAAGTGATAGTTGAAGACTAAGATTACTGATTGAAGAAATAACAAGATGGATTTTACGTCAAACGGTTAGAACCCACAAAAATATAGGTTGGGCTTGCCCTAATCTAAAGCCCTAGGCACGCCACTGGATATACTACATATACTACTTTTCTTTTGTAAATACATACATATATAGATAATTACACCCAGTCATAGCACAAACAGACATGTTCATGCACACAAATGTTTGTCCTGAATGGGAATCGAACCCACGACCTGCGGCGTGATAGATAGGGTATCTTACCAACCACGCCAACCGGCTCGTCAACTTAGCTTGACATTGACAATTTGACGTACTTTTTTTGCGTTTTGTTGGCCAATTTTGACGTACAGCCTACATAATAGGTGCAGTGTTGCTAACTCTTATAGCTGCTTTAATTACCATCATTACACTATCGCCTCGCACTCACACTCACGATCGCTAAATGAAGGTTAAATGTATTTTAATGTTAAAATGTATTTTGAAGCCTTGAGGCATTTGAAATACCAATTACAAAATAGCTCGGCGTCAGTTTTTTGAAATACGAATTACAAATTACATTTTAAGGAAGTAATTGAAATACAAATACCGAATACGTATTTGTATTTCAATTACGCATTTTAATTACAAGTGCCCAACCCTGTATGTACCTAGTGATAAAATATTACTTGGCTTGTGAATTAATAAGGAAAGAGTAGTAGGGAAATCATTGTTTGAATTATTTTGATCAGTCAGATAGTTTACCTTCCCAACATCAGTGACCAGTACAATAATCTTGTGCAGGTTGAAGTAGTCCCTCACTAGAGCCGTGGGCTCGTCGTCCTGTGACCCCTCGCCCTTCTGCAAGCTCTGTATCAACGTCTGTAACTGCTGGAACTGAGTGTGCAGCCGTCGTGAGAATGCTGCCCATATCGAACCTGGTTGAGGGTCATTACAACATTCTAGTAGGAAAATACTTGTTTTTAATTGAAATTGAAAATAGATATAGGAATTTGTACTAACATTTTTTTTAAGAAGGTGTAATAAATAATAATAGTGAATCAACTCCTTTGTGACGTAAATGAGTAACTCGATATTTGAGACAGAGGGAAATATGCATTTATACAGAAATTACTTGCTTTTTTTTACTACCTTCGACAGCACCACTTACCATGGTGAAATTATGTCACTAACCTATACATAGTAAAAAGAAAAAAACACCACTACAATATTTTTCATAGACAGTGACGTAATCAGTGAAGCTACAAAAGAAAACATTAGCACTCAAGACAAGAAACAAAGAATTAATAAATAGCCGACTCGTCTATAAGAGGTTTATATCACACAAAACCCGCGTTACACAAACTCGACACAATACTTACTGTGCATCTTGGCAGCTATAAAAATAAAGAGAAAACAATTTGAATAATATACTTGATCATAGTAAAAGTTGTTCATATTGATGAGTACTTCCACCTCTGCAAGTATTGCAAACGACAAAAAACAAAATCCTGTATGCATTATAAATGAATGTTTGTATGTTTGTCCTCTATGCGTTCCTAATCCGATTCTAATGAAACTTGGTAATAAAAATGCGGCCCGCCTGATGGTAAGCAGCTACCGTAGCCTATTGACGCTTGTAACACCAGGGGCATCTTCACCATGGTTTCTAACAAAAAATTGTAGGTATTTTGTAAATTTGAATCTTCAGCTCTTTTTTTTTTTTGGCAATTAAACCCACGACCTATGGCGTGGTCAGCAGTACCTTCACACCAACCCGTCAATTATATATTTTTTTATTGGCCCTTCCCTGTATTTAAATAAATAAATTGTAAACTAACCTTCTTTCTGATCGAACTCTGATTCTATAGCGGCGTCCAAATCCGAGACGGGCAAGTCCACAAATTCCGTAGCAACTACGTTAGCTAGGGCCTCCTCTCTCGTCCACAGTACTCTACCTGTAATAATACATCCAATATTATTAACTAGCTCCTGTGCCGCGGTTTTACCTGTTTTCCCGAGGATGTAATGTTCAGTATTCTAACAGTCTATTGTCAAGTTTAATTCAAATTAGTTAAGCCATTACAACGTAATTAAGTAACAAAACATACACATCACATTCAAAGTCAAAGCCATTTATTCAGTTTAGGCCCTAGGAGGGCACTTATGAAGGTCGAATTAATGAAGTTACCACCGGTTCGGAAATCAGCCTTCTACTGAGAGGAACCGGCAAGAAACTCAGCAAGGTTACTTTTTTTATATATATATATTTTTTATAATCTGTCTATTGGCTATATTTTTTTCAATATCAGCAAAATGTACAATACAATTAAAACAAACAATATTTATAATATTAGAAGCATACAAGAATTAGGTATGCTGAAAAATCTGACATCATTAAAGGATTATTTGGATTAGCTGCGGCATCATATGAATTTGAACTCAGCTTCATACATTTTAGAGTCTAATAACAGTCTGCCTGTGGGATAAAAAATCTTTTTGTATGGCTATGACATTAGAATGAAGGAGACGGCGTTTTTTGAAGGACATAGTGATACGATTTATATTATTTTATTTAATAATTCAATTATAAGGTATAAACATTTTATGCCAGATATGTTACATACGTTAGTTTAATCCCGACCTTCAAGTAGTGGTAACAAGGTCGGATGCTTAGGAAAAATTTAGAAATATCATACATCTTTCAAGACTTTCAGTTTTTAACACGCTTTTATTGGTTAACTACTTTTCTCAATCGCGGTATAATCTTCTATCTCTTTCTACCAGTATATCTATGATCTTCTTAATGCTCCAACTTACCACCATGCTGCATCAAGTTCAAGGAGTCATCGGCACCGTTGAGCAGTATCCTGCAGACGTGGTTCTCCCGCTGCGTCTTGCTGCACATGACTGCGGCCACCTCGGGCTCGGGCAGCCTCAGGGTGCGGTCTGAACAACGGATCTCCGGTACTTCCTCACCGGTGGACACACTGTGGGCGGTCAGGGAGAAACCCTGAGGGGAAATACAATATTGTATTTTATAAAGAAATATGTTACAGACAAAGGCAAATCAACCTACTTTCGCTTTAATAATGTGTGAACCAAAAGATGTAACTAGGAACCAACAATTATTTTCTAAGAATGAAATTGAGTGAAAGTATTCAGCCCAAATGAAATCCAAGCACATACTAGTGTGATTCAACAAATTAATTTAAGATTGTGTTTTTTTGGTTATATAAGTCTATCACCTTCATTCAATTAAAGCCTATTAAAAAATATCGAAGGCTTTCATACTTAAGCAAGAAGCGTAACATACCTTGACATAATCACTCCAAGTCTGCATGAGTACCGGTCCACTCGCACCATCAACTATCGCCACACTGGCCGACTGGTCAGCAACTGCTACATTAAGCATCTCAAACTGATTATTCTTCACCACAATAATCTTCTTATCATCAATAGTAAAACCTGGTAGAACACTATTTCCATCCAGAGCCCTCAGGCTTACTTCGTTTGAGCTCACGGGTACATACTCTGATAACGGTTTACTTATTACTTGCACCGCATTGGAGGTGACGTCTAAGGAAATTAGGAGTTCGCTTCCAATGCTGCCTGATAGGCAGGTGTAGTACGGCGCTGATACAACGCATCTGAAAACAAATGATTTAATTTTAAGGTTAAGTAATCGAATTTTGTAGGGAAGTAAATGTGCGCGACAAAGATGGACTTAGGTACGAGTAACTAGACATCCTACTGCCACAGTCAAAGAACAACTATTGCTTCCATCAGTCTATCGCTTCTGCGCTCTTTTCACATACAAGCATTAAGGTGACGCCGCGTTAAGCTTAAAAATCTGAAATCCAACGCGCTGCGTCCCGCTCCCTACTATAGCGACCTCTCATAGAAAACCCGCGTAAACGGAACGGGCGTATGCGACAAAATGGTTTTTATTGTTTAATTTAAAAACTACAAATATATTTCATAAAACCTAAGTACAATTTATAGTATCAGTTTCAATTAATATACGTAGAAATTTTGGAACCTCAAATCGATCCTCAATGCCGGTAAAATTGGAATCTCTTATTTTAAAGAGGTCTTTTTGATTAATTATTTTGTGTTATAAAAGTTAACCAATCGTGTTATGCAACGTACAAAATAAAGTCAAAGACTTGATGAATTCTTACAATAAATTTCAGTTCGTTCGCTTCAGTCATTGTTGAGAAAAATCGGAATCCTTGCAACCAAAATCTTCAAGGCGTCGCCTTAATTAACTCACCCATCATTAGTCCAAACAGCTGGTAGCTTGGAGGTAGCACCACGGTTACTACCTGTGACCAGGTTATACATGGTGACTTCCAGGTGGGAGCCAAATACAGGCACCATGTTAACTAGCATACCATTCTGCACCCACCATTCTGAGAACTCAGCTTTGTCATCGCTTTGTAGTGTTAATGACCATTCCCAGAGCAGGATACCTAAGTAAAAAAATGTTGGTAAAAATAATCAGAATTGAAATTAGAATTGAGGAATAAGATATTACCCAGTCTATTCCTACTAGGATGACTCCAGTGATAATCTATACTAATATTATAAAGCTGAAGAGTTTGTTTGTTTGGTTGAATGCGCTAATCTCAGGATCTGGTTCAAATTGAAAATATATTTTTGTGATGGATAGCCTATTTATCGAGGAAGGCTACTTTTTATCCTGGGATGAAAAAGTATTCAGCAAACCAAAATATTAATTACCTGTGGTGGAATCCCATCCTCTCACCAAGTATGGATTGGAGCCAGATACTGTGACCACCTTCTCTGTGACATGCAGTAGCTGGATGTTGCCTGGGGCTGCACTCTCAAATACATGACGCCAAACTACTTGACCTGTTTGATTTAAACATATTAATTTATTCAGCTTTTCGGTTTGGCCAATCATTGACAAACAAAATTCAAGTATTTCTTTTTTGTTTGACCAGTTTGTCAATAATAACTTTGTTTAACATAAGCTAGACAAAGCAATTATGATAAAGTGACCTTTTCATTTATTAATCAGAATTGTTTTAAGCAAACTCTCATATAAGAGACCGTTGAATTCTTCTCTAATAATATAATTATGTTTTAGAGAGTAGATAGTGATGTATCTCAATTAGTATATATTTACTGATGATTGACTATCAATTTGGTATTTGATACAGTATTATAGCTTAACCACTTGACTGTTAGCTATCCTGCTCTTTGGGTGTGACATGTGACAGGTGAGGTATAGAGAGGGCTTTGAGTGTGACAGATGTTGAGTAGGTAGCAAAGACATGCAGCTACCTAAGGTATTTACCCAGCTATATGGCAGTCTAGCTTAACATTATTTATATTAGCTTTTAAACAAAGGCATGATGTACACACATAGCTATGATCCCAAACTGTGCTATGGAAATAAGACAATTAGAAAAGTTTGTAGGTACTTTTGAATACACTTTTTTATAATTAGCACATACCTATCACCCACATATAGAAAATTATGTGTATATACACAGAATCTCCCTTATTCAGACCCACTCGGTTGCCATTTCAATCAGAAAGGACGATTTTATTTAATTAAATTTAGGCTGATGCTGTGTTAGTCACAGAATTCATTTGCCACCATTGTGTACTGATTAATGAGCTGCCTCATTCCATTTGGAATGAGGCAGCTCATTCCAAATGGAAGTCTGAAATGAGAAAATAGAAGCCATCCTATTCAGTACCGAATCGGGACCGCAAACGAACTGGTCTGTATCAAGGGGACTATTATACTGTAACTTCCATTCAGAATGAGACAGTTGATCGGCACATGATCACAGTAAAAGAAGACAGCGTCTAACATAGTATTATAACACAAATTATGGGGTATGTAATTTTATGATCTGGAGAATGTTACTTATATGCAATTATGTTGTTTTGGAACAAAAATATACTTTTGTCGACACATAATCGGAAATAATACAATATTATAGAATCGGATACAGATGATCAGAGAGTAGGCTCATTACTTACCAGTTTTCAAATTCAGAGCGGCGAGAACATTCTCTTCAGTAGCAACAATTATTTTCTTCGCAGTCGAGACTGTATCGAATTGAGCGAATTTAATCCTCCCAACATAACTTTGACGCCTGAAAGCGATAATTTCATTAATTAAAATTCACCTTTTACCAAACCAAAGATGACATACAACCACCATAACCTAAAATGATAATTACCAATCGAATTTTCCGATTTGATCCTCGTAAATGCATTCAGATAGATTAATTAAACTAAATAACACGATAAACCAATTTATACTGTTTAAAAATTTCAATAAACCCAAGAAATTGGGTTTGAAATAAATTGACAGCATCCCCATTGCTGAGTGACTGAAAAAAAAATCAATGTTGCTGCACAAATTAAAAAAACGATTTTTGTCATTGTCTACAAAAAAAGCGTACGTTTTATTATGATCAGAATTTTTAGCCTAATAATACTAAGAAAGAAAATTGAAGTTAATATTTGTTAATTTGCATTAACATATCACTAAATTTATAATAATTGAAAATAGTATCAGTAATAATTATGTATCCATTTTATTAGTATATAATTTGTACACTGGCAACATTTTATACATACGTTTCATTTCACGCAAAGTAAAATCAAAAAAAATAAAAATAAATGCTATACATGATGCGAAGTAGTTAAAAAAGAGGGAAGGGTAAATCACGAGCACATCACGAGTAAACATATGTGTAAACTAAACTATATTGGGCTCATTAAAAAAGATATAAACGTTATGACTTTACCTTTTCTTTACATTTATGAAAATATAATGTTCATACGTAAAAATATAGAAATGTTTAAATCAAAAATGGAGATACATAATATCAATACAAGACAAAAAGATAAATTAGTAGTACCGTATTTTAGATTAGCTAAAGTTAAAAAGTCATTTATTGGATGTAGTGTTCGCTTTTATAATACAATACCTATCTCAGTTACCAAGATGATTGATTTTAAATTCAAATCATACATAAAGAAAGTTTTAAAAGAAAAAGCCTATTACAAGGTAGCTCATTACATTGAGGATAAAGATGTCTGGAAGTAGCTGCACTCTGCACAAGTGCATCTTGTACATACTTTTACACAAAAGCCAGTAGGTACTTACTTAGTATTAGAGATACTAATTTTTAGTCAAAATTTGGGTTATTATTTTTTATTTATTTTTCTTGTTATTTTTTTTTCATTTTTGTGTTTATGCGTATTATATTTCTTTAATAATTGTAAAACATTTAATGGAAAAAAGCCAACATTGTCAGATTGTCCAAAAAAAAACTAAATATATGAAAAATGTAATCTTGCTGAGTTTCTTGCCGGTTCTTCTCCGTTGAAGGCGACTTCCGAATCGGTGGTAACTTCAGTAGTTTCGACGTTCATAAGTGCCCTCTTAGGGCCTAAACTGAATAAATGGCTTTGACTTTGACTTTGATTACGTGAGATGGTTTAGTACCTATAGCTCCCTCTCTTTTTGTAAAGAAAGATAGAATGAGAAGAAGAGATATGACGTTATAAAGTGACGGGTATATTCAAAATTAGGGTTTTACTAACTAGAATTGCTAACATCATACATAATAAGGGGGAATAAGTGTAACAGTATTTTTAATTATTATTTAATTATATTTACATTGCAACTATTATAGTAATTTCTGCAATTGTAACACCTGCATTGAAATTCTGCCGTATTTAAAGTATTTGCCGAAACTATCAAGCCCTGCGTAGGCCGAAATGGAGCTTATATTATCAACTTTTGTTTGATAATATTGGGATAGATGTTGAAATTGGAGAATAAAAACCTCGATCCTGTGCTAATTTTATTGATTCTTCACATTTTCCTCCTTTGGTACTTAGGTGTCTAGCAAACAGGGTAGTGAGATTTTTTTTTATTCCAAGATTAATTTGTTATTACATAGCATAGGTTTCTAATTGGATATCAAAGGTCCCACTCTACAATTGATTCTTCTTAGCATCTTAGTTACAAAAAAGCTAATAAAATAGGTAGGTTAAATGCCTACTACCTAATGGTTAAATAAAAAAAGGACTGCTCGCTGTGCCATCTAGGCAGCTTTCACTGCACTTAGCATGGACACAGTAAGTCTATGATTTAGCATAAATAGTAAATCAACTTCAGTGCTAAGTACCAACTTTGCTGCACTCGAATAAAAATTTACTAAGATATTCAAGTATAATCAAATTCATACACATAAAATTCGTCTGTAGCAATTTTACTGACGTGGTCAAGTCACTTACAAAAGGTCCACTTGACGACGAGTCAAGTCAAGGTCAGATCAAAGTCGGGTGTTAAGAATAGATACCTACTTATTGTTAATCAAAAATGACCCTTATTACTTTTGATTATTATACACAGGTTCAGGATTCAAATTAAATTGTTCCAAAATCGATTCATATCTTGACTTAAGGAACTGCACTAAAATGCAAAGAATATTATAGAACGTGCCTGTGTGCTTTCAATCTCGTAAGGGCAGTTTGAAAGCCATGTTTATAATTAAAAAGGTACAATATTTGAATTAAAAAAAAAATAGCAAAAATATATTGATCTTGTCATACCATCATCATCAGGTTTGGTTCCGGACCAAAGAAGGAGCAAATTAATGTATTATTATAGTATTTGTCTTCCGAACTACGCATAATCTTTCAATGTTTCATATTTTTACGATAATTATATGAAGGTCTAAATCGACTTCTTACATTTTGTTTCTTTACAACAAGAGAAAGAGAGTTTGTATGATTGGTACGTTTTCGCGGCTAAACTACTAAACCGATTTTAAACATAGGATAGGTAGGTGCTTTTTATAACAGGATCTTTGATATATCATGTGCCAAATCTCATTAAATTCCTTTAAGTAGGTAATTTAATTAGGGGCGTGGTATCGTGATTGAGTAATAAACATTCACAAAAAGACCTACACACAAACATCCATAATAAGTATACCCCTCGGTTACACCCACGTTCCCTAGGTTTCTAATGTTTTCCCAGGATAAAAAATGCGTGTTATACCAGAACATATTCAATGTGTGTGCCAAATTTCATCCAAATACGCTCAGTCGATACTGAGTTAATTAGTCACAAACATACAAACTTTCGCATTAATAATATTAGTAAGAAGTTAGTAAGATAAGATATTAGGGTACTGTGACATTTATGGTCTCATTATACATATATAGGTATTACTTATTCACCTACCTATATCCCTATTGTGAATGTAAAATTAATGCCAGGTGCAAGTTATTATAAGGGTTGATAATAGCTGGGTACTTAGCTGTTGCGCCTAGGTACTTACCTAAACTAGGAAAGAATCTAGATTTATACCAAATAATGTTTCCTACATGTAGATTATGTAGGGACATTAAATATATTCAGTGTATTTTGGAACCTGTACCTCTTCGATGGGCGTGTTGGTAAATATACATTTATGTATTACTAGATTCCGCCCCGCGGTTTCACCCGCGCGTTCACCATCTTGTGTTTACCCGGGATAAAAAGTAGCCTATGTTCTTCTCCGTATCATGGGCTATCTGCATACCAAATTTCATCGCGATCGGTTCAGCGGTTTAAGCGTGAAAAGGTAACAAACATTCTCACTCGCATTTATAATATTAGTTAGGATTAGGAT
Organism: Tetheella fluctuosa; assembly: GCA_951216915.1. Taxonomy (NCBI): domain Eukaryota; kingdom Metazoa; phylum Arthropoda; class Insecta; order Lepidoptera; family Drepanidae; genus Tetheella; species Tetheella fluctuosa. The sequence goes on along the minus strand of OX578226.1, from coordinate 10,637,340 downwards.
AGTTAGGATTAGGATACTACCTATTAGGTAACCTATGACGTTACGTAACTGCAATATTTGATGCAATGCAAGAAATACAAGCAATGCGGCATTTTGCGCTCTACGTTCAGGTCATCGAACTTGATTTCTTGCCAAGTATAACTTACTTAGTACTACCTAAGTACGAAACGTAATTACTTAAACATTGGGCGCAAAGATTATATATGAACACCCCTTTCTCTATAGACTGTCACAAACGTGTCTATGGTACGTAAAGCAATAAAACAAAGCATGTTCGTTTGCGAACAGATGGCATCGTCGCACATGCATTGTCGCTTTTGCTGTACCTACACTCAATCCCATGTTTTACCTTTTACCTTTAGAGTTTGAGCTATTTTAGACTCTACTAACTTAAGTTTAAAGTTGATAATAATTTGTACGGTATTAATACACGCTTAACATCCAATGGCGGACTGTAACGCAGTAGGTAGGTACTTAAAGTTGTGGTAGGAACTTTAAAGGCTTCTGTTTTACCGTACCAACTAACAGCCCTCGTCTAACTAGGTAGGTATTTATTGATCTATATAATGAAGTTGTTTTTTACATGTTTTTATTTACCTTCGCTTGTTACCTTGGAACAAATCTTGGAGATCAGATTTGGACCTCTAGGTTGAGTTCATAACCACAATCTTATATAGTCGTGGCAGATCTTTTTTATATACGTATATTAAAATAATTGTATATAGATGATGAAGACGTAGCCTAACATGGAGCTCTCTTACCCCGATGAAACCTATTCACTGTGGCCTTGAAAGTCCCTAGCTAGATTGTAGAGTCTGGAAACAATGACGCCGGAAGCATGATCCGTGGATCATCTTTGTTATCCGCATTATAAATGAGGATGCAAAACGCTGTGTCTTTATGTTCGGAACGTCTACAATATAAATTTTCCCGACATCTTGTGATTCGGTGTAGGAAATGGGGATGGTGGAATCATATCTTGTCGTATTGAGACGTGAGGCAAAGGTCACTAGGTCCATAAATCCTTCTAGAAACTAAAGTTTTAGGTAAATATTTCTTTTAATACTTACTAAATCAAATTTTTGAGCATGAGTTATGAATTTCTAAATAATATAACCACACACAGTCACAGGTATTTTAAGTATGAATTAAAATAACTCCAATCCAAGTAGGTCGAGAATCGATCGTGCTAGTTCAACTCTACACGGAACATTAACGGCATGCAACGATGTTACATTACAGGATTGAGGTAAATATATATAAGTACCTTTGCATAAATGTTTTGGTTTGCATAATTTTTGCGACCGGAATATAAACCACCAGCTTTAGTCCAGCCGTTTTACCCGCCGGAACGCGGGATCTTGTTTTTTTTTTTTTTTTTTTTATTATTACAGAAAAGTAAGTCTTAATTCTAAGTATATACTACTCGCCAAACTATATTGGCGAGACACGCTTAAATATTATAACTTACCCACCACCATAATTATTAACAAGTATGCCTTATAATTTATTATACTTATATATAATATGTATCCTTTATGTTATTCAAGGGTATGATCTATCTATGTACCAAGTTTCATCCAAACCCATTCAGCTTTTACCGAACTGAGTAACAAGCAAATATACCTACAGACACAAAAATGTTCGCATTTATAATATTAAGCCAAGGTACCTACAAAGATTTTCTGTATTACATCCGTCGACTTTCATGCGTTGCATTGCCGCGTTCATGGTTTTCCGATCATACAGCGCCGGCCCTGGGGTAGATCAAGAGCGGTTGCTCTACGCATCCACTTGGCGCCAAAATATCAAATACGAAAAATCATTTCGAGTAAAAAATATTTTTTTATGGCGGATTTTTATTTTATCAATAAAAGTTGATTTATGAAATAAATGGTAATTACTTACCATTTATATAAGCGTCAACCAAAGAGCACCATAAGACAATGTTGCTCTACCCTGATGTAATCATGCGCTGTGATCATGAAATGTAAAGCTAATACTACCTATAGGTATGTAGGTACATAAGTAAGTTAGTACCTACTTCGTTGAAATCCCAGATAATTTGATTCAAAGTTCCTATGGATAAAAAAATATTAGGTACCTATGGCTAAAGTACATTTTCAAGTGGTTGTGCAATCTGAATCTGACCAGCATCCTGGATTCGACATGAATTTATTAATATTTTTTTCGTTTCTCGGATATTCGTATAACATAGGTAGAATCGCTGCATCCGAATACTAGTAGCTCGAGCCTAGGTATAGCAAAAGGTAGAAACGTACATACGTTTACGCTTACGACAATTTTACTCATTGGAATTGGAATAGCGCGCCAAGCGCCACAATTCGGCAAAAACCTCAAAACTTGTTTCTAACAAAATCTAGAGCGGTAGCTCTAGCCTGGAAAGGCTTTATCGATAGTCAATCATTCGATTAACAAGAGATTTGCTTTGATCATTCATTAACGGCAGGTAAGAAAATCAGTTGCATGATACCGACCCGGTAATTGTATTCACACCTATCGTTTGACATCCGGTTCTCACAGCTACTCAACTATAAGATGCAAACTTGATGCAACCATTTTAATCGACATCCCTCCTATTATAAATGTGAAAGTGTTTGTTTGTTTGTCCCTCTTTCACACAGTAACGGAGCGACGGATCGACGTGATTTTGCATAGCGATAGTTTATGGACCGGAGAAACATAGATTACTTTTTGTTCCGGAATCGCGGATGAAACCGCGGAGTGAAAGCTAGTACGAGTAATTCGGATTCGGATGAGGTGGTCGGGGACCCTCGGATATTTTAATTTTTTCATTCATATATATTTTAAGAGAGGTAGAGCATAGCGAGCGATATATCGCTCAAAGAGCAGCTCGACTGGGGAAGTAAGTATTCTGTAAGGTGGAGGGCCTTACAGAATACCGCAGCCAAATAACTTTCAATAGTTGTGTTCCTGCGCGGGAGTAAGGTCGCCAGAGCTCATCGGGGCGGGGGGAAGGGTCGGCAACGCGTGAGTGAAACCCCTGGTGTTGCAAGCGTTCATAGGCTACGGTAACCGCTTACCATCAGGCGGGCCGTATGCTTGTTTGCCAACGATGTTGTATAAAAAAAAAAGCAATAATAATACAAGAAAAAGACAAATATTAAAGTTCAGGTACTTCCCTCATAAATCTATGCGAGGTAAAGTACCTAAAGTTTCATATAAGTGATATGTAGGTACTTACCACCTTTCGCAATATCCTCACTCATATACAGGGTGATTTTGTTATCACTGGCAATACTTGCAGGGGTGGAAGTACTCATCAATGTGAACAACTTTTATTATAGGGCTAACTCTGATATCGCGTAAAATAATATGGTTGCTTCATACATTTTGGTCGAGTAGGTATTGAACTTTTGTATGGAACAGCTGATATTTTTTTCATGATTTCACAGTTAGTCCCATATTAAAAGTTGTTTCTTTTTGATGAGTACTTCCACCCTTGCAAGTATTGCCAGTGATAACAAAATCACCCAGTAGATGTAACAAAATCATAACATTTGTTTAGGCACCTCTACATGACTTTTTTCTGCTGTAATTGCGAGATTGTGTTATTGTAAATTCTATATGCATGCAGAATTGAAAATGAAAACTAATTTTTTCTTTTAAATATTTATTTAATTAAATAGATAAGTCAAAATACTTACTTTATTTTATAAATAGAATAGTTTTATTTTTATACCACTAATAGAGATTTAAAAAAAGAAACAGTAAGTTAACACCACACCTTTTTGGGATGGTAACTAATTGCCGTGCTAAATCGACTGACTATTATTGATCATTTTTGCTTACCACGATCGGATACGATCACCATCTACTGTTATGAGAGATTTGTTAACTAGATAAGATTGGATAAAATGATCATAGTCAGATGAATGACTGTTTTCCTATGAGATGTAATGATGAGCTTTAGTCCTGTGACAAACAACCCATAATACATTTTTCTTATATATCTTAAGTTATCACTAGGTACATATTATGAAACAAAGTCCTCCGCCGCGTCTGTCTGTCTGTCTGTTCGCGATAAACTCAAAAACTACTGCACCGATTTTCATGTTGTTTTCACCAATGGATAGATTGGTTCTCGAGGAAGGTTTTAGTATATAATTTGTTAAGTTTTTGTATACATTGGCTAAAATATAATTATATTTGTTGGAGGTGTCGGAAAAAATCATGCCGACTGGGAGCTTTTTATTATACTGGGAGCGTTATACCTATTGGTATGCTTATAAAAAATGTAGGGGTATATGCTCTGCTACCCGTGCGAAGCCGGGGCGGGTCACTAGTGGTAAATAAAATACCTCACGTTCTTCGTGAGGTATTTCGCCCGTCATACATGGTTAGTTCTTAAGTTTATCATCAGTTTCGCTTGATCAGATTAGATTGATTAGATCGGCCGGATTAGTAACTTTTGCCCAAAGAATTATCAAAAGGGTAGCTACTTTCTTAGTATAGTAGGTAGTGAATTTTAGAGATCGCGTCTTTTCGAAACCAACGTAGGTTTAGTATGTTCACAACTTAAATAAAAACTTTTTCTTTGTTTGATTTATTTACCTATATACTTTTTATGAATCCAACTCTGAAATCAAAATAATAAAACATTACTCAAACTATTTGTAAAAAACGAATTAAATAGAGTAAACACAAGTACTTTCAGATACCTACGTGATACCGATAATAGGTACCTATAATATAGGTACGTCACTATGAAATCTGATGATTAATTTTATTTTGCGGGTGTGATCCTAAGGAAAAGGTTGGATACAAACGAACGTGAAGAATGTAGGTACATTCGCAATGAAAATTATTAATCCACTATCCGGTTTTATTTGCTACTCGTAGTGACTTGCGTTGCTAGGCGCCAGGCATTACAAACTCAGGTAGCCAGGCCAGGGGAACCTGGGTTCATTAATTTTAAATGTTTTTGCTTCTGTTGATCATGGTGTAACTAAGGGACCGACATTTTGTTTTTATAAATGTTTTTACTTTCCTATTAAAAATTAACCAAGCATGGAGGATCACTTAGAAGCTTTTTTCGAGGTGCCTTTCTATTCATGAACATGATATGAAAATTAGTTTAAATTTGATATGCAGTTTTTCTATGGCATAGAGAAAGAAGAGTATTTTTTAATTCTTGGTCGCCATCATTGATTTTTTGCTAGGTACAGTGACGTAATACTAAAAAGTCGATGTTACTGACTGGGTATGTAGTAAAAAGATCTAAATTACGAATCATAAAAATAAGATAACTTGCATTTTTTTTTATATATGCTACAAAACCTTATGCATTTATGTCTGACACGTTGTTGGCTAGGAAAGATTTAAGAATAACGTTTGACATTTTAAAAAAATATTATGAAAAAAGTTCTTACTTCTAAAATATTTTATTTCGATTACATACATTACTTGTCTGATTATAGGTAACATTTGCATATACCGAGGTGTACTTAAGTAACGTCCCTTACCATAAACTTTATGATAGAGCCATTACTTTTACGCTTCTTTCTGTAAATATAGATTTCTTTAAAAAATTATCTTGGTAAATGACATCTACATAACTTAGTAAGTACCTACCTAGCTAATAAAATCATTGCAGGTATTTAAAAAAATATTGTTTACTTATGTAATACATTTCGGTACATGTAAGTAATAAAAGAGCGACCACGTGTTGAGTCAAAATAAAATTAATAATAACAAGTAGCATCTACTTATATTTTGTTTTTATTCCTAGGTAATTATTTACTGAAGGTACATCCTCCACAGATTATAAAAAGTTATTTTTTAAATAAAAACATCATACAACGAACTAGTGTATTAAAAACTAGATTACGGCAATCCAAGCGAGATCAATCATGCGTCCCGTGCCCGTTATTTGTTCTCACAGTTCTAGCCATTGAAGGAGACCTAGGCAGCCTATTGCGACATTATGAAGTCTAGACTAGACTGGTGTGAAATTCGCACCGTCCATAGCTTTCGCGATTTCAATGGTTGAAATTGATCGAGAGAACCGGTTGGGACAAGGTGCGATGCTGTTTCGCTATTATGCTCGTTTGGGAAAGATCTTTTATTAGTACAATTCCACGTTTGTATGCATGTGATTTTTATAAAGGGATCTTATAAAAACTTTTATGTTTATCTTTATTTTGGTATTGCATCATATTTGACATAGAGGTAAGTGTACCTATTATTGATTGAAACTGGACAAAAACTATATTGCGTGTTAAAGGCACTGAGTTAAAATAGCTAGAGTCCAAACGCGATTGTGGTAGAATTCATAGATTTTGTTCTTTCGGTCTCTCCGACTGTCTCAGTCTTATCTCGCTCGGTGGAGCTCACGAGAGAGTAGAGGTCTCTCTTAAAGTAAAGATATCTTCGACTGGCTTACGATCAACATAGTCCAATTAAAAAATAACAAATATCCTGGGATAATTCTTGACATGCTATGGAAATCTGAAATATATAATATACATGTATAATGTTTGTTTTAAGTAACAATTGAACTCTCGTACCACAGTACTTACAAGGGTTCATATATCACAATATGGCAGTCAGATCATCTTAACCGCTAAATTAACAGTTACTAAAATGATAATACTTCGTTTAATAAAATGAATAAACAAAGATATTTCATGTCTACAATATTGAATATTTATTTTTACTTCAAATTCGGGGTGAAATGAAATGGGCTTCAAATATTGACCATTTGATTGTAAAGATCATTATTATTGTAAAAGAAGTAGGTATCTTAATTAATGTTCTACGAATGTGACAGTTGCCATGCTGACAGTTTCTGGTTCATACAAATTCATAATGGTGCCCCAATTATAATTAATCAGGAACATATTCATATCAAAGGAGTGGAACTTGCTCCCGGCGTCTTTGTTTCCAGACTCCTACAATCTAGGGACTTTCAAAGGCCAGAGTGAATAGGTTTCTTCTGGGTAAGCGTACTCCATCTTAGGCTTCGTCTTCGACTTTCGACAGGGTCAGAAGCCAAACGCAAGCCCATTCAATTAAAAACAAAAATGTATCTAATAGTTAGAAAATTACTTTATAAAATCTAACATATAAAATTATTTTACGAAGATTTGATCAGAAGCGCTCGCGATGATGTGTCGAATTGAGCTCGACCCGCAGCGTCCAACTGGGCCAGCCGGCCGGCAACTCACAAGGCAGCGAGGGGGCGCATAAGACCGGATCTCAGACCCTAAAATAAAAACATCTATCCAAATAATAATACGCACTGCTTACTCGGGACAAGTACGCGAAACGAATGGCGTTGACCCCCTGAACATTCCCATGCTAACTTGCTAACCAACTGGATTTTTCTTAATGGTAGGGTGGTACTACGCTTGTAGAACTGAATAGGCCTTTGAAACGTGTGTTTGGACTTATTAGCTTTTATTTCTAAGACTAGCTTTCATGGGAGCTGCGTTGTGGTTGCGATCGAGCATCGCAGACATTGATGAATGGCTTTCTAAGACACGTGATGAGAGTAACAATTATTGTTTCTCGTCATTGTTTTGGGCGTCTGGACAAATTATAATATTGGCATCTTATTTCTTTTTTAGAAAAATAAAATATATATTTAAGGGGGGCCATTTATCCTATGGTGTGTTGTATGCAACAAACGCGATTTTTTTGCCGTTTTTATAGATAATTAGCTTCCGCCCCACGTTATCACCCGCATTCCCTAGGGATCTTATGTTTTCCAGGGGTAAAAAGTAGCCCATGTTCTTCTCCGTGCCATAGGCTATCTGCATACCATATTTCATCACGATCGGTTCAGCGGCTTAAATGTGAAAAGATAATAAACAAACAAACAAACTCACTTTCGCATTTATGATATTAGTTAGGATTAGGATGGTACAGAGCCCTTCGTGCGCGAGTCCGGCTCGCACTTGGCCGGTTTTTATTTTATTAATCTGGCCAAAATTTTTATGATAAGTAGCTAAATGTTGTACTCGAGAAATTATGATTAAACATGACATTAATACAAGTTCCAGAACTTCATTTATGAAATTAAATATAATCATTAATTTTATTTACATATTTACAATTAATAAAAAATACAAACTATGATAAATAGAAAACATCCTCAAAGCCCTCGCTGCTGTCGATAGGCAAGGTTCCCAACAGGCTGGCAGCGTTCCCTTTTTGGATGGCCAAGCTTATGCGTTGGCGGAAAAAGCTCCCAGCCCGTCGGTCTCCCGATGCCTTGATGAGTTTGGATTATAAAATCCGAGCAAATCGGCGAGCCTCGAACCCCCATGGACATGGGTCCATGGGGTTCCAACTGCGAATGGCATGAACGAAAAATTAGAACCAAGACAAGCGTATTTTTTAAATTTGGATTTTTCAGCACCGGTCGCAGCCGCCCCAGCGACTTTACAAGTCGCCAGTAAGTGGGAAGGCGCAAGAATTGTCACAGTATAGTCTCTAGCCGAGAACAATTGGAGGTTTTAGGTTCGGTTCCCGGATCGGGCAAGATAAATAATTGAAGTCTTAGAAGATAAACAAATAATCAATTTCTCGTGATCGGAAATGTGCCTGTTGTGCATGGCGACAATGTTCACCACACGTCACTTCGTTTCAGCGATTTGTAGGTCTCAGTTCCAAAACCTCTGCCTACTTTTGCGTAGATAGTGGACGTGAACATATTTTGAACATTATAATATTGTCTTTGTTTGCTCGCATGATTCGTCGAATCTTTTGACACACCGTGATTTTTAAATGATTTTGAAAATAAAGGGAACTAACCCTATATTATAATATTTTCTTAAGCCATCATTCAGTGAGTATAATTCATGAATGGATTGCATTTTATAATGGAAAGCAATGTCAATAGAATGCTAAAGTAGTCCTAGAGACCTGATCTAGAATACAATTCAGGCAGGATTTTATATCTGAAACAAGTTTGTTAATAGAAAAAAACGTGCCTGTTTAAATAAAGGGTGAAATAAAATAGAGATAGTCAACCTAGACAAGGATCAGTCAGGTCATATGCCACGAATCATTTGAGACCTTTTGCCCTTAGTTCTTTCTTGAATCGACCACGTTCCATTCCACTTTCTATACAGATGACCCGACCCGTCCTGTCTTCTCAATTGTATAATTTAACGTACCGCCTTTTCTTCCATTCTCCTTTTGTTCGACTGGCAGACAAACTCGTTGGCACTGCATAAAGAAAAATATTAATGGATGTACGAACAATGGGGTGAAATTGTGATAGGTGAGAGTAATCTTATACAAACGACAATTCTTGTTCTTTTATTTTCCGCGAATAAACCCCAATTGTTGAGGTTAAATAGGGTCACTCACTGGTCTCTACTACGCTCCGATCCGATTCCAATTTTGAATTGTAATTTTAATTTCATGTAATCACTTGTTCTTTCTCACATTTATAAATTTGGCAGGATTACCAAATGAAAGTGACCAATCAAGAAAGGGGCCTTATCCTAATATATAATATATTTGTACCATTGTAAAAAATATAATCTTAAACCCTTTACGTCAAACATTTAATTAAAATATGACTTAAGGCAAATTATATTGGATTGAAAATTTATTGCAATTTTGCAGACATTGGCCTGGCGCGCTCAGTCAGACAGGCTCAAGTTCATCAAGGAAAAATATTAATTCAATTACCGCTATTAATGGTAATTGATGACCCATAGGTACTCTTCACTATACATATTTATATCCTCACTTTATTATTGTAAATGTGAAAGTAACTGTCTGTCTGTCTGTTACCCTTTCACGCCTAAACCGCTGAGCTGATCGGGACGAAAGGTACGCAGATAGCCTATGGTAAGGAGAGAGACATAGGCTACTTTATTTTCTCGGGAACGCGGGTGAAGCCGCGGGGGATAGCTAGTAATGTTATAAATGCGAAAGTAGCTCTGTCTGTGCCCATTTCACGCCTCAATCGTTGAACCGATCGCGATGAAATTTGGCACGCAGATAGCCTATGGTATGGAGAGAGACATAGGCTACTTTATTTTCTCGGGATCGCGGGTGAAGCCGCGGGGGACAGCTAGTTTATAAATATCAGTTTTTTTTTTTAATTAAACTCAAATACGTCATTTAATTCATAGAATATTAATTCTAGCTTTTGGTGTAGCCCGGAAAATACTACGGTCGCCACACTAAAAATATTTATAAGGAATGTCCCAGGATATTGATTTATTTATTTATAGAAGTTTAAGCCGCCGCGCCAGCGGGGCGGGGCAGTCCCGCCCGAAAAATACCTAAATATATTAAATGCTTACTGAAATATATAGTATATATTAGGTGGGAGTGGCTATCAAAACAAAGGTTATTAATAATTATTTAGCAGATTTTATTTATTGTTCTCTAAATGGGACTGCCCCGCAAAACTTTTTTGCCTACTCGAATGATTTTAACTTATCTTTTCAATTTGGAGGCCATGCGGAAACGCACTATTATCGTAGCGGTGTTTTTTTTTGCTATTTTTACTAGCACCTATTATATTTTGTGCCCGTTAGGCGAGTGTACGCAAACTAGCGTAACCTCCGCGGTAAATTTAATGGTTTTGTTTTTTCTTTTTTTATAATAGCATAACGCTTGTGTATTTTGCCAATGTCATGTTATAATAAAATTCTAGTCATTTACCTACATAGCCAAGTAAAGTTCGTACAAGTGAGTCAGGTTTTGTAAAATGGTGGTCGTTCTATGCATTTTCCTTCACTGGTGCACTTGGATTGAACTTCATTGGACAAAACGACGCCGATATTATTCAATAAAACTAGAAATACACGATTCATGAAAATAAAATGAAAGCACAACGTCACTTTGCAAGTTCCCGCCAAAAATATATTTTCTTTCTTCTTCTTCTTGATAGAATGGCGACTGAAGCCAATAGCACAATTCCGCCAATGTCACGTTAGTTAAAGATAAACGAAGGGGATTCTTTTACAAGAAAATTTTGTTAGTTTTGATAGGAGGAGGAATTATATTTTCTTGTTATAAACGTATATGTACGTATCTTTAATGAAAATTATCTGTCATTATGAAAGGACTGACAGTTTTTCAAGAGGTCTTATTAATTATTTCATCATCATCATCATCTAAGCCGCAAGATGTCAGTAGGTACAAAAATGATAAACAAGTGTACAGAAGCTGTTCAAGTACCTACATAGTATAAATCCAAGTATATCACAGCAGTTTACAAGCAGTTGTATTTTCAAAAGAGATCACTCATTTTCAGACCCTATGGGAAATGTTCTGTATATTTTATTAATATTATATTCAATGGATCGCAGTTTTTTTGTCATAAGTTTTCAATTACATGTATAATTAGTAGGTACCTACTAATTGAAAACGTATCAAAGTTACGTGTGTCGGGGCAGATCGTACGAAAAGACAATGCCTAAAATGGCGTCTTTATTTTTTCACCGCGGCCATCAACCAAACATTGAAATACTTATTCGTGACTGCAACAAACGACAGTATTCCTGTACACTCCGAGAAGTATAAGACATGAATATGATCTAAAACTTTTAACCAGTTCAGAATGAGTTGATTGAAGAATTGATTTTTCAATATTTGATTGATGGCCGCGGAAGAAAAGACGTCAGCTCTCCTAAAAAAATGGGCAATAGCTTTTCTATTTTTTTGACTGTGGCTTGTATGATTTGACTTCACTGTGGTAAGTGATGATGGGGCCGAAGTTGGTAAGCACACACCTAGAAGCGAAATTACTCTCAACTAGAAGATATAGAATTATGGTTCCACACTATGTCCCAGGCATTCCTTGACTCGAACCCGCGACCTTGGCTATAGGCATTCGTCGTTACCACTCATCTATCTTCGGTTCGTAAAGTGCCGCCGTGTGAAAATATGAATAAAATTAAAAATGTATTGTATCGTACACAAGGCTTTGAAAATAGGTTTTGAATGAGGCCAAAGAATATACCGTCCATCCATACATTAATATAAAGGTATAAGTTTACCTTCTAGTTCTAGTACAAATAATCTAGTAGTATAGTGGTAGTAGTTTTGCCTGAAAGAGGGCCACCTGTATTCTTTTCCTTTATTTTTTTTAAATCTTTACTTTTCCTGTATGTATGTGGTGTATACTTTGAGTATAAAGTTGGCTTTGTACTCCAAGGGTGTATACAATAAAGAATATTTCATGCATTCATTTATAGTCTGGAAATTATAGCATCATGAAAAAAATCACATTGATTATCCCAGTTGCAGTTAGGTACTGCGTAATAAAAAAATCGTGTCAGTAAGTAATAATACTCATTGGAACAATTTGGAACATATACGACTGAGATGTGTCTCAAATAAATTATTTTTAATGCTCTAAAATATTGCGCGCACGCAACATGCGTTGAGTTTTACCTACATATTGTGATATTGATGCTTCAAGAAAGACCATTATAAAATCGCGATAATTTCTAGCCTTGATTTTGTAGTTTTAATCTAGGTCACGTGCGAGAATTTTCCTAAATTCCACCGGTTCTATAATAGTCGTTTGGTTAGTAGAAGTAACTAGGTACGTCATGTAATAATTTTCTACGCATTTGACGTATACCAACGCCTCGTGGTCGCCCCACATTCTCAAGAGGGTGTTTCTTTCTTTTTTATTAGTATCCGGCTTGTTAATGAACTACCTACATTAGTAAGAAACATGAATGAAAATTGGTTTCTTCTGAAATGCGTATTAATGAAGCGACAGTTGATGTAGACAACAGTAGTCAATATATTAAGTTAAGCTTATCTCGCTTTTGACACCTATTTATCTCTTCAAATAGAGAATAACTTTGATGGTTGTATAATATTGTATATTTAATTTCAATATCGATATCTAAGGAAGCTGACAGTAATCTATACTAATATTATAATCTATACTAATTAAACAGCGTAATTACATGGATTTATATAGACTGTGCTAATATTATAAAGCTGAAGAGTTTGTTTGTTTGAACCGTGGTTTGAACGCGCTAATCTCAGAAACTACTGGTTCGATTTCAAAAATTCTTTCAGTGTTGGATAGCCCATTTATCGAGGAAAACACAAGATCCCTCGGGGACGCGGGTGAAACCGCGGGGCGGAAGCTAGAGTAGTGATGAAGTGAATAGGTCCCTTATGTAAACAGACGCTTCTTGAACCCGAATTGAACGCAATAGGTGTGCAGAACTCTGAAGTATGCCAGCACTATCGCACGATAGTTCAGTCATTTTGTAGAAAATATTTACAAATGACATAACACAAGCCTTCCTCGTTCATCGCTCTTTCTATTAGTGAAAACCGTATCAAAAACCGTTGTGTGGTTTAGAAGAAGTAAGCGGAGAAATAGAGGCAGATCAGATAGCGAACTTTGTTTTATACTATTTAGAGATACTTCTGAGTGCCGCTCATCTGTGGGACTGCCGTGGCCGCCACGCCGCCATCGGCACCAGACGCGTCTATCACGTCAAATGTGGTCTATTGAATATGCGACGCCACGCACTTTGCTTTGCAAAGGTCGAGAACCTCGCGACAATAGACAAGATTCTTCCACGATTTAATTGCGATTTTATTATTCCTACGTTAGTTAGTACCTATCTAGATGCTAAAATGTTTAGTCGAACGTATTACGTAACTTATTAACATTTACCTATAGTCATCAATAAATTAATTTGCGACGAAACGCGATGATTACGCATAGGTAGGTAGCTAAACTACTCGTGACACGGAGACGCCCTTGAATTAGCAAAAAAATAAATAAACAAATACTAAACCAATGACCTCGGCCCACATGATAGAATGATTATTAGGTAGGTATACTATTATTCAAAGCGAGTCAGGTCAGATTAGGGCGAACATTATAATGCATAGTAGTACACGTTTTGTGAATACGATGTATTTTATTAGAACTAGAAACACCGGCTAGGCTAGTGGCGGCTAGTTCAATTTGATAAGATGACGTCACCGTCGTCTGGGCCCCCAATTTGACGTCAGCTACTAGTACGGTGACCCACAAATCTACAGACACAATAAATTCAGCGAAACCGTGTGGGTCAATGAACTGTTGACGTATTTAAAATACGCACAAAGTATGTACCTTATCGCGAATGTAGTACGCGCTGCGGCAAGCGGAGCGGGCTTGCTGTGCTGTGTGTTTGCAAAATGGTTATTTATAGATGTGAGTGTCCGTGACGGATGATTCGTGCTATTTCTAAGGTCCCGAGAAACGGTGAGTAATAAGAATTTCTTGGTGTAGTAACTAGTTTCAACTCAGTGAATGAAAAGTTTTAGAACCTAGCTGGTTGCCTCGCTAATCAAATAGATCCTTCTACTGAATGATTGGTATAAATAAATGGCTGGCAAACAAATGTTTCTTATATTTCTTTATTCATAAAAGCACTAGAAAAAGAAAAAATAGAAAGAAATAAAAAGTGACGTGTGTCAAATTTTGAAAATAAGGATGTCTGTTAAAAAATTTAACGGTTTTTGAATAATAATTTTATTATAAACCGGTTTATATTTATAATCATGGTATGACATGTATATTGTATGCCCACATAAATGAATCATATAATTTTACCTCCTTTTAGAAGTACCTATGAATTAAATTTTTCGCCAGAGCGAAATCTTTTTCTCAAGACCTTCAGTCTTGAGAAAAAGCGATCTAACGCGCCGGATACTCGGTGAGAGTTCGTTTTACTGCTGTACTTTTATCGCTATTGATATCAAGAAAATGTGAGAAAGGAAGTGTGTCTGTCGTGCTGCTACAAGACACACTACACCGAGTTCTTTCTCTGTAAAGAAAGGAAGAGTCTGCGTTAGAAGGCTAAGCGATTTTCGACGTGATACTTGCCTTCAGTAGGATTCATATTGGCAGTGACAGGGCCCTATTGGAACCTTGTTCGTACAAAACGAGGCACCCGCAGTAGCTGCCCTACCTACCTACCCACATAATGCGGCGGATACAGATCCGAGTTTCTTACACATACACATAAAGTACGAAGGCCAGTTTTAAATATGTGTATGTGTCGCGAATACATACGGCTTCGATGGTCAGCAGGTGTAAGCGAACTAAAAGCAAGGGGTTATTGCGATTAACTCTTTTATCCCTTCGTTTCCATATCAAAGAGTAATGAACCTTGTTCTTCTATTGGACGATGTCGATTAGTAACCGTGTGATCTTTTATATTTGATAAAATTATACACTTATTGTAGAAAATTTTATGTTATTTCGAATGAGGATTATTATACAGTATCTTCTTCTGAAGATGACAGATTGTGGATTAATTGACTTGTTGAGAATTTCCCAATAAGTTTGTATCATTTTCTAATCGGTATTCAATGGACACATGCCCATTGAATGCCGATTAAATTTGCACATGCAAATTACTGCAAAAATAGTTATAATAAGATTCTAATTAGATACACATTTCCTCAAGGCATTTGTAGTTGTTTTTAATGTGGGTTTAATGAAAACTATACTGTTAAAAGTGTCCAAAGTAACTAATTGTAATAACAAAGGCGAAACTCTGACAGTGAATCGATTACAAGTAACGAAGGTCAGAGGGTTTGCAAGTGTGCGTATATATGCAAGTATGCAGGCGAGCTCAGTGCGGCGTCGCTGCTGCACGCCTGCACCGCCGGTTGCAACACCCTCCCCCCTTCGTTCTCGGCTTCTCACTCGTCGCCGTCTTGCCGCTAGCCTGTCTCACCTCGCGGCCGGCAGCCTTGCGCGACGCGCCGCGCTCTTTTACATTCAAAATTATTCGCAACCATTGCAAAAACTCTCTGTGCAATAAAAGTATCTAATTTTTCGATGCGGTCACAATTAGTCCCAAACAGAGAGATTGTTAAAACTTTACGAAGAAATCAAGTGCCTTTGAAACTTTGAATGCACTCCTCGTTGCATATCCCGCGCGCGTCGTTATTATGAGAACCCCGTACTGGCGGTCACGTTGACGTCGCGCGGTGCCGCCATATCTGTCTCGGCCACCGACTAGCAAAATTTTATAGGTAATTATTTTCGTGTACAGTGCTTCTGGTTGATATTGTTGTAAAGTGATTATGTGATGTAGTGTTTTCCATCTTCTGACTTCCTTTGTGCTCATTCTGATCGGATTCTTTTTGGAAAATAAGGCGCGCGCCGGCCGGTTCTTATCGGGTGCAATGCAGTTGCACTCTTAACTTATTGCAGTTTTGCATTCACCAAAGTTTCATGCGCGGAAAGTTTCTAGTGCTTATATTTAGTTACGGACGGATTGTAAATGTGTTTTAAAGTGGTTATTCGTTAAAAGTGATATGTGAAACAGTTTTTAAAGAGCTGTCACAGTTTACTCTGCTGTGTTATTTCGGTCATTGACCGCCGGAATTCGCATCTCCTTTATGTTAGTGGTGTTGTGTTGTTAGATTTTTGACATAATTCCGATTTTCGTTTTTTAGGCTCAAAAATTGTGTCACTTCACTACAAGAATGCAATGACCCGCGTATTCGCTTTTTGAAATTTCACCTTCACCCGGATGGAATGAGGAGTGCACAATCCCATTGTTTCACAGTTTCATATGTTTGAACAGCATTTGTTTTTTTGTTTTTCGGACGATTAGAGCGTTATCATTTTCTTCCAAAATTACAAAAAATTACAAAATAAAGGTAATTATTACTCTTATATACAGTTATACATACACAATAATTATTTAGAATAAAATTTTGTAAGTTTTAGTGCTTGAAAATTTGTAGTTGGCATCAGCCATACGCGTGGCTTCCTTGAATTCGTGTTGTATGACATCATCTGCTTGCCATGCCATGAGAGATCCCTGTATTGAGTGTTTCAAAAGTTATTTTTAAAGCTCATTTGAGGTTTTAAAGCCCTGTAATTAGATGAGGCCCAGTGATATGTGTGTAAAATGTTGATAAATGTGCAGAATGGCGGAGGGTAATGGAGAAATATCCATTGAAGAGGTACCTGGGAAGGACTCCGACGTTGGCCGTACACCGGATTACTGCAAACTCATCGACTATGGCTTGGATCCTAAGGTGAGTTAGATCTAACTATTTTGTTTAGTTCCAACATTATATCTTTGTCCATCTGGTAGTGAACATTTGAAAAAATTTGAAAGGTAAGCGAGAGAACAAAATAGCTTAACTTTTTTTTATAAAAGTAATTCTTATTTGTTCATGTTTCTGTTTACTATATTGATACAATAAGCATTGCATAGTGTCCTGAGAAGCTATGTAACATTCTATGGTTTACCATAGAATAAAAGTTATTTCAGTATGGCAAGATGAGTTATGTGCGACTCTCCGCTAACAAGTTTCCATGTGAAGATTTTTTTTTCATATAAAGCTATGTACTGTATTTTTAGAACAGAGCAAGGTATATTAATTGGGGTCAATTGATGCAAATCTTGGAATTAAGTAATTTTTTGTTCTTATTGGAATCTTATTAAGAGGACATTGTGTAACATGTAGCTAGCCAGAAGTCTTATAAGACTCTTATAAGAGAAACCATGCAATAAAATCGCAAATACAAATTCTAACAAGATTCCAATTTCAAAATATTTTTTATTTTTTATGTGCTTTATAAACTATTTTAAAACAACATAGTAGGTATGTGCTTACCTACCTAAGTATGTTTGAGTAATTTTTGTGAATTTGAAATCAAGCTTTTATTTTAAGTATATAATTACTTAATGGATCTAAAAACCCATATTTGTCCATAGGTTCTTATCATTAATTAACTTATTTCATACTATTTTATTATCTATGCTTTAGGTATACCACCTTTCCAAAAGTGATTTACCTTATCTTATCAACAAATTACACAACTTCAAAGATGATGTGGGATTCACCATAATCTAGGACCACACCTAATGCCAATACATATTTTATACCTACTGCAATAGTTGAAATTGCTTTTTACGACCTTTGTGATTTATTTGCACTTTTCTCTCTGATAATATTGTGACCTCTGGCACAGATATCAATGCACCTGCAGTGTTGTTGGTCATGCAATGTTTTTTTTTAATAATACCACTGTTGCTAAGGCCCCTTGTAATTATCAGCCTTATATACAGTCTATGATATAAAATATATAACAAACAAATGATACTAGTTTATGTAGCCATCGGTATAAAGGAGCCAAGTGTCACTAGATGGCGCTACGAGGTATGCTGCAGGCTCGTGGCGCCAATTTGAGTGCAGATTTTAACTATGACGTCATTGCAACCGGTCATCTCAACTCACTTTGCCGACCTCGACGAAACCAAGGCAGCAGATGCATTCTTTTACGTGTTTAAATATTCTCCCTTTTGCCGCGAACCTATGTCATGTCAGCAATATATAAAAAAACATAGTTTAGGTACTTATATAGTCGCTAACATCCATATTTTTTATCACAACGGGGTTATTCTAATGGTAACGAGGCGTAAAATCTATCCGATAAATTGATAGGCAGCAATTTACAACAAACTTCTAAATTCAGTATTTAAAAGTATGTCAGTCAAAAAGCGAAGCACATAAGTACATAACCACTCCTTGGTTCGACTAGTCAATTCTCACATCTGACTATACTTTAGCCAAAGCCAGAATACTAAAAGCGAAGCGCATAAGTACATAACCACTCCTTGGTTCGACTAGTCAATTCTCAGATCTGACTATACTTTAGCCAAAGCCAGAATACAAAAAGCGAAGCGCATAAGTACATAACCACTCCTTGGTTCGACTAGTCAATTCTCAGATCTGACTATACTTTAGCCAAAGCCAGAAAACAAAAAGGGATTGATGCAGAAAGAAGGTGTATGTATGCATATGGGGTGCATTTTAATCACCCAAATTCAATTTTTTAACTCTAAATTTATTTTCATCTTTTTCATATCCTAGAAGAAATTAATTTAAACAGTCGAAAGTAATAATCTTAACCTTTAATAATGATATTATGGTCATGATTCCAAGTCAAAAATTTAGGTTACCTAATTCCCTGCGTTTGATTATTTCAAACTTAATGGCTCATCTAAGTTTGAACTTATGAGATGCGTCATTTAAGATTGCAATTTCAACTAACATTTTAATAATTTTACTAAAAATTCATCTCCCGCTCTAAATACTTTCATCTCCTTCGGTATAACTATTACATTGAAAAGACTCGTAACGTGCGTAATTCAATATCAGAATCCTATTTTGGGGTTTGACAAAAGATGTTAGTCAATTCTAGTATAAGCTAATTTATTCGCGAAGGGACTACATGGGTATTTGACATACATATTATTGGCACGTACATGAATCCATAAATAATGTATCTGTCTATACGGAAATGGTAAAAGTGCGCAATGTCCACTGTATTGTACCTTGACATTATGATTTTGTTTGTGGGTACTTTCTTTGAGTGGGTGGAAACTGGCTGCACTGCATGTACGTACAGCTTCTAAAGTTTGCAGATATTTATTAATGCACCAAATAGAAATGCATATTGTAACTTGACACTTTCGGTAGGCACCTCTATTAAGATTCCAATTAGAACACTCATAATAATATTTCCGTGATGACGTCAATATTAATGTGTACGTGAGTATTCAATAACACTCAAAAGTTTTATTCTACGAACCTCTCGCTTCAATCACATGCATTCTACAGAAATGTAGGCATTCCTTAACTTAAGGTCGTTGTCGTGAAGGCGCCCAAGCTAAGCGACATATGCGTGGAGGGGGATAGTGAGTAATTTTCCTCGTCACTGTCCATTGTTAATAAAAGTTTGTGTTTCCCTTTGTACACCCATTACTCTGGCATTTTTTATATTATGTTTATATATGTTAACGCAAATATTTTAGATAAGACATTTTATCCATTTGTAATTGCATTTTGTGGTACCTAACATATTATGAAGCTCAGATGACGGGGGAGTGTCGCTTACTGAAACAAAGTGGGTAGTAGGTACCTACCTAATTTTATCTAAAAAAAAACCTCTTTTTTCCGAACGTAGATTATCTCAGTGATTGTAAATGATGTGGGGAAATCCCGAACTCCCAAAGGTGTGGTAGAAATAACTTTGTTAAATTGACTACCTACCTTTAATGGGATGGTACTTATATGCTGAATTGAATGATGGAGCAAGGGGAAGAGACTGCAGTCCACAGTATTAATGGATTCAATTTAATACTGCAGTTTCCTGCAGTTTTTGTCCTTCCTTATCTTAGAAGTCTCGTGACAGGGTTTCAAATTTTCACCATGATCGGTTCGGTAGTTTTTCCGTGAAGAAACAGAAAACAATATTTCACTTTTCCATTTACAATATTATCACGGTTTAGTAATTAGTAAAGCTGATCACAGAAATAATTCTTAGGCTATCATTTATCCGTGGAGACCTGTTATTGCCTTCCTGATGAATATTATTATATTTTTAGTCTATTTTGTACAGCTGTTGGTCTTCCCAAAAAAGTTAAATAAAATAAAATATAAATAAATAATTTATAAATCCATTTATTTATTTATTCCCAGGATATCCATGGGTCGTCTAAAATAAAGTAGGTAGGGTTTGAATGCCTAAACGCTACTTTGTTCGAATATTGTGCCTACAATGTATGTGGTTGCGATGAGGAATTGTATATAAATGTGTGTATTTGGTAATTTCCAGGTAGCCGCCAAGCTAGACGACATTTATAAGACTGGAAAGCTAGCGCACGCAGAACTGGATGAGCGTGCGTTAGATGCCTTAAAAGAGTTTCCATCCGACGGTGCTTTGAGTGTTCTTGGACAATTTTTAGATTCAAATCTCGAACATGTATCTAATAAAAGTGCTTATTTATGTGGAGTCATGAAGACCTATAGGTAAGTGCATACAATGACCAGATTTTCTTTTTTCACATGGCAACCCGATCAAAATATTGGATGATTGCCAAACAGCTTGGCGAATCTGGGTCGCAATCTTGAAAAATTGATTTGACATATAAACGTGTGGACGACCGTTGACTTTAAATTGTGTAGGTACCGTCGTGTTGATTTCGTTATGTCCACTATATAAAACAATATAAAGATCACTGAAGTTGGTTCGAAATCCAAGAGAACACTGTAGTATGCATTACAAATAATGCAATAAGTCTCTAAACTGAATTGTTGGAAAAATAAAAACTTCGTAACTTCAAGTGAGTAAGTAAACGTTTTATAACAATCCAAGGTGCTTACAATATTTTAAGTGGAGATTTCGCTGAAAGTAGGTAATAATGTACTCGATATCGGCTATTAAAACGCAATAAAATATGATCTCGACAACTAAAATGACCCTATCTTTGAGCCATGGTCGGTATGACACATAGAATTAAAAATAAATGTTGGACATTGTCAAATCATAATTTGTAGATCGCTGGCTTCCTTTAAAAAGTTTATTTTCACTTGGCATTTAAAATATTATCACTGCTATTTAAGAGTCAAAGAAGCCACATTCCGACTAGCCAGTATGGTCGGTTTACGTAATACGAGCCAGTTAGGTTCATTTAATTATTACGTAAAGTTTTATGTCTTGGGACTTGATCATGTTCAGAAGAGGAATTCTCGGTAGACCCACATGTATATTTGTACATGTTTTTTGAATCGTATAGTGCAGGGGTCACCAATTAGTTTCGCTCGGGGTCCGTTTTAAGAAATGAAATTACCATCGCGGTCCGCACAGCATTTTATAGAAAAAATATTTTTTCTATGAAATGATAATATAAAGTATAATATAATATATTTCTATAAAGAGAGATTAAGTTTGGAGTAAACAAAGATAATGCGTGGCATACATTTTTTATTAAATTACGTACTCTGTGCAAGTGGCTGTTCTCGCCGTCCGCACAAAATGGGTCGGCGGTACGGGTGAGGACCGCGGTCCGCCATTTGGTGACCCCTGGTATAGTGACTGCATGCAGCCGATGCAAAATTATATTTTCGTATGTAAAATAGCTGGAAAAAACAGATTTTCCTTATCATTAATTAACCGAGCTTCGAGTAGAGTGGAGAAAATTCCTAGAATAAAGTTGAACAAATGCAATTTTTTGATTAATTTCAGTTCATAGTTTGGGATCAGATGTACTTACCAGGACATTTTTTATAGCAGTACTGTTGCCTACAGTCGCGAGCATAAATATATACTGGGTGATTTTGTTATCTCTGGCAATACTTGCAGGGGTGGAAGTACTCATCAATGTGAACAACTTTTATTATAGGACTAACTGTGAAATCATGAAAAATTATCAGCTGTTCCATACAAAAGTTCAATACCTACTCGACCAAAATGTATGAAGCAACCATATTATTTTACGCGATATCAGAGCTAGCCCTATAATAAAAGTTGTTCACATTGATGAGTACTTCCACCCCTGCAAGTATTGCCAGTGATAACAAAATCACCCTGTATATACACTGAGATTACCTGTTCATATTAGTAATGGCTAGAAAATATATTCGTAACACCATCAAGTTTTAATCAATACTTTAAGAGAAAATCCCTTTCAATTTTGCTTAGTATAGACATATTTATGCTGGCTAGTATACAAAATTTCAACGAATCTTTAAAACCAGACAAGACAATTTATTGCAAACTGGTTAACATACTGCAGTCTCTTAATAATACTTACAACTACGACGGGTCGGATTGCCGGCAAAAGCTACTTTTGTGCAAAATGACCTTTCGAAGTAGGTAGATAAGATACTAGGGACTAATCACTCGGTGAATGTTACACGGTGTATCGCAATCGGCTAGTTGGAAAGCGTACCTACTGTGAGGTTGTAACAAGATCATTTTGTGTCCTCGCGTCTCAGTGTTTGCGGCGTCGACGCAAGATTAGATTACAAATGGTCATTAGCCCCCGCACAGGCTAAATATCATGCAGAAGAACCTGTTTATATATTGTAAAATAACATATTTATAGTTGCAGTTATGACGCTTGTCCGATACAATGCAACCCTTTGTAGTAACTAAGAAGGGTAGATAAATTTCTTGATTCAATCGATCTCATTACGTGAGATGGTTTAAATTTAGCAAGTCTTGTAAAGGTTTTGATAGCCCCGTCTCTTTTTGTTATATGCCGTTAGAAAGTGATGGATAAATTTATAACAAACATACAAAAAAAAAGACACAGTCGAATTGAGAACCTCCTCCCTTTTTTTAAGTCGGTTAAAAACCTAGGTTTTACTAGGCATGTTTTAAACCATGTCACGCAATAAGAGGGATATAGTTTGACAGTAATTGTGGTAGAAATAATTTGATGTTGTGGCGAGAAATATTGTACTTTTGGCGTATAATGATCCGATGACTTAATGATGAATGATAATGCTTTATTTTTGTCCATTAAATAGGAGTGAAAATACTTGGAAGAATATAGTAAACTAGATATCCGCCCCGCGGTGTCACCCCCAATTTTTCCTTCTTAGGGTATGAATTTTGAAAACCCGTCCTTCGTCATGTCTACGTTATGTAAGGAATATGTGTGCAAAATTTCAAGTTTTTAGACCCTGCAGCTTAAGCTGTGTCAGTCAGCCATGCCCTGAGTTGACCATAGGTACATTTGAAATAAATAGTAATCTGACCATGGCGAAAGCTATATTCTTTAAAGTATTTTCAGTTCTGTATAATCTTGCAGAAGTAGCGGTATTATAAACATTGCGTGTGCTGATGTTTCAGACAGAAAAGCAGAGCGGGCGTGCAGGGCGCACCCGCGCTGACTTCTGCTGTCCAGGTCAAAGGGCCCGACGAAGACAAGATCAAACAGATCTTGGCCCGGACTGGGTACACGTTGGACGTTACCACAGGTCAGTGACTCCACTGCACTGCACTGCACTGCATTTTGAACATCGCCGCATTATGACGTGGCCTTTTATATTGATTAGCTCGATTGTTTAGCAGGCAACGGGACAGATAAAGACAATTGCATTATAATTATAATGTGGCACGCTATTTTGATAATTTGTAAAGTGAATATTTTATCGCCGCTTTGATGTCTTATCTAATCGGATATATAAGAATCCAATTAGAAACACGTCCTTGGTAAATCTAGATTATTTTATTTTTTTTAGGCCTGTGTTTGACCACAATCTTTTTTCTGTTCGTAAGCACACACCCTAGAAGGAACTGGCTCTAACAATAAAATTAAAATAAATGTAGCACATCTTAGGGCTGATCAATTCTTAAAACTGTTTCATTTTTGAGGTGGCTTTGTACTTCTAGGCTACGAGAAGTACAAAGCCTTATTAGTAGCCTAGGAGTACTAGGTGGATATTTTAAAATGGCTTCTTTCCTAAAGCTACAACAACAAAGCTGAACAACTGGTCCCATAGTAGTGGTTCAGCTTGACAAACGCAACATAAGTTTAAATAGAAGCCATAATAATGTATAATAGTTGTCGGAGCAACATAAAGGCGGTGTTCCGTTGTCAGGTCAACGCAAGTATGGAGGGCCGCCGCCCGGGTGGGAGGGGGGCACGCCGGGCGTCGGCTGCGAGGTGTTCTGCGGCAAGATCCCCAAGGACATGTACGAGGACGAGCTCATCCCGCTGTTCGAGCGCTGCGGGAACATCTGGGACCTGCGCCTCATGATGGACCCCATGACGGGCACCAACCGCGGGTACGCGTTCGTCACCTTCACCACCAGGGAGGCCACGCAGCGGGCCGTCCAGGAGGTGAGTTCGCTACTTTAGCAGTCACTCTATATAGATATATCTCTGTCTATACATGTTGATGTTGCCGAGTCGGGTAGCCACCGCTCGACCTCCACCGTGGTCGAGCGGTGGCGACTCGATGTACTATGTTGTGGTTTGAGATAGTGCAAAAATATCATGTTAGGTGTTCCGACAAGATCCTTTTGGAACAAAAGCTGTTTATATTCTCTACATTATAGTTTTAGCTAGTCAATTAACAGTGACTCGGTATGTTCCAATCAATGAGCCGCTCAATTGAGACGTTAGTCACGTCGTGACCTAGTTCCAATGTCTGTTCTTATTTTAATTAATCTCACCACTCTCTCGAATTAACAACAGTACAATAAGCAGTAGAGTTGTTGAACAAACATTTGATACGAAGATTGGTGCCATCTGTGAACACAATCTGAGTTATTGCAGCCTTGAGTATCGGCAAATATTTGATCAAAAGAATTGCGCGTGGATAGCGGGCACCTATCTTTGTGCAATACTTGGATGTATTGTTATTACGAGCACATGTGTACCAATAGCCGACATCCAGCGCAGGCGCACTGTTATCGCAAGACTGAAACAAAGATGCAGTTGTTCACTATCAGTATCCATTGGTCATACTAAATTGTGTCAAAACTCTAAAGCTTCAATTCAACTGATTACGTTATAATGATATAATTTGACTTCATAATTGGTGTATGAAATTGAAACAAAATTTATTCTAATTTGACATCTACTTTCCAGGTGACTCGCCGAAATGTTTAAGTATAATCCCTTAAAAGATTAACAGAATCACAGCACTTAGCTGCCGAATGTTTGGTCACTTCTCACTGCGTACATTGTACCAATCCTTGGGCAAAATCATCAAGGTCCTATACGCGTTCCGTTCATTCTAACTTGATACCTATGTGCTAATGGATAGAGTTTGTTTTCCTAGCCGTATAACATGGAGCATGATGAGTTTCCCTGCGCAGTGGTGGTGTCCAAACACGGGCCCCACTTGCAAGACTACTAGTAATCATCTGCCAGTAGTTTTGCAAGTCCCAATCATTTGCCTGTCGAATATATTCACAGTCACACTTGGGAGATTTAGATTTTAAGCTTCTTCTATCATTTAAACAGCATGTCATTAATATCCCGCTGACGGCGGTCAATTGCGTCGGGACGATGGCCATTACATAAATCTGTCCAACCAACCGGAGGTTGTGTCGAGGGCTAGGCTAGGGCGACGCAACTAGCCGCCGTCGTTATAATTATGTATAATCACTGAATTTGTGTAAATGTGCAATCATAACCACCTGTAAACTGATCAGCCTCGCTTGTCCTGAGATATCATCCCGTTCTTTACTGTTGCACCTCGTTCAATTTTAAGTTGCTTTAATTTTATTTTATTTTTTGTTACCATCACACTCGTACTCGCTTTTTTTTATTTTCACTTCATCAAACGGTCCACTTACAGGGTTAACTTAATTGGCTTCGAAAAGTTCTCCAACTGAGAATTTAATATATCTCAGGCTCTCCTCTTTGCTCAGTACAACACTTTCGGCTTATCATCCAAAAAAACAGTTAACTCATCACGATTGGCTCTAACCGTCATCACGATCACGCGGCGCCGCGACCCGCGCCTTCTCCGTCCGGCTCTATCCGGCTCTAACCGGCCGCGACCGGCTCGCGATCGGCTCCGACCGGCTCCGATCTACGTAAGCCCGGTTCCAAAAAAGACCTCTTTTTTCAAAATTGTTCCCTTGTTATTTTTCCCACAGCTCGATAATCACGAAATAAAACCAGGGAAGACTCTGAGAATTAAGATTAGCGTACCGAATCTACGACTTTTCGTCGGCAACATTCCCAAGTCTAAAGGCAAAGAGGAGATACTGGAAGAGTTTGGTAAATTAACAGGTAAAGTGTCACTCGAATGAATTAAGGAGTTAATAGACTTGTCGGGTTGAGTGCGTGGGGCTTGGTGTGGACCGCTGAGGGTGCCCCGCTTGCGTCCCGCTTGTGTCCCCTGTCCCTAGCCCGAGCCGCCTGTCCCCGTCCCCGCCTGTACCCGTCCCCGCCCGCTGTACCCGCCTGTACCCGCGTCTCCAGTCATTGGGCCTGGACGCGGCCGCCGCAGCGCGACCCGGCCTCGGCCGTTGGCTATTCTCCCTCGAATTGTTCTTGCAGCTGAATGATTATGAAATTCGAAAGGGGAAAAAGATTGGCGTTACAGTTTCCTTTAACAATCACCGGTTATTCGTGGGGAATATCCCTAAGAATCGAGATCGGGACGATTTGTTTGAGGAGTTTACTAGGCACGCACGTAAGTCCTTGTCGAATTCATAATATGTGCTATTCGGTTCTTTAAATTTGAGGCGTGACTCGGAGCACGGTGACGCCATCGCCAGGGCAGGTGGACGTGACGAGTCAGTCATCGCGGCGTCACTGTGGCGTCACCGGCGTCACTGTGGCGTCACCGGCGTCACTGTGGCGTCACCGTGACCTCACCTGGCGTCACTGTGGCGTCACCGTGGCCCGACGCGCGCCCGTGTGATCTATTGTAGACTTGCAAACCGAGTGTTTACCTGACGATTGGCCTCCGCCTCGAGAATGCTCACTGGTAATGACTGGAGAATCTTGCTGTTGTTCTCTAGAATAGATTTCTTCAGTACCGTATATGTTCTCCTGGAATATCGTTTGATTTGCTTCATATTTTGTAGCGTTAAAGGAATGAAGTTGCGCGATGGGGTCGTGGGAAGCTTGTTTATACTGTTAGATTTGGATCGCGGCTTCACAACTCTTTACCGGTGTGGTATGATTGCAGCTGGACTCATGGAGGTTATAATATATAGTTCGCCCGATGACAAGAAGAAAAATAGAGGGTTTTGTTTTTTGGAATACGAGTCTCACAAAGCGGCGTCGTTAGCTAAACGTAGACTGGGCACCGGTAGGATAAAGGTAAATATTAACATAATATCAAACATCTCTAACAACATTCTCTTCTAGATTTACTCTCAATTAAATTAAAGAGGCAGCGAGACTTTTTTAAGGCGATGATAGTGGGTTCGAATCCTACAATGAGCTTAGCTTTGGGTGAAGGAAACCATAGCACGGTAATAGGGTACTTTCTAGTTCCCGCCTCAACTTTCCATAGATGAGTTAATTATGCTAAATCACTATTTTCTTGTGTAAATGACCATTTAGCATCATTCATAATGGAAAATCATACTTAATTTTGCATCTAACATTTTTTTAAACTAACTGAAAGCTCCATAACTTGTCTCGTATGTTTAGGTATGGGGCTGTGATATAATAGTCGATTGGGCCGACCCTCAAGAAGAACCCGACGAGCAAACAATGAGCAAAGTGAGTACAAACTGGATGTGACAAACAATTCTCCCCACTGTTATCAGAATTAGACCGGACACCACCAAGTACATTTCAATTGACGCTTAGGGAACCAAGATCCTTTTATATGTCTTCGACATGTTTTATTCGGTGTGTTTTAGCCTAACTGTAAATGCAGATGTTATTTACTTGTAAAATATGGATTGTCTCCTAAAGACCCTTTCGTTTTCGGTAAACAAAAGTATACCTCATAATAATAGCAATTTGAAGTCAATTTTTAGTTATTTAAGCATTAAGGCTCCAGTCTCCCTAAAATCAGTGTTCTTGCGGAATTTATCAGAAAATAAATGTTGTTTTTTAGTCATTAGAAAAGCAATAAACGAAATATATTTTACGTTATTTTAAAGGTGAGATTTGAAGTTTCCAATACATATTTTATTTTTTAATTTGACGCCACTTTTATTAGCTTTGTGAGGCTTTAAACATACCTCTATTTACGTTCCACGCGTAGAGGGTCTCATTCATGCACACGCCACGAAAAAAATATAACAAAAACAAGAAATTCATTCAGATTACATTTGTCGGCAAATCCTCTACAATAATCTTATCTAGTTACTTTTTTTCAAAATCGTCTCAATTTCTTATTTAAACTGCTTTAAAAAGTTATAAATTTCTGAATTTGACCCTTGCAACATATATTTTTCTCTATTACAAAGTAATGGTTTAGAGAAATCACACTTTAACCACTCCGAAAGCAACTACTTATCTGTCGAATAAAAAATATAAGCATTCAAAAAATCATTTGAAATAAATTTACCGAAACTAAACAAATAAAACATAAAACGCATCAAAATTCCATTCAATTCCTCTGGGAATTGACAGCCGTTCGTTGTATTAGAGGTATGTTTAAAGCCTCACAAAGCTAATAAAAGTGGCGTCAAATTAAAAAATAAAATATGTATTGGAAACTTCAAATTTCACACTTTAAAATAACGTAAAATATATTTCGTTTATTGCTTTTCTAATGACTAAAAAACAACATTTCTTTTCTGATAAATTCCGCAAGAACACTGATTTTAGGGAGACTGGAGCCTTAAGATATAAAATATCAATAATGTTGTATCGTCATTTATTATTGACTACATAGTCTTCTTTTGAGTCTTCATTATTGAAAACTCTTCTACTATCCAAGTACAGTTTGGCCACCTTATGACTTTTTTTTACTGCAAACAATAATACACTATAAATCAATATTTCTAAAGTACATATTCCCATATCAGGTGGGTATATCTAGTTCCCCTTTCGACTACGACGAACCTTACCTTAATAATACTAAAGCCCAATTTCCCATGTCAGGTGAAAGTGCTGTACGTACGGAACCTAACGCAAGAGATCACCGAGGAAGCGCTGAAGGAAGAGTTTGAACACTTCGGGACTGTGGAGCGAGTCAAGAAAATAAAGGACTACGCTTTCGTTCACTTTGAAGATCGAGATTGTGCTGTTAAGGTATTGTGAACTTTTTGTCATCCTATGACTGATTGAATTATTTTTTTATCTATGGTATTTTAGACCACCATTTATTCAGTCGAAGTAAAATCTATTTATTCATTTTAGGCCTTAGGAATCTACTTAAGTTGTCAAAGGTTCGGAATTCAGCCTTCATCTGAGAACAGGCAAAAACTTAGCAGGGCTATCTTTGGACTTATTTGTTTTGGCTCTTTTATTTAACTCGAAGAACAAAATATGCATTGTCTTCTGTTTGTCCAAAAAACGATACTATAATATTTAAGCTTTAACTATGATAGATTTTATCGTGAGGAAACCATAGCACGGTGGTAGTGTACTTTGTAGTACCCGCCTGGCTGGCTACCACCCTCAAGTTGAAAATCTGTCACCAAACACCTATTGGTGTATTCCGGCAGTTGCTCTTGAGAGCCAGTTTCTTCTAGGCTTTGTGTGATTACCACCTTCGGTCACGTCATCACTTACCATAGTGAGATTGTGGTCAAACAGAAACCTATACAAAGTAAAAAAAGTGCGAGTTGGACGCGCACCGAGGGTTCCGTACAAACTTCGTCCATCGTTCGTCCATCACGGGAAATGCACAATTTTATTTATTTACCTTATTTGAGGTTGGTGCCAATTAAGCTAGACCTCTAAATTGTATGAGTGCCCATACAACTCGGAGGTCTTTATTAATTGGCGTAACTATGTATGTATGAATTTTTTCCTTTATTTGTGCTGTAAGACCTTGCTTTTGCCAAATTTCATGATTCTACGTCAACGGGAACTAGGTACCATATAGAAATAAAAGGGCAAAAAAAAACGTGTTTGTTGTATGGGAGCCCCCCTTAAATATTTATTTTATTTTGTTTTTAGTATTTGTTATAGCGGCAACAGAAATACATGATTTGTGAAAATTTCAACTGTCTAGCTAACGTGGTTCTTGAGATACAGCTTGGAGACAGACAGACGGACAGACAGCGAAGTCTTAGTAATAGGGTCTCGTTTTTACCCTTGGTTACGGTACCCTAAAAAATATAACAGTCGCATAGTTAGTCTTCACCACTGTCGTACTCTTTTGAATGTTTACTTACACTTACTACACAAGAATGGAAATTCATATTACGCACACGAAAGAGAACTTCCTCGTGTGACTTCTAAATATTCAACGCAAGCTCGTAGCAAATGTGCTACAAACATCGCTACGTAACCCGTGACGTAGCGGTCGCTATGTGCATAAATATGTTAGACTCGTAGCACTTAGTAGCTACCTACGTGGATACATGTCTCCGTAGGACGCACTATGCATTACGCCGTAATAACTAAAATGTTTTTTTTTTTGTGTCATTAGTGGTTCATGTATTTTGCCAATGTGAAGTTATTATACAAACATCATGTCAGGTTAAATAGCTTTTACATATTAAAATCAGGTATATCTTTATGAACGAAAATACAAAACACTATCTTCCTAACTAATATTATAAATGCGATAGTGAGTTTCTTGTTTGTTAACATTTCACGCCTAAACCTCTGAACCGATCGCGATGAAATTTGGTACGCAGATAGCCTATGGTATGGAGAAGGACATGGCCTACTTTTTCTTGGGAACGCGGGCTTAACCGCGGGGGACAGCTTGTATGAAAATAAAATGAACACAAGTGGCAAGTTCCCGCTAAAAACTCCCTTTGTACATTGCAGGCCATGCAAGATCTAGACGGCAAGGACATGGGCGGCGCGCGGCTGGAAGTGTCGCTCGCCAAGCCGCCGTCCGACAAGAAGAAGAAGGAGGAGATACTGCGTGCGAGAGAGAGACGCATGATGCAGATGATCCATGGCCGTGGCGGGTGAGTCCATCTCACTAGTTGATGCTTTCCGTACACTATACGGCTCGAAAAACTATTGTTTTATATTATTAGTTTAATGATATTATGAGCTCTGCATTTTTGTTCGTGTATAGCGATGTAGTGTGAATAGGTTATTTATAGGTTGTAATAGAAATGTTTTCGAAGCAAATAGCGACGCATACTAAAACTGTTTTTTCCGATAACAATCTAAACTGATAAAGTATCCAACAGTTGTCAAAATGAAAAATTGGTAATATTTTCACGTAGTCTACTCGACTGAATTCATCATTCACACAAAGGCAAAGCTCATATTAAATATTTTGCTACCGACTTTATAAAAGTCACTTGGCGGGCCTGCATGTGCATGAACAGTGTTTAGAAACCTTTAGATTTATACCAACCTATAAATATTCCGTGTAGATTATGATAATTAACTCTTTGAAATCCAATTATTGTGTTTTCTATATCAATGTAATTTAACACAACTAAAATCCCCCTATTTTTTTTCTAACACCACCGATGTTGAAGTTAGTCCCCGGGGACATAGTGAAAACTCGTTGAGCTAAAAGTCTGTTTTTTACTAGTTGACTAATGGCTCCAATTTATATTAGAGTTATTAAGACTACCCGGCGTGTGTTACTACGCTAAAAAATATAGATTATCTAAGTATGAATTGAATTTAATAATAATAATTTACAGTTAAATGAGAGATTTCACCAGATTAAAAAAATCTGATATCGGAGTAATTTTCAACTTTGTACTCTACCCCACGTATATCCATATAGTATATTGATGAGTTTGTTTATAAGTACGAGTGTGTTGTAGAATGAAATAGAAGTATTAGTCTAAACTTGAGTTCGTTTCTTTGTACTGAGTGGATACTTCGAGATGGCATATTTTCGAAAACTATGCTAGGTTCATTATGAAAAAAAAAAATCATCGAGCTCTTATACCATCTCGAAATATCTCGAGTTTAAGCTTGAACGACAGTTTCACGAAACCTTAACTACCTACCGACGTTAATTAAAATAGTGATGACCGCAAACTGCATGGAGGTGGGTTCGATTCCCGCCCAGTACAGACATTTGTGTGCATAAACATGTCTGTTTGTACCAAATTTTTTCAATTTTGACACCAGTTTTGTGTATGAAAAGAATGAATTAATTTCCTTTCATAAAAGTTGTTCAACATGAGTAGCCCAAAATAAGATTCGAAAAGATACTATCACAAAGTATCCAACGTATGTAATCAGTGATTAACATTGATATGGCTTTCGTGAAATTGGTCTTTAGAATTAATTCCATATTCACTAGATATCAGAAGGTGAATTTGGAATCAATTCTTTAAGTGTGCGTTTCTAATCGAGTGAAGAGAATCAGAATATTTTATTTAAAACGCATAATTTGTCGTCTCGAAGCTCTGATTCAATAGAAATGCACAGGCTTATTAGTTTTTTTTTATAGTCTTGAGTTATTAGACAAAATAGTTACTTAGTTTATATATACTTAATGAATTTCACTCGTTAATTTCGCCACATGTTACTGTTACTGTTCATTTGTTATAATTCAAGGATCCAGGGTTAGGTATCAATTAATTAACCTATTAAGGAAACAAAATATGCCGAAACTCAAAATAATAGAGGCATAATGCAAAAAACATAGTAAGATGCATAAGTTGGTAACACAACTTAGCTAATAATCTTAGATATGAACTGTCTCTGTGGTATTATATGACTTCCTCGTTGGTATTTGGGATGTAGAGATAAGTCTCGTATTCATATCGTTCGAGTCTCCCATTAAAACCAAAGGGATTTAGGTCTTACATCATCACGCGAACCTTATGCAGGTTTAACTTCCCAGGCACAATATAAAATTAAAGTCCTGACAATGTTTTCTTTCATCGATTTCAAACGATTTTGAACCGTAATGATAGGGATTTTACGTAGGAATGATCGACATAATGGTGTAGCAATGAGTCCCTGGATCCCGGCACAGAGTAGGTGCGTGTGTCAGAAGGTAACTTGTGGCTGTTAACTGTCAGATTTGATTGGTGCAGCTGCTCGCCGGTGCACGGCGCGCTGCGCGGCCGCACGCCGCAGCCGCAGCCGCGCCCGCCGCAGGCGCGCGGGGACTACGGTCAGTAGACACGCACCCGCACACGCACACACCACCACACACCACCACACACACCACACACCACCACACACGCGACACACGATGATACACGTGTACGTGCGTGGACGCTATGTTGATTGTTATATTGTTTTTGTTTACTATTATTTGGCGGTCATACATTATTATGTCATTCATTTTGTCGAATGTATGTGGCAACGAAAGTAAAGAACTACATTTGCATAGATTTTTATGGTAATGTGTGGTCGCTATTATTGTGAAGTGAATATTGTTCATTTTATGTTTGTTTTCGTGTCGACTTAGCGTCTTTACGCCTCATACGTAGTACTCCGTGACAGCACTCTTGAGACAGGTGAAGGGATAGATTTTTGAAACACAAATACTTGTATCTACAATATTCTGCGCGTTTGTTTGTTGCCGATTATACCCATTTCCCTCCACCTATCTCCCTTTGTACCCTCCCCTACACACACATAAATAAATGATGTGAACACGGTGTGGTCTCCACGCGCACACTCGCACATTCCGCTACTTATCCCCTACTAACAACATGGCCGCTACTATACACTTCGCGAAGGGTCTTCCCTAGAGTGTTGCCACATGTCGGCTAGTGTTGCCGATGCAAAAAGATTTCGTAGAATTTGGGTGTGATTAGTGTATAGTTGAGGCCTCAGTACATGTTTCATTAACGCTACTATTTAGGCTAGTTATTAATGAAAGCTAAGTCTAGAGTCGATGCATGGTTACGGATTAAAAAATGATATATGAAGAGACATTGAGAGAGGGCTCCACATCGTCATAAAATTGTAATAACAACATTAACAGTCAGTGCATGCTTCGAACTTGAGAAATCATCGCATTGTCCGGTGGTCGGACTCGCGTCTGGCTGTCGGACTTCTGTTTCACATCGCTTACATAGGAATTGGTGGTGGGTCAAGTCACAATTCGCAGAAAATATCAACTAAAAATTAAATTCAAAATTAATGTTCCCTTTATTTTTTTATTAATTATACATGATATTATGTTTAATGAAACAAACGAAAGCAGAAGATACATAGACAAGTTTAGAGTGTAAATTGGAGTTGCATGTTGTTTCCGTGTGGTCAGCGATGCGATGTGGTGAACACAGCTCCAGTCTGTGGTCGACTTGGCAGCCGAGGTGTTGGACTTAACCCGTGTGCTGTATCCCCCGACCCAAGTAAAGTGACATGAGCATGCGATGACTCACAATCTTTTCCCGGTATGAGTGCGTGGAGGCTACGGTACCGCTATCCGCAGCCTACGGTAGCTTGTAAGTTAGCGTTAGTTTAGCTTAGCCTCTAAAAGGCCTGTGTTGTGTGTTTATAGATTATGATTACGACTATTACGGGTACGGTGATTACCGAGGTGGCTACAATGAGCCATTTTACCGGTACGATGAGTTCTATTTTGATTACGCGGGGCCACCGCAACCGTCCGCCGTCCGCCAGCCTTCCAACAGACCGCAACCGGTGGGTCCCCACACACACTCACTAATGTTATCACCTCTTATTTACTAGTCACTAGTCGCTGTACTCATCATTGTTCTATCGATTTTTTGAGTTGCCAAATTTTTTATTCATCTATTATTGTTTTTTTTTTAACTTTTTTTGTTGAATCCCATCCTCGAATGGAGTTAGTGACTCGGTAAAGACGGTAGTGTGTAGGCCTGACGGTGGTGATGCACTGCGGCGGGCGGGTCGTCCGGCCTCGTCACTATTTGCCGGGAAAAGTGTTAGAAGGCGCGCGGGGTGGCCGCTCGGCCGATCTCACCATCAGGTCTATATGTGGCCACTCCGACTAACAAACATGCCATGCCATGCCCGTCTCTGACCCTACTTGTTGTTTTCAGTTGCCATTTCACGTTTGCACCGCTTAAAAGTAATTCCCCTGCGCTTGTCACTCCCCGCCCCCGCGCTCATATAGAGCCTAGCCTAGCCTAGCCTCGCCTAGCCTAGCCTAGCCTCGCCTAGCCGAGCCTGGCCGAGCCTAGCCTCGCTTGCTTGTCACTAACACGCTAACCCGCTCGCGCCCGGAGCTTCGCCACCCCGCCCAGCGTCAGGAATGTCTCCCACGCTTGGAACGCTCCAGTAATGTTGTATAATTTCTCGTTGTTGCAACGAGGTAGAGAATATGTTGAGAAGACTTACTGACCCGCTTGGTAAATGCCTCACCCCAGGACGACGAGCTCGGTCTCGGGCCCAACTCGCTTTACTACGATCTAACCGGAGGCATTCAGGTACCACCATCACAATCGTACATTTTCCAAATTTATTCATTCGTTGTTATATGTTTATTAGTGAATGTCGTTTCGGTATTTACACTTAGTTTACTTTGGACTCTTAGAACATGAAGTAGACGTTAGTTTATATATTTATAGAAAATATACTCTATCCTAGAATGCGATTATAATGTGTATATATTAGAACTTTAGTAAAATGTTTAGTTTAGATGCTTTATTAGGTACCTGACTGTTTCACTGTTTTATCATTTATATAGTTGGGTTTTGTTTAGACTTGATTTATTCTGTTTTCACAGTGGAAGTTACCCACTTTGTAATATGAACCATGTAGTGACATTATAAAGTCGTATTTAGATATAAAAGTGGGAATTGCACTGTGTAAACTTTTTTTACTTTTAATTTCTAGTCTCTATGAATGTTCCGTTGACTTGGAATGTTCATACAATATACCACACTAAAAAAATATATTTAAAATGCAAACGTTTTCTTTGCTTTTGAATACTTTTGAACATTTTAAAGTCATGGCAATTATTTCTAAAGATTATAAACATATTTTGAAATAGATAAAACTGTAATGCAAATGCGACTGTTTTAATTTGCCGCATGATATTTTAGTGATAAGAACAATTCGCATTCTAACATTTTTGTCTTCTAAAATGACTAATTATACTAATTGGGTTTTACACTGTAGATACTCTCAAGAATGCGTTATTGTTTTGAAATTTTCTTATCGATATATATCTATTTAAAGATAATCCATCATTATCAGATATCGACCAGAACCGTAATTGCATTTAGTATCTTTTCATAGATATTTGAGTAAAATACTCATTTTGGTACACTTGAGTTGGTATTTAAAAGGTCTTATCTGCGCAGGAGTTGCTACCCAATATGCAAGTATGGCAAAATGTAGTCTTAAATGTATTTAATTTAATATTTTTATAACTGTTATTTACGTTACGCCACGCATTTATACGATGGATCTGGCTTAGCACGTCTTGATTAATTTTGACATTTGTGTTTGTCGTCCATTATAAACTAGTAATGTAGTGAAGGTAGATTTATTTTAAGGTCGCTAATTATATATGTTGATATTAAATGTATTACTTGCTATCGATGTTCATTAATTAGGTACCTACATAAATCTGCCGTCACATGCGTGGCGGAACGAAACGCTACATTGTAGCTGAGCAGCGCGTCTGTCGCGTCGACCCAAACAGAGCGATACGGTACAAATTACTTGTCCTAGTATATTAATAACCCTGAAACTGTGAAACTGGTAGTTGTATATGGCAATATGGTCTGTCAAAATGTATCTATTGATTTTGATTTATAGGGTGAGTCAAACAAACGGGCCGTAGAGTGAACTAAATATTTATTATTTATCTTCAATATTTTAGCTGCATAGCTCCTGATCGTTTGTTTAACTCATCCCGTATATCCGCTATGATTTTCGACAAAAACCAACGTAGTGTCACGTTCAGTGTGAATTTTTAATTTGAAACGGTCAGTCGTAAACAGTTTGCCATGTACGACCCCGGCGACAGATAGTTTGAGGCGATGCAGGCATGACGCGGTGGTCAGGTAGAGTGATCGTGTCGGCGCGTGTCACGTGTCGGTGCGATGCAGTACAGTAAGGTGCGTGTGGTCCGTGCTCTAGGCTGGGTCATGTGGGACGGGCGGGCGATGGGGGCGGCGCGGGGCGGCGCCGGGGGCGGCGGGGGCGGCGGCGGCGGTGGGGGGGGCGCCGGCCGCGGCTGGGGGCCGTGGTGGTGCGCGGCGCGCCGCGCGTGGCCGCCGCACGCCCAGCGCCATGCGTGGCCACCCACGCGCCAAGCCAAGTTTACCAGGTTCGTACACCCTACTCACCCCACACACACACACACCACACACCACACACCCCACACACCCTTCTCGTCGAGCGCACGTTACATTCGTACGTTCGATCCGAATACGCACGAATACTTACGAACGACTCGAGCGCTACGGATGCTCGTAGACTGCATAGGACGTTCGTGCGTCTACGACGTTGTATGCAGTCTACGAGCGTCCGTAGCGCTAAATTTTTCGTAAGTGTTCGTGTGTAATCGAATTATTTTACTTCGTACGAATGTCTATGCATAGAAAATGTGCTCGGCCTTAGCCTTGTTGTCACTATTGTATATTTCCAATTTCTTTTTACTTGTTCATTAAACCTTTATTTGCATATACAAAATACACAACAATATTTTCAACCCCCGAAGATTCTTATCCGATATTTTCCAACTTCACTTTTTCATCATCGAACCAAGTATCTGTTTATTAGAGGCTTTTATGTTATTTGTGTAGCCGTGTACTTTATTAACGACAAAATACCCTGATTCAGCGTAGTTAGAATTTAGTAGTGTAGCTATACTTACAGAATTGACCCCCTCAAGCCGTGTCCCGGATGGAATGAAACTCTTTCAAATCAAATCGCGGTTTAAGTCACTAAACCCAAATTAAATGGACACTCAAAAATGTGTTAGACGCGACAACGTGATGAAACTCAAGTGCGAAATTATAAAAACCTTTTTATAATGACATGCCTTGACTTGATAACAAATAATCCTTACACCAAATGCAAAATTCTAAATTAGTACCAAAGGAAATGTTGGACTCTCTCTCGGTCGACCTCACTTAGCCGTCACGTGGCGTGTACAAACCTAAAACCCTTTCCTTTTATTTCAGCGTGTTTGATGGTTTGCGTGTAATCTGGATTATGATACTTACTATATCGGTAACTACCCTCATTCCTTTACTGCTCCGCAGGGCTACCACAAACTTGTGTAATTGATAAAGACAAAATTTGTGAGCTCGATCGAGTGAACGAGTCCAGGTTTTCTGTTTTCGTTTTGTGAAGTTTGTGGGAGACCTTTTCTTGATATGGACAAAATAAACTAATTCAATTTACTAAGCCACCAGTCTTGAATAGCTTATTTTGACATTTAGATCCCTAATCGCTCCTTCCCCTGTTTCCTATATCGTTCCTTGAAATTGTAACTTATACACGCTCCATTAAGGTACGTCCTCTTACGTTACGTTTGAGTCATAGTGGACTATAATCTTGACACCATACAATTGTAGAGAGCTTGGCCCAGGGTCTTAGTATTGATTGAGTGTAGTAAAGGAAGTGTGCGAACGAGTAAACTGAGTTGTGGGTCCGCGTCGATGTTGCAGGTAAACGTAAATACGACGGGGGTCACCAGAACCAAGGGGGGGAGTCGAAGCGTCGGTTGGGCGCGGCGGCGGCGGCGGCGTGCGGCTGGGGCTCGGAGCCGCTAGCGCAGCAGCCGCTGGGCGGCAGCTAGCCGGGCCGGGCTGGGCTGGGCTAGGCTAGGCTAGGCAGTCGGCCGGGCTGGCAGCTGGCCGGGCTGGTGCGGCTAGCGCCGGCCGGGCTGGTGCAGCTGACGCAGCCGCCGCCGCCGCGTACGGCCGCGGACGTGCGGGCCCCTGCTCCCGGAGACACTACAATCGCAGCAGGGGAACCCCCCGAGCGTCCGACGCGCGCCGAGGCTCATGGTTACGTTTACGCCCGATCCTCGCTCTGTAACCGGAGGATCGATCTACTTTTTTCTATATATGTGTTTTTTTATTTGATTTTCAAGTTTTCGATTTTGTATCGCATCGATTCCGTAAAAATCTTAAAGTAGGACGTTATGAAATGTTTCGATAGTAAGTTTCCCGTTATGCTTATGTTTTTCACTGTCGTATTGGCCGTATATATTGTTTAGTATAATATATACCGTAGGAGGAAGGGAGCGCGCGGCCGCGGTTGCCTGTTTGCGTCCGCGCGCTCGGGTCGCGGACCCATCGACTGTCTGTTTTTTTTAATACATGTTATTCGATATATTTTATTCCTGCGAACGCATTTTGCGATGTGATGTGTATTTTAGCAGTAATTATTATATTATAAGGAGTTTGACTGTTGTTTTTTGACATACTTACAACTTAGGATACTGAGAATGAATTAAATATATGGAATGAATTGAGCTCTTGACTCTAGCGATTACGGCTAAAATAAAACCACCTCTGTACTCGACAACATTTCCCGACTGTGTTCCTGCTTTAGTTTTTTTGCTTTATTTTTATTACATACTTATTTCCCTTTAAAATACATTAGTGTGAGGAAGTAAAGTAGTATTGTAAAGTTCAGGATTTCTGTAATGTTTATTATTATTGCTGTACTAAACTTTGTTTGTATTTCGACCACATAGCATGTCCGTACTGTTAGAACTCTTGACTTGTATCATCTTATATCAGTTTAATGTGGAATAAATTTGCAAAACTGTGTTTGCCTTATTATGTGCTTGTTTTCTTTCACACCCTTTCATTTCTCTATTTTTCTCTATCACGCACACACACCTAAGCTTTCGGTGACAGGTAAATACCTACCTCCTTACAAATCTTGGCTATCTTGTGACAGGCTTAGTGGTAGAATAGGGAACTGGTAGGTAGGACTAAAAGGAATTCTTATTAGAATGGTTAGTAAGCGAATTTTTGGAGCAATTGTACTTACGCACACGGTAGTAGCGGGAATAGTCTCGGGAAATCCAGCTATGTACCTTCCCCTTTTTTTTGAAAGCTTGATTTGGATTTAAATTTTTTATACAAAAAGTCCAACCTGTCAGGTCTCGTACAAAAGTTTGCTTCGCTTCTGTTCGCTTTTGTTCCGTGCACTTTCAGTAAGTAGGTAGATAGTTATGTAAGTAGGTACCTAGAGTACCTACCTACCTACGTCTTTGCTTGTTCCACCACAGGTGTTTTTGTCTTTTCTAGAGCCTCTACTGAAGTAAGATATTTTTTTTATAATTTAGGCCATAGGTTCTGGTGTAAGTATATCATTTATTTCAAACTAGATTTCGACCCGCGGTTTCACCCGCGTTCCCGTGGGATCTTATGTTTTCCCGGGATAAAAAGTAGCCTATGTGCTATTCCAGACAATAATCTATCTCTCTGCCAAATTTCATCCAAATCCGTTCAGTAGTTTTTGTGTGAAAGAGTAACAAACAAACATCCATCCATCCATCCATACTCACAAACTTTCGCATTTATTATATTAGTAAGGATAGGTGAGTTCTACTGGTAAGAGAGAATTATCTGGTTGCGTTTAATTAAATATGTTTAAAAATCTTAGATATAATTATTATTATTCTTAATCTGAGGTAATATTTATTAACCTTTGTTACACAATTACTTAAAGGGTAACACTTACAACTA
The DNA here is from genome assembly GCA_951216915.1 of Tetheella fluctuosa. Classification (NCBI taxonomy): domain Eukaryota; kingdom Metazoa; phylum Arthropoda; class Insecta; order Lepidoptera; family Drepanidae; genus Tetheella; species Tetheella fluctuosa. The sequence goes on along the minus strand of OX578226.1, from coordinate 10,596,362 downwards.
AAAAGGAAGACCGTCATCAATGGGAGCGTGCCCAGAATCTGAGGTACGTAGGGGTTATATCTCCTTTACACTTAGTAGTTACCTAAGTGATTGGTGATGGTCCTATCTATTTCACCCACCCAATCTATCTATCTATATATAGGGAAAGTATGTATGTATGTTCCTTATAGACTCCGAAACCGCTGAACCGATAGCTATGAATTTTTCAGACAATCTTCATATTAGCCCCGCGGGTAATCCTGTAAGATTTGGTGGCGATCGGAGCACTCGGGACTGCGGGCAAAACCGTGGGGGGGAAGTTAGTTATTTATAAATTAAAAAAATACTTAAGGTATAATGAAACGCATCGATACGTTAAAGTCGTGTATTGAACTATGTCGTGGTGCGTGCGTCGGGCACAGCGGGCACAGCGGGCGCGTCGTCATACGGTGTCGGAGGGCGCGGCCACTGCGGCCAGCCTGGCGGCGAGGGTGGCGGGCGTGGGCGGGGCCAGCGGCGCCAGGCGGGGCGGCGGGCGCGGCGGCGGCGGCGGGCGGCGCGGGCGGGCCCGGGCGCGCCGCCGCCGCCGCCGCCGGCGCCACCACGCCGCCACCACGGTCGCCGCGCCGCCGCCCGCGCACGCCACCCACCACCACGCCGCGTGGCCCGACGACGCTGTCACGGCGCCGCCGCCGCCTGTGGATACGTCACTTCTCGTACTGGACCGGGGACATATTGCGTACTTCGGCAGGATTGAGGGCTAGCAAACTCTTTTGTAATGTTGTAAGAAAAATTACGTTACCTTAACCGTCAGAAAAAAGACATTGTGAATCAAACGGTACAAAATCCTGATACCAGTAAAAATAATTATAACTTCCTAATATTATCGTTTGTTAGCCCTCCTCTAGTCCCATAAATGTCTGAACTTGGTCTACCGTAGGGATTTACCAACCTGATGAAAATCGATCGCAAATTGACCAGTCATGCTCTTAAGGTCTTTGAGTTGTTATTCAATTTAGGCAACTTAATAAAATTCAATGAGGGACGACTCGCCTTATTTTGTAAAATGATTAATAAGGCAGATTACTTGTGACATTACATTATCCTTTAGAAATAAACTCTCCAACTGATCACTACCTAACACCCCATTGAATTGTATAAAGTTTATTTTATGATTGTTTAAAATTGATTTTATGATTGATTTAAGTTAATAACTTTTTTACAACATGCAACACTTAAGATTTTATGAAAATTGTTTAAACGGAGGAAGCAGAGTGTAATGTGTGCGATAAAGCGATGAACTAAATGGATTACCTACAATAGGTAGGTTCTGCCTTTCATCATTTTTACACTCAATTTTAAAATAATTAAAGGCAATCTAATATAATCCGTAATCATATAAGTACAACACATAATTTCCAAGCATTATGAGGATGTAATAAGAAGCAAATTTCGATAAATGGTCCTTCGAGCCAGATACAGCATAAACCTATGGAGTAGGTATTGGGCGTCTAGCAAATTGTAAACAAACAAACCTGTAAAAAAGATAATGAAAGCTTAGTAATACATTCAAGCATGAGTTTGCCAATTACTTGGTGACCTGGTCATTCAAAAGACAGTAATTCGTTATGTTGAACTTAGTAGAATGTTAAGCAAGCTCTTCTTAAGTAGGTGACCGTGAGCGCTCAATAGAGTTATTCGAAGATAGCAAGCAAGTATTATTTCTCTCGGAATGCATCGATTTATGTATCCGTAGCTAAGCAACGTGTTCAGTAAAAGAATAGTGCAACGCACATGCGCCGTTTTCGCGTATTTACCTCGTGGTCAACATAACGAATACAAGATGGCGTTAGCACGTGAAAGGATCAGAAGCGGGAAGGGTGGGAGGGCAGGTAGTGCGGGGCGGCGGCTTTGGGGCTAGCAGGGCGCAGGGTGTAGCAGGCCACATCGACTTGGCTGATGAACGATATTCCGTTAACTACGCCTCCAACTGCCGAAGTAAGTAGTTTAGAGCTCGCCCGTTTGGAAAATATGGTACGGATATTCAAATACGTTGTAATTGTTTTACTTAAAATATAAGTCGCTTATATCTAAAAGGTTTTAGACTCTTTTTTTGTATCTAGTACATAAATGTAAGAAGCTATGTTTATTTGAAACAACCGATAGCTTTAAGTAAAGATAAGACGTTCATCAGTCAGGTCGAGTGGGCCACGTCCAGAGGCAAAGCCAGAGCCAGATCCAGGTCCGGGTGGTATGTATATGCACTCACGTGCGCAGTGCGCAGTGCGCCTCGCCCGGCCCGGTCAGTGCGGGGCGGCGAGCACGAGCGAGCGCACGAGCACGAGCACGAGCGCGGCACCGAGCACAGCGCGCGCCGCGCCCCGCGCCGCACCCGCGCCGCCTGCGCACACCGCGCGTCACAACACGATACGTCATACGACACCTCACGTACCGATGCCAATGGCAACGGGGACTCACCCGAGCGCTTACTGATGGGACTAGCCTACCGTCGAGGTGCTATAAATTAACGTTCTCTATACCAAAACTGTGCTAGGGTTCCTAGTAAATCTCAGATTTTCATTAAAATAGGGTATTTGCCTGTATTCAAAATAAATTATCCAACACTAACCAATGTTTAAAACATCTAAAAAATAAGGGGAAACCACGATTATTTCATTAAATTTATCTTTTTTATGATTTTTAATCACTAATCTAACCATTAAGAGTATGCTATATAATGATGACGTCACATGCTTGTATTTCATACAAAACTCCATATAAACCTATCGTTTTGACATTACATAAAAAGTTGCTGATTTGAATGTCAGTCAAATACCCTATTGGTTCAGAGGTTTATCCGTGTAATTGTACCTACCAATTGGACAGATTCACTTTTATATTAGAAAGAATGATCATAATCTAGGGATCGGTAGGTATTAGATATGCTTGAGAGAGATTTTAAACGCTCGGTAAAATATCGTCATAATTTCGAAATTGAGATTTAATTATTTTATAGAAATGTGAGCATTACTTTACGAGTGTCTACTTAAATATCTGTTTATAATATTGAGGATTAACAGGTGTTTTTATTAATATTTGCGTGACTGATTCTCATCAATATCCATTACTGCAAGAAGTATTTTTCATAGATAAATAGTTTTCAACAGCGACTCCCAAATACTGAACTTCCACGATATCTACCTATCGAGATCGCTTTGATTGGACCCTTGATTAAAATATGCCTTATACAAATTAACTAAACTCTACTTTGGACGTGTTCACCCTGTTATCAAATGACATCACGATTGACGGGCCGGTTGGCGTGGTTGGTACGATACCCTATCTATCACGCCGCAGGTTGTGGGTTCGATTCCCACTCAGGACAAACATTTGTGTGCATGAACATGTCTGTTTGTGCTGTGTCTGGGTGTAATTATCTATATATGTATGTATTTACAAAAGAAAAGTAGTATATGTAGTATATCAGTTATCTGGCTTCCATAGTACAAGCTCTGCTTAGTTTGGGGTCAGATGGCCGTGTGTGAGGAATAATGTCCCAGAATATTTATATCACATAGCGTAAACCGAAATAGATCTTAACACCTTTACTTATAAAACGCTGTCAATGTAGTGTAGTGCTATTAGCGTTTTGTAAGGCCTTAAGTCGTTGGTTTCTGGCATTAAATCAACTGTTAATTCTAATGGATGACGATGGCCACTCGCATCAATAACATGGTCCAAAAATCCTCAAACCTGACAGCAAAGCATTGTATTTAAGTTTAATAAAAACTTAAATACAATTTGTTGTAATTAAATAGCACTACCAAACCATAGTGCGATATAGAATTGAAATTCGACTCTACTTATTTACGTTGCTACAAAATTATGTAATTTGATTCGAATCCATCGTACCTTTAAATTTGAAAGTGTTTTCCCATTTCCCATCAGTAAACGCTCATTAGTTCATTAGGTGTTAAGACGGCAGAGGTGCCCCGTGCCCCATAGTGCGATGACTCAATGCAAGCTTTGTCCCATATGGAATTAAACTTTAAACGTACTCTAAACTGAACAATGTGCAAGTTTACAAGTCAAAATGATTACAATAAATGTAGACTTAGGACGGACAGAAGTACCAACTCTCCTGAGTCATCACATTATTTAGAAAGGACGAAAACAGTTACTACGAATTTAGTGGAAGAAATGTTTGTGAACGTAAACATGATTTTATATGAAAACATTTACGACTATAAAGTTTAAAGGGGCTTGGTATATAAATAAAAAGAACTGTTAATCTTGCAACATAGTCATATATTCTACTAATTCACCAACAATAATATACTTTTTTCCTTTAACTTGTTTGTCTAAACACCTAATATTCCTATGTTATACAAATTACAATATCCTGTGAGACAAAGATTGCATTGAACCATCTTTATTATATTGAGATAAGAGTACAGTGAACATTATTAATATTTGTTTGTTTAGAATTATTAGTTAACATTACTACAGTTATTTAGATATAGTTTTACAACGATATAGAAGATAAAAGCAGGAGTAAGCAGCAGCAGTTGTACAAAAAGCTGAAGAGTGCAACATAGTACAATACACTAAGAGTATTCTTGGCTATTGTGAACGCAATTTTGTACAGAATGCTACTAGTATCATACTGCTTACTCCGTGTGGGTAATATTTTCAACAATCTACATTTATTTTTAAGTTTAATATTATATAATTTAATATCAAATTATTCCCCTAGAATGCGACGACAAAATGCAACGGTGTTAATACAAAATTATATTTAGTGGAAATGCAATGTGCAGTGCCAATTGTTATAATACAGTGAATAATTTGGAAAAATTTTAAAACTTTGAAGTAATTTACAGTCTATTTATAACAATAATTTCTTTTAACACTGGAAATTAAATATTTATTAGAATTATAAACATCTAAGAGAAAAGTTCATCCATACTGATATGTGGATAGTTACAACATTTATATCAGAAGTAGTCAAATCACCTGCCTTCATTTCGCCTTGAAAGTTAAATTTGGAGTCAAAGATTATGAAGAATAGCTACTTATTTAAAGATTAAAATTTTAAAGAGATAATATATTGTAGAACCTTTAAACCTAGAGAGGCTGTTATCTATCAATAGATATTCCAGAAGATCGCTTAAAAACTGCACACATACATATCTTCCGTACCATATTTGCTTACCACCCTGGGTACCATCCTAGACCGAGATGGGTATTGAAAATTGTCGTTACCAGTTTAACCACTTATATATGGGGTTGAAATTGAGAACATATTCAAGCGAATATTTATTCTCTATGGGGTTCATGGGATTTACTCCCATACAAAAGTGGCCTTTCTTCTAATTGCCATCTTGTCTAATATCTCATGTAAGGTTGCCAACTAATATTATGAAAAATTTAATTAAATAATAAAGACATTAATCCATACCGTACACGGTTTTAAGCTTTTTTCTCAAAATAATAATTTTATTTCAGTGTATTACTTATATTTTTTTTATATATCTTGGCCTGAAAAATACTACATTTTTCCAAAAACTTGTCGGCAACCCTACATGTAAAGGGCGGCCGTCGGAGTATTTATGTATTTAGTGCCGTTATCAAATGTGTGCATAAAGCGGGTGCATACTAACAGTGGGGTGGTTTGTGTGAGGGCATGACGGCGCAGTGCTTGAGCGAGGAGCAGGCGGCGGAGGGCGGCAGGCACGCGCCCAGGCACTCCGCCGGCGACGCGCCCCGCGCCGGCGTCCCGCCCGCCCCGCCCGCCTCGCCCTCCGCCAGGCCCCCCGCCCCTGCCGCCCCTGCCGCCGGCAGCTCCAGCGCCGGGCAATCCTCGCCCGGCTCCGGGACCGTCACCTCCGTCCAGATAGCTCGCCACCCTGGCGCACGCACTGACTTATCAGCTATGATAAACCTGCCGGCCATAAATAAGACCATGAGTTACGTTTGCTGAATGATACAAGGTCACGTCGGTCAGTGGAGCAGGTGAATGTGAACTAGGAGGAGCGGCAACGTGAAAGAAACCTATGTCCTGTCCAATAAAAAAAGAAGTCCGTTCCCGGCGGTGGGGCCGTAGAAGATCTCCCCTCTTCCACCGGTTTAACTTGTAGAGCGTTAACTTCCGACCACTACTCCCCGGCAACTACCCTAGAACCTCCTTTAAAGTTTGTCTAGACGACAAACATGAAGTAAGTCCAGGAGAAGCGTGTACATACGATAGTCTTATCGAGTTGGAGGAGGAGAGGTACTGCCAGCGGTCGGCGGGCGCCTTCTCGCCGCACAGCTCGAGCGGCGGGCCCGGGCTCTCGTACCACAGCCGCAGCACCGCCGCCGGGCAGCCGCGCTCTGGACATAATTATGTTACGTGTTACATCATTTATGTTACTAGTATATTATCATTATGACACAATATTGCCAATTTCTTCCTTATATGTATTTGGCATAACATGTGTAGAGTTATGTATATATACTACTACTTTCAGTAGCAAACGATACTCTTCGCAAATTCGCGTTCTTTATGCAAAATATCTCGTCGATCCGTTGGTTCGTTGGTGCTTGAAAGATGGAAAAACCAACGAACACATGCACATATATAATAGTATAAATAGGAATACTATAGGGATAACTAACCAGTGAGTAGTCCCTCTACGGCAAATTGTTCAAAATTGAGCAATAATCTTTTCCCTGGGCGGGCAGTGACGAACCAGTTGCAGACCCTTGAGGCGGCGCCTTTAGTCGGCGGCTCGTACTGCAGCGGGAACTGAGGCGACGTGATCACGCCCCACTCCGCCCCAGACATGTTGCCTCCACAGTCACCGAATATTGATTTCGCTGGCTACAAAAAATAACCACGTTCATATTTTAAGGGGTGTAATAAATCAATTCTAGCGTTGATCATGAGAAGGACGCCATTGATCTCGTGGTGGACTATGGCCCTGAAGTTGACGGATTAGAAATCATAGTTGCCGGGTCTGAGAGAACGGCATGGACCAAATTATTGTGGGTCAGTTCGGTCAGTTATAGGGTCCAATAAAGTTGCCTCGTGTAAACTAGCCATGAAACCTTTAATTCAGAGCATTGCCGAATTGCATTGCCGTAGGCCTTCTCACAAAAAAAAACATCGATATGGTCGCCGAAGAAAAGTTGATCGGTTTCCACCAGCAGTTAATTAGTGAATAATATGTCACCTCAAAGATGTATCTGGCCTTGAACCCGGAGGCGACGTGGTCCCGGTCGGTGTGCAGCGCGATCTGCAGGCCGAGGGCCCCGCGCGGCGAGTGCAGCGGCCCCGGCGTGGCGAGCCCGCACCACCGGCCCAGCGGCACGCGCGACCCCTCGCGCCCGCGCCACCACACCTCCACCCAGTCCTCGCTGCACGTCGTGCCGCTGCACACACACACACGTCACACGCGTCACATCACATCACATCACATCAACAACATTGAGAGTGACGATGTGCATGTGTTTGTTGTTGGTGAATCATGGCTCATAATGATGCAATTTTTCATGAAAATATATGGATTTTTGTGTATTTTTAATTACTTTATTTCGGTTGGGAAATATATTGAAAATCAGACAAAAAATCAATTACTCAATCTGAACCCGAATGACAACACACCTACGATTAAAACTAAAAAAAATACTTACCCATAAACTCCAGCAGTAGCATTCCACGCGTCTGCCCTGACTTTAAAATGGTCAAAGACGACGGTGACCTGCTCGTTAGGGGCGGTCTCGAGCGTGTACGTGCAGTTGGTGTGCGAGGGGTAGTTGGAGGGGTAGCGCGGGGAGTTGAACTCGCCTCGCTTCTTCGCGTCCGAGCGGTACGTGAACGCGCACTCGCCGCCCGGGGCCGCTGTTCCTGGGACGCGGTATTCTGTGGAAAGATGTTGTTTGTATGAATTAGCGAACTACCCAGCCAGGTTCATCATCATCTCAGCCGCAAGACGTCCACTGTTGAACTTAGGCCTCCCCTAAGGATCTCCAATAGGACCGGTCTTGCACGGCCTGCATCCAGCGTTTTCCGACGACCTTTACAAGGTCGTCCGTCCACATCCACCTTGCAAGCCAGGTTGGAAGTTAAAAAATTACGATTGTAGAGAATGGTGCCCATGAATAAATAGAAAAGGAGTTACTTGATTTTTTTTCTTATATTTTTCGATTAGGGAACACTAATGTATAAGGCTAATTTGGGCTATAAGGATTTTTTTTTAATTTTCAAATGAGTACTAAATCATCTACATTATTTTGAGGGCGTATAAAATAACTTAGGTATAACATTTGAAAAAGCTGAAAAAGATCCTTACAGTAGACATATAATGCCACTAACTCACCAGTCTCAAAGGTGTATTTGGCCTTAAACCCCCTTCCCTGCAGCTCCCCGGAGCTGAACACCATCACGAGCCGGGGCCCGTCGGAGAGCAGGGGCGGTGGGAAGGGTGGTGTCTCCACCGCGTCCTCCACGGCTTCACCCACCGCGCCCCCTGCGCCCCCCGCGCCCCCCTCCGCTGCCGCCACTACGCCCCCCGGCGCGCCCTCCCCGCATAGCTCGGCGTCGTGCTTGTCGTACGAGTCCGTCGCCTCCTGCCCGCGGAGGTACACCTTCAGGTACCCGTCGGGGCACGAACTGAGATGACAAACAAACAATAGTATCATGCCCTATGCCCATTTTTGGAAACAAGGCTCCTGGAATGAACCACTCAAAGGCACTTGTAAATGCCTTTAACAAGAAGTCTACCTAAGAGATTCTATCTCTAAGTAGGAACAACTTACGCATACTAGTGAGGGCCCTAACAGGATACTGTGGACAGAACAAGCATTTGTTCGCTATCAGCGTTCACGACACAAAGGCGTGCAGATTCTGCTATGAGGCAGATGAATCACCAATACACCTCTTGTGTGAGTGCTATCCACTTATGCCTAAACGTAATACTTATCTGAGGACACACCAATTACACCCACAGGAAGCAAAATCAACTCCTGTCAAGAATATAGTACAGCTTCTAATAGCTGCAGGTCTTTGCAGTGAAATTTAATTTATGTGGTGATTACAATAGACCTAATTTGGCCGCAATGATACAAGTTCTGGAAAGACTTGAAACAGCCACCTAATCCAAATAATAATAATGCCCATTTTTATAAACCATTGCCTAACTTAGGAAGCTATGTCAATTTGATCAAATATACGTCAAATATACGTTAGCGACTCTTAAGTTAGTTTTAGTATTATTTATTACATGCTTTTGCCCGCGACTTGTTCTGTGTGGAATTTTAATGCGGAATCCAGTTTCTATCCTGATTTCTCAGTTGGTCCAGTTGTTTGTTCATATTTACGATTACTACCCCTACAAGTAATGCCAACGACTTCATAATCATCCTGTATATTTAAAAATGTAAAAAAAAATGTTTTAGATAAAATCAATGGAATACTTAATAATATTATATTATATGTATGTACCTATAGTGGGGATAATTAGGTATGACCAGCTTATATTTTACGAGTTTTTAATACTCACTCCGATTTTTGATTAACACCCTTGGGTATAGAAAAATTCTGAAATTCTAGCCGGACCCTTTCCAAGTTTTGTGAATCTTGCATACCATATATAAAATATCTGAAATAAATTAAAAATATTAATAAGCTTTCATATAGGTACCATACATCGATATGTATAGGAGTGTACTACATACCTACAAACAACTTTTTGTATATAGGGGTATGGATAATTTGGATGATACACGAATCCAGTTGATTCCTTTTTACTGAGAATCTTCTGGTCACACTCTGATCCCCTGATGTGCTCGGCGTCGTGTTTACTTATAAAATCTGAAAGTAATTTATTACTAATGTTTTAAATGTCTTATGGCAAATATATTGGATCTAAAAGACAGCTACCAGAACCGATTTGGGTACAGTCACAGACATAGATCTAAATCTATGTCTGTGGATACAGTAAATTTTCATTAGAGAACTGTCTGTATCTCATGGAAATATGTAAATCCGCAATGTTTAGAAGTTTGACCGCGATTTCTTGTAGTTTCCGTGTACCTTCATACTTTAGTTGGTTCCATATAATAAGGAACATATACCTACTTCTCCGTGACTGTACACTTGCAAAAGCCTTAAATACTATTGGATATGACGATGAAACTTGAGCTTTGAGTTAATGAAAAACATCGCGAGGAAACTATAACACGGTGGCAGTTTCCTGACTGGCTGACTACCAACCTCAAAATAAAAATCTATCACTAAGCATCTACCAGTGTGTCCCGATTGTATAGCCTTCTAGACCATAAAGGTGCTGCGTGTCAGTCTTCTGCCATAAAAAAGAAACCAACACAGTAGAACCAAATCAAAACGTAATAACGTGGAGAGTAACTTACCTAACTTAACAAAACTCTCTGAAAACTCGAAGATACCCTTAAAGCCGCGGTTCTGGGTGGTAGCGGCGCGCGGCAGCGTGTAGAGCGTCACGAGCAGCCGCTCGTCGCTGGAGTACAGCACCAGGTTGCGCTGCTGCCCGCAGTACGTGCCGATCACTGCCGACCGGTTGTCGGGCCCGTCGTACACGCGCACCCAGTCGAATGGACAACTGTACCGATATATTACATTAACACTCCCCGGTTAGTGTGCAATAGCACTGCCTCAGGTAGTTACAAAAAAAGTGTGCATGAATACAGGGACTGCGGAAGTGGGAGTAGAGAGGGCCAATTTTACTACCTGGTAAAGAATTCCCCGTCATGGAGTACTTCTGTGGACCCTGCATGAACATAATATATGTTTGTTCTGAGTCTGACTGGAGTAGTTGGTATATCAGATAACTGGTGTCCATAATAAAAAGTACTCTTCTTAGTTTGGAAACGGACAGCCGTGTGTGAAAAATAATTGGAAATTGACGGGATATTTATTTATTTAGTTACTTAAACAGCACGTTTATATAAAAGAGAACTGCGAGATAAACTCACTGAGGCCCGCCGAAAAACAAGTCGAAGTCTCTGAACTCGAGGCGAATCCGCTGGCCCGGCTGGCCGTGGAACATGTAGTTGCAGGTGATGTCCTTCGGGTACACGCCGGGGTAGGTGGGCGACAGCAGCAGACCCGTTTTGCGCTTGCTCGCATCTATTACGAATGAGCACAGCGTGTTCTGCACTGGGGTCCCTACTTCGAATTCCGCTGTTTATTAGAAAATATTATTAGTGGCGATCCCGATTTCTCATCTTGATAGGTTAAATATTAAAAAAAAGGCTTTTTATGTTACTTCTAAAGTCTATATAATTCCCAATAATATAAAATATTAATAATATCCCCATAAATATAATATAATAATATATATAAGTTTTTTTTTGTAAGAAGAGATGAACGATTTACATTATCGTCGAACTAAAAGTATTTATGTATAAACAAGCTTCCGCCCCGCGGTTTCACTCGCGTTCCCGAGAGATCTTATGTTTTCTCGGGGTAAAAAGTATCCTATGTGTTAATCCAGGGTGTCAGCTACCTCCATAACAAATTTCATGAAAATTGGTCCAGCCGTTTGAGCGTGAAGATGTAACAAACATACAAACATAGACACTCAGAAACTTTCGCCTTTATAATATTATAGTGTGAAGATATAAAATACACTTTATTGTATACATCACCATGTATTTACGTAATAAATCTATGTTTGTTTTGAAAAGAATAATTGCTGCGTTTTTTTTCAGTTATCTTACATTTGCAGTTGTGTATAAAGAAAACTAAGAAAGTTACAAAAAAACATACGTTCTTCTAGAGGCTAGAAGGCCTTTTGCCTGTAGATCTAAGTTCCCAGTTTTGGAGCCATTTGAACTACAGTAATGAACTATTAGATACTTCGACAGTTGCAAAATTCAGTGGAACAAGCGGTGACAGAGCAACTTTCACAGTCTCATGGAAACTTTTACCTAGCAGTTGGACATTTGTTGTGCATAACTTAGTTCAGCTGGCTAACTTTGACAGCTAGCTCTCTACCCAATACACAAAATAATATAGAGCTTACTGAAATATTTTTGGCTCTATCAACTTCATATATAAAAACACGTTTATAAACGTCTACTATCATGAAATTAAGCTTAAAATAAACCAGTAGAACCGATTTCCGTGCGTTTTAAATCCCACTTGCTTATTTTGTTTTAGCGGATTATTTGAAGCAACATTGTATTGTATTACACTCTCATAATAATAATAATATAAATCAATAATAATAATATAAATCAATAATAAATAGGTTAATTCGTAACACTAGTAGCGACATCTATCCACGGGTAGTAGATGGCGCCAAAGATTCTAGCCTGGCAGAAGATCTTACCTTTTAAATGGAGGAGTCTACCATCTTAGTCCTCCATACCTTTTTGTAACCTAAATTTTAAAAAGTAGTAACTCTATTTATGCTGTCTACGCCGTAGCACTGTAGCAGATAAATGCCTACGACAAGCTCCTAAGTATGCTACGAGGAATTGCTAGATGTAAGCTGGGACCGTTTCTCGTAGAATCTTTGTAGAGGCCTTCAGCAGTAGGCAGTCCTAGCCTCTGCATGTCTAACTCCAACATTTGTTGTAATCCCATTAAAATGAATAGTAGAGTATATTATGCTTCATTTTAATCCCATTACAAATACATAAACTCCAATTCGAGTGTTGCCATAGTGGAGTATTATTTAAATCTTTAAAATAAGGGATTTAATTCACTGTCAATTCAAAGATATCTTGTGTAACCAATAGTTGCCGGAGTTGACTATTACCAAAATTAACATAAAAATTTTAAAGTTTTCTTATTTCTTATATAGCTATTTGTAATTCTCCATTTTTATCGAACAAGTTAATCTTATACTAGAAAAGTTTATTGTAAAGTTGTTTCAACTGGTGAATTACAAACAAACTCTGTGAGGCCACTTACATGCGTTGATAAAGCGATATGTGCCGGTGAAAAGTGTTGACGGTGTGAGCATCTTGTCGGTGTAGAAGGAGAGCGCGACGGCGCGGTGCAGCGAGACGCGGCGCCGCGGCGGGATGGGCCCACAGTACCGCCCCCCGAATGCGGAGTTGACTAGCTCTCCCACCTCCAGTGAAGAGATCTCCGAGTAGATATCCATATACTCGTGCATGCATCTGTTGGGCACGTTGAAGATGATTTAAATGAGATATCGTTCGCGACACAAAAGCGTACAGCTATGCTATTCTGTACTAAAACTCGACAGTGAATTCTCGAGGTGACTATTGTCTGTCTCACTCGCGAAATACCGAGTACCGAGTTTCACGAGCGAGACAGACAATAGTCACTTCGAGAATTCACTGTCGAGTTTTAGTACAGAATAGCATAGCAGGTTCTGCTGTGAGGCAGTTGAACCAACAATACACCTTTTATGTATGTGTGAGTGCTAGCTATCTACTTATGCCGAAACGAAATACTCATCGGGGAAAATACCAAGAAAATAGTACAGTTTATTATAGTCTAGGGTCTTGGCAGTGCTATCTAATTTATGTGGCGATCACAATAGACCTAGTCTGGTCGTAGTGATACAAGCTCTGGATGGACTTGAAATAGTCACATTGCCCAAATAAATAACTAAATAATTGGTAAGTGACGATGCGGCCAAAGATGGTATGCACTGAAAACCTAGAAGGACCTACAGGTAGATGTTTAAAAAAAGAATTTTTCAAATCGGTTCATAAATGACGGAGTAATGAGTGAACATCCATTATTAAAAAAAAATACAACCGAATTGAGAACCTCCTACTTTTTTTTGTAGTCGGTTAAAAATTAAATGAAATGCAGTTATGTTATCAAACAAAGTACTGATTAGGTATTTATCTAAAACATTGCATGAAAATATGATGTATGTTGAAACTAAAACAAGAAGATATAGAAAAATAATTATTTATTATAGAGTTTCAGTTGTTTTAATGTGAAGGCTACGAGAAACATCTGCCCTACATTCAATTACACTAATTGTGCACAAAGGTAAATTGGAACCGTATTACACAAGGCTATCCCAACGCCTTGAGTTATTTCAGTTTCAGTAAGAACAACAAAGCACCCGAAAGGGAGTAAAACTTTAGGGTTATTGCGAAAAATAACAACAGTTATTATTAAACGCCTAACTTCAAGTTCCTTCACTTTGAAAGTACCTATCCCTGTTCTCGTAAAAATGTTTGCGGAAAGGGCAACCTCGTGGAAGATATCAAGAGAAAAACTTAGACACTTTTTTGTTCTAACCTATATTGATTTATCGGCAGACTCTGAACCAAATAGTTATGAATAAATCAAGGGAACTTCAACCGATTGAGTCTCGGTGTTTGCCCTAATTCCTAGGTCTATTGTTGTATTTGCAAATAAATAGCATAGGCGGAAAAAAACATGTTTGCGTCGCATAATTTATAGAGGAAATATGTAAGAGTGAAAGAGTTGCAGTACTTACGTTGGAAGCTCCCCTACTGCGGCTCCACTGGAAAACAAGCATTTATTAGACGTGATAAAATTTATTGATAGGGTGTTATGATCGGTTTTAATAGGCAATGAGGGATTTAACACATCTTTCATCGTTCTACTTATGTTTTGTGGTTATTGGAATAAATATTAAACGTAGTTAAACGTTAATAAATACTCCATCAATAATTCTATCACAACATAATATCTACACATACCTATAAAAAACATTTATGGATTATTATAAATCAACATTTGCTTCAGCTTCTTCATAATATATTTTATCGCTGTTTTAATATATTTTTTACAAACATAGGTACTTTATTCTTATACAAAATTTATCGCATGCGATTCAAATTAGTTGAACACCCATGATTTTTTAAAATCTATTAGTAGGTACAGACACTTCATGGAGCGATAAAAAAAATTGCCAATCGTAAAAATACCCCAATATTAGCAGGTCTATGGCGTGTGTAAAGATCATTCTGCATTTATTATCAGAGAAGCCGTAACGGCTGATTTGTATTACAAATAAATTCACTAGCTCTCGAATGATCTTGATAGAAGTCAAATATTATTCCTAAAGGGCGTCACAAACGGCGAAGATACTATAATATTTTATCTTAAGAGCATGAGACAGCATTCTACTATGAAAAGAGAAGCAACGGCCTACCTAATCTACCTTCACTTTCTTTCTCTTTCACTGGTATAGCACTGTCTCATATATCTTAAGATAAAATACTATAGTATCTTCACCGTGTGTGACGTCCTTTAAAGCTATTAAACTAATCTCAAAAATAAAATAATTTTTAATTTTCTCTCTTACTGATCATGTACACTAGAATATTTTTGAGATATAATTCTTTCAGTTTCAACCACTAGATAAAGGAGCGGAACCTAGTTTTTGGATGCTCATGATGCTAAGGGATGTTCAGCAGTTGATGAACATTTCTAAGCTAAATTTGATGATGATAACATTTCACAGAATGAAACCAGTTCACTCAAACTTCATGGCATTCATCACCCAACAGACAATACGCCCATAGTGTTAGTAAATGAGTTACATACTCTGGTGGCTTCCCGCGCAGGTCGAAGGTGTGGAACTCGACGAGCACGCGCTGTCCCGGCGCGGCGAGGAAGGTGTACAGACATTGTCGACTGTGGTTGTTGGGGTTCACCAGCTCGGGCGCGAAGAATGAGCCGTTGCTTGCACCGCCGCGGCTCACGAAAGTGCGGTCGCACTCTGGAACACATTGCAACATGTGCCTTCATTTTATGGTCGAATTGATGCGAGTTTTCTTTTGCCTCTCTGAAACTAACTGGTGTTTTTGATTCAAAATTGAAGTGAGGAGAGATCATCGTTCTCCTTCATCGAATAACTTCAGAGAGAAGTGAGGAGAGAGATATATATATTTTATAAATTGAAAATTAATCAAGTAGGTACACAGAAAACTGTTGGCATTTGCGGTACATTTTTCCTGAATTATTATTCGATCAAAAGTCGTAGCAGCTCAACAAATACTTGAATAAAACGGCGTACTTATAATGGCTATTAAAAATCGTTCTTGGAAACAAATAAGTACCAACTCTAAAATGTAGTGGAGTCGCAATAAAACCGACAGCGTCACGGTATAATGGTACGTCACGACCTTTCACCTGGCATCCACGAAACATATCCCCTTTGTTTTGTGCCCTAATTTACCTGAAAAACTGCGATAAAACGTTGCGTGGGTGGTGCCGTTGCCGCCTCTTTGTTATTTTTATTCGTAATCATTTTCATTTTATTCTAGGTTATATAGACATTTGATTATATTGTAAATTTAATTATTTTCTCAGCAAAAGTAACCTTGGGAATCTTGAGTTAGATAATTCATACGAGCCCTATTTGAATGAATAAAATATTTAATTTGAATGTAGGTATAATCCCGGTTGTACGGGTTCGACCTTAATATCCCTCCTGCACTTTTGAATTTGCCTTTACATACATTTAAGGAACGTGTTAAGTCCATTTTAGTGCAAAAGGCATACTATAACATTAATGAATATTTAAATGACGACAATGCTTGGGTGTAGCGCTCGCTCTTGCAGGATACATTTTATGTAATAAATTTAAGTTTGTTTTGAAAAGAGTAATTGCTGAGTTTCTTGCCGGCTCTTCTCAGTAAAAGCAACCTTCCGAACCGTGCGTTAGAGTCTGACTATTCAGAAGTGCCTGTGAAGGCCTATTTGAATGAATAAAATTATTTCATTTCATATCCTTATAGTATAATAGATACTAGTAACTGTAGTATATTTAAAAACAATGTGTAAAATATTTACCTACACAGGGTGATTTTTTAGTCACTGGACATACATGCAGGGGTTGAAGTACTCGTCAATATGAACAACTTTTATTATGGGACCAACTCTGATATCGCAAAAAATAAAATGGTTGCTTCATCCATTTTGGTCGAGTAGGTATTGTACTTTTGTATGGACAGCTGATAATTTTTTATGATCTCGAGAGTTAGTCCCATGATAAAAGTTGTTCATATTGATGAGGACTTAAAAATCACCCTGCATAAATATATATGTAAGTAATCTGCCGAATATTCATTTATTTTTGTTTCCGAGAAATACTATATTTTCCCGGGATAAAAAGTATTCTATGTGTTCCAGGGTATGAAAATAAAAATGAAAATATTTTTATTCAAATAGGCCTTCACAAGCACTTATGAATAGTCTGAATATGACCTATCTATGTGCCCAGTTCCATCCAAATCCATTCAGCCGTTTATGCGTCATTGGTCATAAACATCCAAACATACAAACATTCACATTTATAATAAATATTAGTAGGATAAATTCCTACTAATCCTAGTAGGAATTTATTCACACTTTAAGAGCTACCTACGTTCTTGACCTCAAATAACAATAAACTATGTAACATATTATATAATCTTAAACTATTTACACATAGAATATGTCTCGCGTTCAATGACGAACACTTTTGCTTCACTAGTAGAAAGCTACGTAAGGGTTACGAAAGCCACACGGTTCGCTAGTCAAAGAGAAGTAAGGTAAAACACTTGATGCACCCGCAGACAGTTCGAGAACTAGAGAGATACTTTTCTATTCATAAAAGTGTTTCTTGCAGAGAATTCGTGTAGAAATAAATACCTACATATATCTAGTAGCCACCAGTTGTTTTTAAGTATAAAATAATACTTTGCTAGATAAATCTACAATAGGTTAAACATGACCCTTAATTACGGGAGCTACAAAAAACGATAAATAAATCTCTAAAATTTATAACGAAATAGAACTCCATATTTATATAGGTTCGATATAAATATGTCACACTACCGATTTTCAATAATACAGCGCGAACACTCTGCGGCTTAGGTCACGCTTCAGTTCCTTTCTCGGGGCCTTTCCTCGAAGCCCGTTAGCGGGGCCCATTAAAAGTTTCCCTGCGAGCGCTAACGCTCTCTACCTCCGCTGCGAGTTCGATTAACAACTTCATTACGATGGATTTGTGCGACATATAATAGTTAAATCTCTAGTATCTTAGTTTTTATATCCTGAAAAGTGTAGAGCTAAAACATCAACTAACACGAAACATGCTTTGATATGCACTACTGAAGCGAAATCACATTTAAATAATAAGCAGTCGGAATATTTAAACTTCACACACGGCACTAGAGGGGTTGACGATAAAATTCAGGGTAGATACACGTAAATATACTCTCCTGATTAAAATGGAATGGCAGTGATAGGGATCAGTCCTGTACCGGTGTTGCACGTATTGGAAATATGCCAAATATAATGGTTTCCCATTTTCCGATCGTCCACACACAGCATTTTGAAACAATTCTAATATTCCGTATGCCCGTACGTATTTTTTTTTAGCATGTTACGCACGTAATTTAAAATTTAATCTCCTTGTGGACCCTTCGGTTCGTTATTCAGATTAACTGATTTGAAACAACAATAGGGGTGTATGGTGGGTTCAGTACAGTGCAGGATGGTTCAGCTAGAATAAGATCTCTTTTATGAAAAAGTGACGTCATTTAAGGATATTATAATTTGAAAGAAGCGTTGGGATATTAATTTCTAGTGTATGAATAAGGGCTTCATGAATAATTTATTATTAAAATCTAATAACTTGAGTATAACCAATTGTTTGAGCTTCCATCAGAATAAGACTGTTCTGAGCCAGCTGTCAAATCTAATCAATGTACAACATAATCTTTCAGTAGTGATTTAATCCGCTTCAAACTATTTTAGGAGATCTTATTGTAGCGTGTCTTTTTTCTTATTTAAATTAAAGACGTACTTGGAAATTTAGTAGGCGTGGGTTCAGCGAGTGTGGCCCGGCTCGAGAGGTCCGTGGTCTCTCCCGCGAGCGCTGCACAGAAATAACATCTTGTTACAGCTCGTATTATGTGGCTAATGTGGCAAATAAGTTAGGCCACCTTTATACTTCATTCTTTTTTTTATTGTATTTCATAGATTAGTGAAGTTTAACTCATCATCTAACCCTGTTCCATATTATTTGGGATCGACGCAATATACGACGCTTCTTCCATTCACTCCATTTTTGATCCTTCTATTCCCGTACGGATTATACGCATTTACGTTCGTAAATATTTTTAGTCACATTTGGTTATATTTAACAATTCAAATTCAAAAATCATTTATTCAGTTTAGGCCCTAATAAGGCACTTATGAACGTTACAATTGATTCTACCACCGGTTCGGAATACACTTGGACTGAGAAGACTCCGGCAAGAAACTTAGCAATTGAAGCGTATACAAAGCTTTGCAGTAGATTATTGCCTACTCTTATAATCGTCAACATAAACTACTTAAGAATAACTTTTTGAGGAAAGTTATGTTCAAGTTATTTAATAAAGTCAAAATTGAAATTGCAAGGTGTCCGCGGATATATGAATAAATTGTACATAACATGGTCTCTACCAAAGGCGTCTTAGCAGCAACGGACAATTTCACATAACTTAATAAAGTATTCTGTGAAGGAACTTTTAAGAATTTACAAATGAGGAAATTAACATCTACCTTTAGACTTAAGTTTTGGGAGAATCTCCATGGAAAAGTTAGGAGAGTTAAGGTAGAGGTTCCTACTTTTTTATACTATGTAATTTTTATAATAATTAATTGCAGATGTTAGAACATACAGTTAGGTGCTGGTAAATGGCGACAGATCATCAAATTATGGTGGTAGTCAGCCAGGTGGGTAGACGTAACCTCCAAGGGTTTCCTCGCACGTTGATCTTCACCGAGAAAGTTCCGGTTCATTGAAAGTTAAAAGTCAAAGTCAAAGCCATATATTCTGTCATTGATTGAAGGATTCGAACCCACGAACTTCACCATGACATTTAACGTAACAAGATATGCTTTATTTAAGTAAAAATTGGATAAGATAAAATGTGAATTATTAAACCAAGTTTAATCTTCATAAGGTAGACATATAAATAATCTAATGTAAATATAATTTATTTGACACAACAGGAAAACGAAGTAGAAGTAGCTAACAATACATAGAAGAAGTGATAACAGAACGGGCGGTCTTATCAAGAAAGCAATTTCTTCCAGACAACCTTTGAGTTACAGGAAAAACAACATCATAATAGAGTTTACGTAATGTTACTTTATTTACAACTAAAATATAAAATACAAGCTATAATATAAAGAAAATTTCTTCGAAGACACCGCTGCCGCCGATGGGCATGAAAAATGTATAAAAGCATGTAAACAGAATATATAAAACTCTTTCTTTATTTATTGTGCTTGAGAATGCTGTATAGTTAGGGAAAATATGGAGCTCAATATATTTAATTTATATTTAGCTAATCTCTAAATAAATCTCTAGCTAATTTGTTGATGTGTCGTGAGGTAAAAAATAAAAATGAAAATATTTTTTAATTAAAATAGGCCTTCACAAGCACTTATGAATAGTCTGACTCTAACACTCGGTTCGGAAGGTTGCTTTTACTGAGAAGAGCCGGCAAGAAACTCAGCAATTACTCTTTTCAAAACCAACTCAGAATTATTACATTAAATTATTTATCTAGTCTCACTGACAATATATGTGTGTTATAACAAAAAAAAAGGTAAGAAAATGATGAATGAGTGACTTAGTTAATAAATAGATAGAAAATTTAAGCAGACCAGCCCCCACAAGCAGCACCTGTTCACAAGTATGACGCATGTGGCAGCCATCGCCCTCCTCGCACATATTGTAAGGAAGTGAGCGACCCGCCACACGACGCCGCCGCAAGCAAATGCCTCAAAGTGAGCATGACTACCATAAGCTTGCTAAAAAGAAAATCAATTTCACGGAATATGAATAAGAACACACAATATGTTATCACTGTTACCATTCACATGTTTATAGGGCAAAAAAGTGTATCATAATAACAATATAAAAAAATAATAATAATATATTACACAAAAAGTAATATACATACACAAAAAGTAACAAATCTACCAAGCATTATCGTCTTTTAAATAATCATTCACAGTATAGTAAGATTTTTCAATTAAAACAGGTTTAATACGGTCCTTAAATCTTTGTGAAGGCAAATTTAAAATTGAAGTAGGGATTTTGTTATAGAATATGGTATTTAGAGAGGTTATAGTAATTAAGAAAAATACATAAGTTTTGGAAAACCTGTAACATAAATAACATCCAAAGGTTCTCAGTACCCTGAGTGTAAAGAATTGACGTATGTAAACGCTTACTATGGAGTTTGCGTTTACCAAAATTTTGTATGGAGGAAATTAGTTCCATGTGTATTCCGCGAGAGGCGCTGTGCCAATTCCTATAGAGAAATATCGTAAACGCAAACGTGATAGTAAGCGTTTACTAATGTCAATTCTTTGCACTCAGGTTACTGATAGTGATTGCAATTAGTGATAAAGCCAAAAAGTTATATATCTATCTATATTTATTTATAGATACATATCTATAAATAAATAAATAAATAATACATCACCAGAACTGACAACTTTTGTAGTTTATGGTCTTTGTGAACTTTTCTCATCTATCATTTTACTAGATATAGAGATACTGACCATAGTATATTAAGTTAGTTTTATTACATTAGGTAGCTGGAAGTTTTGATCCAGTTATGGTGTTAGAGTTTAGTTTAGGTGGTATAAGTTTTTTTTTCATTTTTGTGTTTATGCGTATTATATTTCTTTAATAATTGTAAAACATTTAACATTGTCAGATTGTCCAAAAAAAAAACTAAATATATAAAAAATGTAACTGCTGAGTTTCTTGCCGGTTCTTCTCAGTTGAAGGCGACTTCCGAATCGGTGGTAACTTCAGTAGTTTCGACGCCCTCCTAGGGCCTGAACTGAATAAATGGCTTTGACTTTGATGCAATAGTGGTGGGTTAAATTCCAGTCTAGGACAAACATGTCAAACATTTGTGTGCAACATGCCTCAACATGTCTTAGGTCTACGTGTAAATCTATACTAATATTATAAAGCTGAAGAATTTGTTTGTTTGTTTGAACGTGCTAATCTCAGGAACTACTGGTTCGATTTGAAAAATTCTTTCAGTTTTGGATAGCCCGTTTATCGAGAAAGACTATAGGCTTTTTATCCCGTAAAAACATAAGATCCCTCGGGAACGCGGGTGAAACCTCGGGGCGGAAGCTAGTATATTATATTTATGCTTGTGATTGCACCAGAGGCTAACCTTAAATTCAGTCAGATAAGAGTCTAAACTCCGCTAATATGGTCCTGATGTGACAAACTAAAACTATCGTGTTCGGTTCTCACAGAAGCGGTATAGTTGCAACTTTACTAATTAGGTAGGACTGTACTTGCCAGATGTAGCGAGCAATTTGCTTCTTTTTGAGGCTATAATTTGTATTGGGGAACAGAAACTCGTTGACAAACAAACAAACAAATTGTTGAAAAGGATTGCTACGCTTCATCTGCGATTCGACATTTTATTATAAATGTCTTTAACACACAATTACTTAAAGGGTAACACTAACAACTAAAAAGGATTTGTATTGTATGTTTTGATATCATAGTCATAAATTAAGGAGTTTTTCACTCCCGTTCTCGCCATAATTCGTCAAAATTCTTCCCTCTTATTTATTAGTTACTAGTTGTCCCTCGTGGTTTCACTCGATTTCCCGAGATGAAAGCCTATATTACTCAGGGATAGTGTAGCTTTTTATTAGTGAATTTTTATTTAAATCATTTCAGTAGTTCCAGAGGACATACGAACAAAAATAACCTAAAATACCAGAGAAACAAATAATTATGATTTGAAGTCAGTGGAAGCCAGCCCTGTCAAACAAAACCACTCATTTTGTTTCCTAAGTGTAATTAAATGCGTAAAACAAAGCGATAATCCTCTTTTGTAAGGCTCCTAAAGAAATATACAAGTTCTACACAATACCTATAGACAGCAAGCTTGTGGTTTCCTGAACGAGACACACGATCTAACTTTGTTGTCGACACACAAACTCTGACGCTCCCGGCCTCTCCCGGCATGCGGAATGGCTCTCGGATAGACTGGATGTATCTATACTAAAATCTACAAGAGCTTGTCAATTTATGCTTGACTTTGCTACCTTATAAACATGTTGTAATTTGTAGTCATTTTCGTAACTATAAGGTGTAAAGGTGTAAACTCGAGGTGTAAAGAAAGGAGAAGATGGGATAGATCATTAGGTACTGTTTTACGATCTGGTAAGTGCATATGCAAGCAATGCTCCATTGTAAATGGAACCATTTTTTGAAATTGTAATATTTCTATCGATATAGAGGTTGTTTCAAATTGAAACTTATTGCAACAAAGTTACGTAATCCACGTGCCGTTCAGTCAGCAGGGAGGCAAATGTTCTGCATTTTAGATGAGAATTGCCGTACCTATTTGGGTCAACATTTAAACTTCCGATTAACTGTAAGTAATTAAAAGACAATTAAAGTTGTTTATGGCATTAATTATGGAAGAAGTCGTTCATCATAATTTATAGGATTTTCCCCCAGAGGACTTATCACGCGGTAATATTAAACTCTATCTATGCGCAAGAAGGCTCACATTACAGTAAAACCCAGTATTTAATAAGTAATGACTGAAGCGTATTAATTATTTCATTACGGTTGGACTTATCTGCTATTTAGGGCTTTATAAAAGGAGATTGCTGATAATATGAACTCAGGAATAGTTCTTTATGATGTGATAATTCTGGGGTAATAAAGAATTATGTGCCTTCTGGCTATTCGGGTAGATGAACATAAATAAGGGAGTGAAAATGGAAATCATAAAAACTGTAGAGATACCTATCAGCTACGTAAAAAGCAAAATACTACTAATGGGTAGATGGCGCCACTCGATTCTACATCGCGCTATCGAAGTTTCCTAAGCACTCGTCATATACTATATGAGTTTCCAACATCAACAGTTGAAAAGTGATAATGATGTTCCCAATTTAATGGAGGAGTCTACCACCATGCTCCTCTATAAAACTATAGATATTATCAAAATGTATAGGTATTCTATATTTATTTAATGTGCTAAACGTGAAAGCGTTTGAAAAAGTTGTTCATATTGATGAGTACTTCCATCCCTGCAAGTATTGCCAGTGACTAAAAAGTTACCAAGTATAGCTGCCGAAATACTGCCGTGTTTGTGTGCTTACAATTTTTGCTCACACATCATCACTTAGCATCAGTGGGCTGCCTCTTTATCCCCGAGAAAATTTACAAGACTTTCAAGTTTATTTAAAAATAAACTTGAAGAAATATTACTAATATACTGTATGGCAATTCAGTACATCCCGAGATTTAGCTCCACGCAACAATGGATTACAATAGAGGACAATACACTTTATGATCCTCGTAGACTACACTCAAAACATTTCTTATTTTTTCTATACGAAAACGTTACATGGACATATTATTTCATACAAAAGGTATGCTGGTTTCCGTTAATGATGTAGGTACTGAAGAGCCGCATTATACGTGGATGATACGAATATATCATAGCCCAAATACTTAACAAAAGAAATCATAAATGTTAGGAAATATCATGTTTTTTTCTTGACTATAATTTGTATAGGTAACCTTTTGAGACGAAATATGGATTATCTTTCCACCCTGTGACCCACTATTTTACCTTTTTACTATGCTATAAGAAGCTACAATCAAATTTAATGGTTCTATGAGTACTGGTTTAGTCTCTGCGTCAATCTCTCATTATCGATTAGTCAGGCCTTTTTTTCATATGGCAAGATTGGATAAATAATATTTTGGTTAACCGTCAAGCTGTAACTATTATCCCCATCTCAGTATCAGAAAAAAGAAAATCAGACGGGAAGCATGACAAGAGTCATTTTATCTATACAGTCTGTTTTGGAAAATTGTTGTAGAAAAATATAAAATGTTAAAAGGATTAATGAATCGATGGCCGTAATAACAAAATTATTCGTTACGACGTCATAAAGAAATCTGTGTGACCGTGCATCATCATTATTACAAAAATCCTAGCTAAAACATGTAAACCCCTATATAGAACGAAATAGATGTAAAATTCACTACCTTGCTCTAAATTCTGGATTTAGACAGAATGTTCCCTTGTAAAATAAAATCCTTATTCAGGATGCGAAAACAATGGCTTAATCGTGCACAATTCATTGTTCTTAGAAATGAATCGTCGGTAAAAGCAAACTGTGACAACGGTTGGGAAGGGTCATTTGATTTATTGACCTTTAGATACATTTGACCCAAAAAGAACTAAAGTTAAGTTAGCCGTTCTAACTTCACCACTTCAAAGGAATAATTTTATTACTTACATTTTCTCGGAGCAAAGTTTTTTTTATTTAAATGTGTATTCTATATCTTACTCTTAACTTTAAGGAGTAGGTAAGTACATTAAATATATTTATTTGAGTAATTACATGTTACTTCATTTACGAGATCCTAAGGTACCACAAAAAAGAACTTGTTATTTTTATTTCAATATTATTTAGATAGTAAAAGAAAAAGCGATACGTTGAAATCCAGTATTTTTTATAATAAAATACCATTAATTCTATTTATATCTCCCACGTAGAAACAGTCACTTTCCTTTAAAACCGTGATAAGAATTATTCATAAAATTATACGAATATTTTACAAAATATTCAAAACATGTTTTAAAATATAACAAAGGAGCATGTCACGAAGCGTATCTACCTAAACCGCAACATCAAAAGATATCAAACGAGATATGCTTTGAAACATTTTTCGTTGGTTTCCCCCACAACATCTAGGTACATTCATTAATGTCAAAATAATGAGAAAGCGCTCATTGTGAGTCATTTCCCAAAAGTATTTTCATCATCGTTAAAATAGAAAATTGATGATATGATAAGTAGATAAATAGTAAGAATGAAAAGAAAGGGATGCAGCATATATAACGAAGTGCGTGAAAGTAGGATGAGAGGCTTTAGATGACAGGTCAAAAACATAATTTCTCTACTCAACGATTGAGAATTAAATTGGTAAATATGTTGACGCTTACACCAAAGAATAAGTATATTTATCTAAAATTAAACTAATGTTATTGTAGTTATTATATTGCGACGTGACGTGAGATGAATATTATCGCATCTATCTATCAACTCACAACAGAAGAACAATCTCTCCTGGGATCGAAACAAGAACCTGTCAGCTAAGCAAGGTTACTGCCAACTACTACCTAACAAGAAACCTATGTATAATAAGGTTAAAATTGTTAAAGAAATCGAACACCACTATCATAAACAAGCTTACAAGATTTTTAGTAAAGTTTCATGAAGGGAAAATATCCCGTTACAACCTTGAGATGACATTGATACCCACGCGGTGAATCCTGTTCGTGTAAGCTTCATAAAATTGAATACGTTTTATCTCCTATTTTAAGTAAATTATGATTGTATTTTTTATATACCGCTAAGGTGACAAACAAGCCACGGCCCGCCTGATGGTAAGTGGTCACCGTAGCCTATTGACGCTTGCAACACCAGGGGAATCACTCGCGCGTTGTCGACCCTGCAATAATCTCTTCACATCTTTCTTGAAAAACTCCATACTGTACTCACTTGGGAAAACCACGGTAGGAAGATCCTTTGAGACCGCACCGAGCAAAACCACTTTAGAAATTAATAACTTTTAGAAATAAATAATTTAATCATTTATTTTTATTTATTTATAACACATGAAAATAAGGTTTTCCGATCATATACATTTACTCACTTGAAAAATGTATGTTCAAATAGAATGTAGGTGAACCAAAAATGGTGTGTGCAAATCTGTGGCTGCCTAACTTAATGAGACAGGGGTAAAAAAAAATATCTCTGAATACAAGTTATGGCTTACCCCGACCGTTCTTGACGCAATTTTTTTTCCAAATCTGTTCAGTCAAATTGTAATTGAGTAACAAATATCCACCCAAACTTTTGTATTAATAATAAAATTTAATTGACAATCAAACATCAAGCTATTTATTTTATATCATTAATAATATGGTACGTAATGATAACAAACAACATCTCATAATAATATTTGATGCGCATCTCACAACACGATGACAACATGGCCGCCGGATGTTCAGCCATCTTGATTGTGCTCCACGGGATATTGGAGATTGACATCGCCCGCCTATGTAATTGCGCAGATATTGCCTCCACGTGTTTACACCCTGTATATATATATACGTGTTTATCGAGATTTCAATTTTATAGTTTGTTTATCTCTTATTAAAATCGTAGACCAAATGAGGTTATTAATAAAAAAACGAGTTAATGGTTTTCAAATAATAAAAGTTATGAAATTTTCTTCAGAGGAAGTTTACTTTTTTATAATCTTGTATTTGATCTCTATCTCACCATAGTACATGATAATGTGGCCGGTTGTGGTATGATAGAAACTGGCTCTCAAGTGCATACATTGTTGTCTAATACGCAGGAACGTCATATAATCGTTTCCTTTAAACTTCCCGTAGAAGCTGTAGATTTTACCGTAGCGTATCGTAGTGGTAGCATTCAAGATAGATTTCAACATTTTCGATGTAAACCAAATACAACTTACTTTAGGTACTTATTTTGCGGCTATATTATACCTACTATTTAACTTATTTAAAAAAAAAAGGGCTATGAACGTCATTAGCCTATATCCAACAACTGGTGGTCGTGAGTTTATTTCTCGGCACGTCCAAGAGCTTGGACTTATTCATGTTCTCTTTATTCAAACACTTTTTACTACGAAAAACTTACACATAATTATATCGAATATATACTAACTTATTTATAAAGGTAACAGCAAAAATGTGTTCACTCTCGTAATGCAAGTATGCAGCCATACCGGAACATAAGAACTCCACCTCCGGACCCCTAGGCAGTAGGGTCCGGAGGCGTGTAAATTATTCAAAGATCAATCGACGCGCCTTATGAGTCCTTCAGTGATTAAGGCCTGGCTCGTACCTCGGCCAGAGAATATGCCTTGCCAAATAGCAAGGTAACGTAGCCAATCTTTTTGGTACCCTACCCAAGACATTGACCTATATTCAATATTTAATTTATATTTATTTTAATAATATTCCATCATAAATATTCTCTATGGAATAAAATTCAAGAGGTAATGAATATGTTTGATATTGATCTATGAATATAGTGTTAAACTACAACAGTTATGTCAACAAGCCTCTCCAACAAAGTAATGTAAACGGCAGGCATAATATAATAATAATCTAATAACGATTAAGCGGCAAGATCTGAGGGAATCTGTGGGTGGGACGCGGACGTTGACAGCTTGATCCGTTACATGATACTTATATTGAGTTAGTAGTGCTAGTCGAAATTATATTTGCAGCCGGCATACTGTCACTAAGCAATTACGTAACTTAACTGGTGTAAACTTACACCCAATTTGTAACCAAATCGTCAGGGAGTATCGGATAAGCTGGGATTTCAACACTTACTAGCTCAGAGATCGTCTGAAATTGGAACGTGAATAAAGCACGAACTTTACAAGACCGCAAAGAACTCGACGGTATAATCTCGTTTTTAAATTGCTACCTCGGATAGAGTTTCGAAGTCAGATTTCTAGACTACGGTGCAACGCTGTAGCGTCCTTGACAGGGACAGTTTGAAGATGCTGCTATTCTATTTTTTCAGTGTGTTTATAAGACATTCTTTTGCTGTAGGAAATGTTAAATTGTTTAATGAAAATGATAGCTTTGTGGTAGTGAGGTCGAATGCGACCGATCGAGCTCGACCATGGTCAAGGGTCGTACTCGAATCCTACTGGTGTATTCCGGTAGCTAGATTTGAGAGCCAGTTCCTTACTAAGCTGTGTGTGCTTAACACCTTTGGCCACAGAGAGCTTAAAATTTACAAATAATTCTCGGAAAAAGTCGTCACCACATGCGAGTTCAAAAGACGTATCTTTGGAAACCACGTGTTTACCACGTTTCTTCTACTGTGAATACACATTATTCGAAAGAAAGAAAGAAAGAAAGAAAAATTAGTTAATTTTTTTCCAAATACTTAAAACTATATATAAAATTTTACAGATCGTATGGACAGAATGTATAAAAAATATTTAAAAAATAATATCTAATCTGTGTGTCTCGGAAAAAAATAGGCTTACGACTCAGCTTATTATGCGAAGTGGCAACGAGACAGTGCCGTACATTGCTAATCTAGTTATGATAATAACATATAACATTTGCTTGCGGCGGCGTCGTGTGGCGGGTCGCTCACTTCCCTACAATATGTGCGAGGAGGGCGATGGCTGCCACATGCGTCATACTTGTGAACAGGTGCTGCTTGTGGGGGCTGGTCTGCTTAAATTTGCTATCTATTTATTAACTATGTCACTCATCATTTTGTTTCTTTTCTTTTTTGTTATAACACACATATATTGTCAGTGAGACTAGATAAATAATTTAATGTAATAAATCTGAGTTGGTTTTGAAAAGAGTAATTGCCGAGTTTCTTGCCGGCTCTTCTCAGTAAAAGCAACCTTCCGAACCGAGCGTTAGAGTCAGACTATTTGAATAAAAAATATTTTCATTTCATTTTCATAACATCATTGTTTGGCCACATCTTCACTTACCATGGTGATATTGTGGTCATAGAACGACAGGCCTATACATAGTAAAAAGTAATATTTTCTTCAACGAAATTCAGTGAACCGGCAATTATTAAATTAATGATACCTCAATATAATTAGATTTTCAACAAGAAAAAATTAAGATCAGACAATGTCTTTACTTAAAGTAAATAGAAGTTCAGGTAGAAAGTTAATAAATACCTACTGTAGGGATGGTTTGCAATCGTCCTTAATAGCTTAATCTTTATCTGAAATCAGTGAAGCGATATAATTTTGGGTTGGGAGCAAAGATCGCCCATCACACCCCTCGATTATTTGGACAAAAGGCTCGCAAGTATTTTCACCAAAGTTTAATTTGGGACTCCTTTTGTTTACCTTCATGGTAGAAAACTGTAATCTTAGCTGATTTTAAGCTCTTTGTTTACCTGAGTTTTGCGGTGTTTACATATCGTAGGTGTAACTGTAGAGTTGTTTGCTATTTTTTTTCTGGAATATTCGGTTGGCTCGCGAATGGGACGCGCGTCCCAAAACCACCTACAAAAAATAAAAAAAAACCAGGAATCGCGAGTCAACTTAATATTAGTCTTGTTGATTGTTCTAAGTGGATATTTCCAATGTCACCTTTTCAAAACATAAGTAAGATTCGTCATGCTGAACAAATTTACAATGAGACTTATTCTGAAAAAAAATGAAAAATTTAAATATTTATTCAGAATTTTTTTATCGAGCAAGTTTGATCTTTTATATGAAAAATATTAAATATATTTCGCGATTTCAAAGTTTATGTCGAACAATATTTTTTTTGATAATATGTTAAAAAAAATAATGACATCATAAAGTAAAATATGCCTACTTTTTAAAAAAATATGGAAAAAATTCGCCAAAAACGATTAAACTGATTAAAATATATGAACGTAAAAACCCTGTCTTAATTGATGAAACATAAGTAGGTACCTAAAGTTCTTAAAAATTTATGGACCGTAAGATAATTACGTAAATAATTTCCAAGTAAAAACACTCGAGGCTTCACGTTAAAAACCATTAATTTGGTTCAGCGCTTAGGTAAAGTAATTTGTGTACTTACTTTATCTCGCCGCTACACCTGAGTCTTATAATTTTCTTAGTGAAAAACATTATTTAATAGCATATAATAACGTTTACAATAAGCTAAGAATGTTTTGCAACGCTATAATAATACTTTCTCGTAATAAATTAACATATTTTTCCCAAATACCCGAAGAAGTCAAATCAATTGATCCAACTACCCCTCCATTTGAATAGCAATGATCTCTGATGGTGCTTGAATTCGAAAACCCAAAATATAGGTCGCCTCAAATGGATTTTATTATGAACTGAATATTGATATGCCTATAAAATTTTACCTGGCATATTTCCTGAAAGATTTGCGACGGTGAATGCATAATGTTATGACTAGGACGAGGGCGTGGGCCGCCATTTTGTTATGCGAGGTGCGAAATAAGATGGCGGCGGAACACTCATTAGCGCTGGTGTTTCACTAATTGCAACGACACTTAAGGGAACTCGAAATGTATTTCACTCGGTTAAATTTGAGCTGAGTCTAACCAGTAAAGTATTTACATGATGTATAACTACGGACAAATAAAGTTGAGTGAGCGTGAAGTTGAAGAATAAAGTAAGACGGAAGCTTATTATAATAATGATTAATCATTGTAGTCCAGACGCTGCAATAGAGTATGAAACTACTCCTACCTTGTTTTTCAGTAGTTTTAATTGTATTTCCCTTACCTGAAACAATTATAATTTAAATAATTATATGTATTCAAGTTACTTATTATAATATAATATTATTTTATAATACATATATAAAGTGGAAACATTGCCAGCCTTTTGAGAACTTTGCCCATCGGCTCCGATGCCTCGAGGAAATATTTCATAATAATATATTGTAGAAGATCGTATTTTGTATTTTCTTTGTAAATATTCAATATCATGTCGAGCAAGTGACGATCATCGATCCACCTGGTGCGAGGCCGTCCCGCTCCTCCCATTTTTGTATGATTTCACCATTAAAGAACCTTTCTTCTCTATTGGTTACCGGCTTTTCGAGCAATGTAGCCATTGCTACTTTTGCCTACAATCCCACATTACTTCTGTATTGTGATTTTTAAATGTCATAAAAAACGAAACAAAATTTAATGGACTTTATAACTGACATAGAATCATGTGTCATCATTATTCATTTTATAAAATCCGTGTCCCCATAAAAATAATAATCTTATTTTATTTTTTGTATCATAATAAAAGAAACACACTAGCTACTTGTTTCTATTATAGATAAAGGGTTAATGCCCTTTATTTTTAAAACAATAAAAATCACGCCGTATAAATTGAATTTAATTGAATAGAACAAGTTAATTCATTACAAAAGCATTGCAGAAGACCCTGGCTCTCGAAGCACGACGCACTAGTGTCCAGTGCCACTCGATAGTGATTACAGTTCATTCCACAGCACTCCACGCTTCTTGATCCGACTGTACTCCAGTGTACAACTCGATACAATTGCTACATCAAAGCTTTGTTAAAATTGATGCAATATTTTATTTAAATACCTATAGGTCTATCGGATAAACAAGTAAATCCTATAACAAAGGCATTAGAAAAAGTTTCGCCCTTTGAAGTTTCGACACACGAGTGGCCAGCGCCACTTGACGCCGAGTGATTACAGTTCACTCCACGCACGGCACTCGACGCTTCTCGATCCGATTGTACTTCAGAATACAACTCGATACAATAGCTCTAGGAGCAATATACATGCTTTCGTTATTTACTATTTTAGTATGGCATAGTTCGATAGCAGATTTGTAGTAATTTAGTGATTCTCTCAAACTCGTTTGGATAAAATTTAAAACAATGCAACATTGTTTAGATTTGTGTTGTTGTTTTTGTGTGTTGTGTGTGTGGATTTGTGTTCAGCAGTAGAATATGGAAAAGAGAAGCAAGGAGTGCTATTAGTTATATACGAGAAAAAAAAAACATCGCGCTCCTATGGAACATGGCGTGATACAA
This sequence comes from Tetheella fluctuosa, assembly GCA_951216915.1. Taxonomy (NCBI): domain Eukaryota; kingdom Metazoa; phylum Arthropoda; class Insecta; order Lepidoptera; family Drepanidae; genus Tetheella; species Tetheella fluctuosa. Next base: position 10,563,750 of record OX578226.1, on the reverse strand, counting down.
AAAAATGCATATCTTGAATGTGATTACATTACCAAAAATATAGCCAAAATAGAAAAAAAAATCAACCTTGCTGAGTTTCTTGCTCTTCTCAATTGAAGGTTGACTTCCGAACCGGTGGTAAATTCAGTAAATTCGCCCTTCATAAGTGCCCTCCTAGGGCCTAAACTGAATAAATAGCTTTGTTTTTGAAAAAGTAGTATAAAATCCCGCCTTATTAAAATAAAACTAGCAGTTTTAGTCTCGTTTCGTCCGTGTTGTATAATATATATACCTAGTCTTGCCATAAATATTGTCACAATGAAAATTTTTTTTTTTTATTGCAAATAATATTTATTACTTTTACAGTATGTTAGTTTAATACATAAATAAAAAACAATTTAAAATATAAAAAGCTTATTCGAAGTGGTCTCCATTGGCTGCAATAAAGTCCTTTAAACGTTGAGGCCAGTTATCAATAGAAGCACGCACTCTTTCCATGGAAAAATTCTTCACTGCCAATCGTATGGATTGTTTTAGGGACTCCAAATTATCATGGCGTTTAGAGCAAGCCGTACTCTCTAAAACTGACCATAAATCATAATCCAGCGGATTAAGATCGGGACTAGACGACGGCCAGTCTTCAGCTCTGATGAAGTCCGAAACGTTTACTTCCAACCAAGACTGCGTGGACCGAGCTTTATGACCCGGCGCCGAGTCTTGTTGGAAGGACCATACTTGGTTATTGAACATGGTGTTGTTAAGGGGCTTAACTACCTTCTCAAGAATGGTATCTTGATACACTTGTGCCGATGTTTTGATACCTTTTTCACAAAAATATGGCTCACTCACTCCTTCATAGCTAACACCCCACCAAACCATCACTGAAGTCGGATAATGCCCACGTTGCACTCTTTCGACTGATTGGGAAGCTTCCTTAGAGCTTTGAGCATAAATACGATCATTTTGTTTGTTAAAATGTTGCTCAACTGTAAAGATTTTCTCATCCTTAAACAAAAAATTTCTGTGACCTCCCTTTGCGTACCGCTTCAGTAGTTGTTTCGATTTTACCACCCTATTCTTTTTTAAATTATCAGTTAAAAAATGACCAGTGCGTCTCTTATAGGCTGCAAGTCCTAAGTCATCTTTTAAAATACGCGACATGGTTCTGGGTGCTATCTTCATCTCCCGAGATAAAATCTTTTGCTTTCGGATAGGATTTCTTCGAATTCTTTCCCTTACTGCTTTAACCACCTTTTTCGTACGAACACTACGTGGACGGCCAGATCTTTTTCTGTCACAAGCAGAGGAGGTCTCATTGTACCTATTAATAGTCCGGTACACAAACATTTGACTAATACCAAGCGTATGGAGAGTTTTAAAAATTGCATTTGGCTCCATACCAACTTTGTGTAATGCAATCACAGCGATTCGGTTCTCTTTATCACCCCACTCCATTTTAATATCGCAAAATATTGTCCAATGTATTGGCGCCAAAATTAGAAAACCCAATGAACAATCGTATAAAAATGACAGATTCCAAATTCAAATGTAATATCTTTCTTATTTTTAATTTTAACAGTATTTATGGCCAGACTATGTATATGTTACAGTCAAAACTCATAACCGGTCAAAACCACTTTTGACTGAAACTATCTCAGTACATTAAAAAAAACCTATAACATATATGAGGTTTGCCTAGTCATAGGTGGTATTGACCGGTTATGAGTTTTGACTGTAACATATACATAGAATTCATATTTATCTCAGTGTCCAAATTCTTTCAGTACCAAGGATTCATTGTAACGTCATTCCAATGTCACTAAAGATCTTTATTATTTGTACAAACACTTCCACGATTTTTGTGTTGTCTATAATAAACCAAACTAGCAGGATTTAGAACTTTTTATTTAATCTAATAACAAACACTTTTACAGCCATCTTTTATCTAGCTATTCCATAGACAAATTATATTACTAGAACCTCTACCATAGATAACATTTATACATTACAATTTTAAACTATACTACCATAGAATACCGTAAGTATTCAAGCCATGTAGGTAGTTAGTAATACAGATTAAACTTATGCGGTAACCTCTACCTGTTGACCTATTAACATTCAGCGAGTATAATCACAGGTGAAGTGAGGAACAAAAGACGAGCCACAATAGCATTCGACCTTGGGTTAAGCGGCGAGCGCCACCGGACGGTAAGCATGTATGCCGCGAGCATAATGCCTGCTAAGCTGCTGTTTTATTCAGCGAAGTTTTAAAATCATCTCGGTTGCTATTTATGGGTTTATTATTGATATTTGATTAGAACTTTTTTCGTTTGATAGGTACATATAGGTGAAATAGTATTTAATACGGGAATGTTTTTTAAACTAACTTATTAATTTTACGTAAAGAGAAAAAACAAAATACAATTAACACGCGGTTTTTTATTTTTTAAATACTACTAGTTGGCAAACAAGCTTACGGCCCACCTGATGGTAAGCGGTTACCGTAGCCCATAGACGCTCATAACACCACTGGCAAAGAAAATACAATATTATATTTTCCCTGTCAGGGGTATCACTCACGCGTTACCAACCTTGAGACATGAAGTTGTTAAGTCTCCTGTGCCTGTAATTTCACCGGCTCCCATACCCTCCTAACCGAAACACAGTAATACAAGTGCACTACTATTTCACGGTGGAATTAGATATGGTGATAGTACTTCCCCGGGCGAACTCTGCACAAAGAGTTCTTTTACACGCGTTCATAAAGGATCTAATATTTTACCGATATAATAAGTAGTTTAGGCTGTATACCAGATTATGATCTAAGTATATGTAGGCTAAGTTCCAATCAAGTCCGTTCAGGGTCACAATCATTCACATTTATATTAATGCTATGTAGATTAGTCAAGCAAAGATAGTTTTTTTTTTGACGTAACTACAATATTATTACTTGTTGTAAGTACTTTTTGAACCACAAAAGCAAATATTTGAACCAATATCAACCATACAGGGTGATTTTGTTATCACTGCCAATACTTGTAGGGGTGGAAGTACTCATCAATGTGAACAACTTTTATTATAGGGCTAACTCTGATATCGCGTAAAATAATACGGTTGCTTCATACATTTTGGTCGAGTAGGTATTGAACTTTTGTATGGAACAGCTGATAATTTTTTCATGATTTCACAGTTAGTCCCATAATAAAAGTTGTTCATTTTGATGAGTACTTCCACCCTTGCACGTATTGCCAGTGATAACAAAATCACCCTGTATAATTGAAATATAATATCGATCTCAAGCAAATTTTTTATGCTCCTAACCCAGTAAAGTTCTAAAAGTCATTCCGCTATAAAAAAAATTGCAAGAAAGTGGGTCAGTAAAAATATCGCCTGCGCAGCAACTTGAGAAAGGCTGCGATACCGAAGATGGCGAGCATTGTACACGGATACCCCTCGTTTTGTTTAGCACTTCACTTTGGAGAGGCCACTAGAAAACTGTCAAAGGAACGAGCCGTCTTCCGTGGTAATAATATACTAGATTAGGTCGTTGGTTTGAAATAGAATGATCATGTTACCAATGTTATTAAATTAATAAACATAAATATTTGTTAAACTTTATGCAGGTCATTTATTTAAACAATCTTAATTAACATGTTCAAATAGAACAAAAACCTTAACCAAGCTAAATATTGTAACAAAATACATACATAAATGCAAGCAATTAAGTAGATACATAAATATAGAAATTATTTGATACATATAACATTCTAC